>CM053028.1:455013463-455173463 GCA_028564925.1 Lithobates sylvaticus | reverse complement strand
ATTTTACAATATGCTGAAAAATCCTTTTGATCTTTTACCAATTGTTTTTTTTTTTCAATAAAAAAAAAACAATGCTAAATGCATGCATTCCATACAAGAATGCTACTCAAGTTGGAAATTAGTTGGATATTTGTGTGACAATGTGAACAAGAAAGGGCAGATCTTTTTTGTGTCCTATTTTGTCTTTTGAAAGATCTATTTATGTATGACAGGCCTAAGGAAAATTGTTGTCATTAGAAGGCAGTTAGACTGACTGTTTGACACCTCCATCCCAAGCCTATCATGGCTCAAACAATAGCGATAGTTTTAATAAGTATAATTTAGTGATTTCCTCTGTCATCTGTCCATCTGTCAGTCAAGGATTCTGGTATTGCCCATGGACATGTCATGATCAGCTAATCTCATGGCAACTATCTTTTAATTATTATGGGTACTATAATGGACAAGCACACTTTTAATACTCAACCCCCAACTCCTAATCCAGCTGCACAGATGGGTATAGTGTAAGTTAAATGCCTTTGATGGTTACTAGTCTAGAAATGCTTGTTTCCTGACCGTCGTGTCAATTCCATTCATTCAAGACCAAATTTTTTATAGATAATTTAAGCATTGTTCTAAACATAGATGTTTTCTATGGATGTAAAAAGAATGTATCGGTCATAATTGTACTGTTTGCCAGTTTTATAGCAGATTACCCTACCAACAGCCAAGAAAAAAAACATAGTTGTATTTCTAATTCTATCTGTGTGAACTACTGAACTACTAATGAAAAAAATATATAAAGATTGCAGCCTTTCTCATCGATGGTTCAGCTGAATACTAGGGTGTCCTTCGGAGGTTGTATCTCCAAGTCCAAGGATACCTCGCTGAAAAGCTCCCATTTAACCAAGCACTATAACACCATGGTGTGTAGCCTTAATTCCTCTTCATGGATACAATGCAATATGTAGCAGAATAGTGACATTTAAGCACCTACTGATGTGTTTCCAACCTACAGGGCCTTAGTCATATTTGCAATTAGCAATTGCTATGACTCAGACCTTGAAGAGTGGAAAAGCATCAATTGGTGCAGTTGTATGGACTTGTTTGAAAAAAAGTCACATTTGGAGGGGATATCCTGAGTGCTGCCATTCTGCTACATAGTCCTTCAGAGGTTGCTAGGTTCCTGATGGCGCCTGCAAAGGCCTGCTATTATTGGCATCACTCGGTAGACCAGTGGCATTGTACCAGTTGTGACTCTGCTCTTGTCTGACAGGTAAGTAATCGTTCACACCAATGACCTCTTAAGATGTTTGTAAAGGGTCTTTATTCCTACTGACACTAATGTAAGAGGACACTACACCTTGCCCCAATGTAGTCGGCTATTTTTTGCTGTTGTATAGAGTAGCAGAGGGTTAAAATTGGCTGTGGGTGTCAAATATGTTATTATCTTCCTTTTTTGTTTCTATTATATTTACAACCTATTTATCAAACTAATGTACCATGATCTGTAGATATGGTTTTTGGCAGTTACTTCTTGAGGCCTGAAAATTATTCCAAATTATTCCAATGGTTCCTCTGTGGTAAAAAGGTTGAAAATGACTGCTATAGAATATGATTAAAGACAGTAAGTACAAATGAGCATCCCACACATTTATTTTGTCCAGTGAGGTAGCTCATCATAGTAATGGACCAGTAGGAATGGAAGGGAGGTAGCGGCACGCTCCAACACTACCTGGGGGTCAGCAGCAATAGCAATGTTTTTGAGGGTTACTGAAGGTAGAGGTGTCTTTACTGTATATAGTACTTACAGCATTTGTTTTTACTGACAGAGTACTATGTCAATGAGTTTTGAGCTTGTGTCGAGTGCAGCATGCATCAGTTTGCATGAGAAAAGCATCTAGATCCTGTTCTTAAAAATAAAAAATCTACAGGCCTATATATTAATATAATATATTGAGCAGTTTACAGTGTTATTATCTTATGAGCTTACCACAAGTCTTTTGGTTTTATAATTATATTTGCACATTAAAAAATAAAAATAAATCATGTGCTGTCCATGGTGCTGTTGAACACTAATGCCCCGTACACACAGTCGGACATTCCAACCACAAAATCCATCGGATTTTTTCAGACAGATTTTGTTTGAAACTTGTGTAGCACACACACGGTCGGACAAAGTTGTTGGAAAATCCGATTGTTCCGAACGAGGTGACGTACAAAATGTACGATGGGACTACGTAGAGGCCAGTAGCCAATAGCTTTCACCTCCAAATTTCTTCTGAGCATGAGTGGCACTTTGTACGTCGGAATTCTCTACACAGGATCGGAAAGGGTCAGATCGGATTTTGTTGTCGTAAAATTTTAGATCCTGCTCTCAAATTTTTTCCGTCGGAAAAAATATTTGACCGTGTGTACGGGGCATAACACATGCACATCTTACAATTCTATGGTGCAAATAAATAAATGACTTCCTTTTGAGAAGATGTAGTCACAAATCCACAAAATGAAAAAATAAGTGTTCATGGCTGTTTATGCTTGTGGACGTAGTGTTTTTTTTTTTTTGTTTTGTTTTTAAGTATTATACTATACATTTTCATCCTGGAGATGAACTAAACACCATTTAAAGCAACATTCTCCTTTACCAGGTTCAGGACAGCAAACTAACCATAATACACAATGCAATTTCATCAATTTTTTTATGAACACAGATAAACTTAAAGTGTTACTAAACCCAAAACAGTGAAATCAGTCCGTATATGCAATAAAGAATGCTTGTTACACTCACTGTGGAATCTAAGGAGTTAATACTCTGCATTGTGTAAAAAGGCGGTTTTATCTTTTCTTCTCTGATCCTCCCCTTCTTCCACTGTCCCCAATCCATCTCCTGATAGAATGAAGCCTCCTCCTACAAGCTTTAAAGTGCTACTAAACCCAGGACCCTGAATTCACTATATCTGGTCTCCCGCAGTACACAGAACATGGCAATGCAATTATTTTAGTAAATATAAACGGCTAAATTCTCATCAGCAGTATACAGCAGTTTTGTGTCTGGTTAAAGCTTGTAGGAGGAGTTTTCATCCTACTCTTACTGCCCTATGAGGCTGCAGGATCCATGACCCTCTGTCTGGACAGTGCTGATTGGCCCTACTAGAAAATGTAACTGCTTAATATATTTAGGGTTGAGCCAATAAGGTATAAATACTCACCTTTTCCTTCCAGTGCTGCGATCAGCAGGCTCTAATCTAGCCTGCTCTATAGGCTACAATTGGCTCTAGTCGCACTCAGACCTCCTCAGGATACAATATGGAGTTAATGTCCCTGTATTGTACTTGATTTCACAGAGGTTCCGGGCAGAGAAAGAGAGTGCCAGAGCTGCACCTAGAAGAGGTCTAAGGAGAGTAATGGATGACTGTACTGTAAACCCTAGGCCTTACAAGCATTAAACCCTTACAGAAAGGATAGATTTGTTTAATGGAGTTGAGTTTTAACATGTTAATACGGTTTCAAAAGCAAATTCCACTATTTGTAACTATGTAGCTTTCATTAAAATAGTACCTTGTGATCCTGCCACAAAGGTCCTTGTGCAGGCACTTTCTATTTGGGCTTCCAAGTGCCACTTGCAAATATGAGAGCATCTACCATGGGGTGAGGCCTTTTAGGGCTGTGGGTTTCAGTGGGTGCTTCCTGGCCAGTTTTGTCATGGCACTGGGGGGTGATGCGGTGCTCCACATGGAAAGGGAGCCCACATGTGGGGGCCCAAGATAGCTCTGGCATCCTAGCCAATGGGGGCTGGAGGAGGAAGTGTGTGATAGTCATGAGTAGAAAGGGTGCTATTCACTAACCTGGTCTCAAAATACCAACCAAATCGTCCTCTTCACTCCTCCCAAGACCTGCTGCTCTCTATCTACCTTGTCACCTCATTCCATGCACGCCTCCAGGACTTCTCCCGAGCCTCTCCCATCCTCTGCAATGCTCTACCCCAATCTGTCTGACTATCTCCTACTTTGTCTACTTTCAGATGATCCCTGAAACCTCATGTCTTTAGAGAAGCCTATCTGGCCCCCACCTAACTGCTGTACATTTATTTTCTCCATCAGCCCATCCCCCACAGTTATTATCTCTTGACCCAAGAGTTATTATCTCTCGACCCTCCCTCTTAAGCCTCATACACACAATCTGACTTTGTACAAACTTTCCCGTGGATTTTTGTACAAAGGGCGTCGGTTGTGAACTTGTATTGCATACACACGGCAGGACTTTTTCAGCCAACTTTCACCAAATCACGTGGTTTTTCAGATTTTTACCACCACCTTTGGTCAACTTCTGTATTGTTGTCTGATCTTTTGCATTGGTTCTGAGCATGCGTGTTTGTACTTTGTACAAAAGTCCTATGGTTTTTGGACTTTGCTCCATTGGACTTTTGTTGCCGGAAAGTTTGTCCGTTCGCACAGCCAACAAAAGTCCGATAAAAAATGGAAAAAGTTTGTCTGATGGAGCATGCACAAGGTCGGATGTTGCCTTAAAACAGCTAATTTGCATGTTTGTTGTCAAAAAGTCTGATCGTGTGTATGGGCCTTTAGAATGAGCAGGGCCCTCTGATTCCTACTGTATTAAAGTGTATTGTATTTGTACTGTCTGCCCTCAAATTCTGCCACCAAAAGTCCAGTGGAGCATACACACGGTCAGAATTTCCGACCAAAAGCTCTCATCGGACTTTTGCTGGCGGAATTTCTGATCGTGTGTACGGGGCATGAGTTGTCAATACTTACTGAATTATGCCAAAATGAAAGGTGTACAAACCAGGGTCTGGCGATTTGACACTGAACTTAGCTGTAATAGATAATATTATTTGAAATAAGCAAATTATATTATAAGTAGTATTAGTAGTATTAGTAGTAGTAGTAATGATTATTGCTGCACAAATATTTATGTTTTGTAAAATTATGTAAATAAAATCTGTACATTACCCTTACATTCTTTTTTTGTAGCCCTACCTTGTAACCTCCTTCCCCTCGCAATCTGGTATGGAGCACACTAGCACACTGTACGCCTAAGGGTAAATGTGCTTTGAAAGAGAATTAGTTTGACATGTGTATACCAACAGACAAGATTATTATTTAGCATTCCCGTGGAAAATAACATAAACCACTAGAGAAATCTAAATATAAATTAACAAGCTCTCTTAATAACCATATTCAGGAAAATAACAAGATAACTCATTTGCCTTTCTCAGAATACCTTGTAAAATGGAAATCAGGAAGGGTTTGACATGTTTTCTAAATATAAACTGATCTCAACATAATGCAACTCAAGCTCCTATGGTAAGTGTTTCTGGTCTACATATTGGGAAAGCCAGTGTAATCAATTGCAAAGATAAGATTTTTTGCAAGTACAGAAAAATACCTGTTGATCCTGCCAAAACCCTAGTGTCCTTGTAACACCCTGTGAACTGAGTCTAAATCTCAAACACTGTCATCAGCCTTCCTAGTTGTCGCTCAAGGACAGGAAGTGTGTTACCAGCACCAGTGGCGGCTGGTGGGTGTTTCTTTTGGGGGCGGCAAACAAACACCCCCCTCGGGCAGCCGGCGGCACAGCACTTACTAAATCTAGGTGGCGGGCTGTGGTGTTCTCCAGCACAGAAAGCCTGCCATGCGGGGTGCGGGCAGTGGCTACGGTGTCCGCTCCTCCAGCAGCTTCCTCTGAAGTGTGTCTCCTCTCTTTTGTCTAAGCGCTAGGCAATCGCCTGATGCTTTGGCCGATCGGGAAACAGAACTCACGGCCTGCCTTCCGATTGGCAGGGAGGAATGTTATTGTGAAAATAGCAAAAATGAATTTGCTATAGTCACGCAACTGGGTGGGCTCGGGGCGCAGAGCACTGCACCCCAAGCTCACCCTTTTTTTAAGCCAATTAGTGCCTCGGCCTCTAATCATGTGCTTTGAAAAAAAAAACTCCATTGAAATCCACACGTCCGGTGCCCTCCATGTAGATTAGGGGCCAAGCGCATAGATTGGAGCAACCCCTAATGGAGCAACCGCCACTGCTCATCAGTGCCTAACACAAAAAAATCAAACAAAGTTTCATTCCGCTACCAAGATAAACACCTCAAAGCAGGGACACTGTGCAGAATAAGGTGACCTGATAAGACAGTAAAAGGGAAAAGATCAGCTGCAGGAAGACCACAGGCAATATAGGTGACTAGCCCTTTGCCCTCCGCCCTCCTTTTTGGGCACAGCTTCAACAATAAAGGTTCTCTTTAACTGCTTTAAAATAATTGTGAAAATAGAAGAAAGATTAAGGAAGAAAAATGTAGACTGATTCCCTCTCCCAATTTGAGATTAAAGAAGTATGGGCTTCTAAAAAAAAATAAACCTACATACTTACCTCTATGCTGTCCCAGGTTAGCTCTGAAGCACCGTACACACGATCGGATTTTCCGACGGGAAATGTGTGATGACAGGCTGTTGGCGGAAAATCTGACCGTTTGTGCGCTCCATCGGACAATTGTTGTCGGATTTTAGGCGGACAAATGTTGGATGGCATGTTTTAACATTTTCCGCAGACAAATGTCTGTTGTCGGATTTTCCGAGCGTGTATACACAAGTCCGTCAGACAAAAGTCCAAAGTACAAACACGCATGCTCGGAAGCAAGATCGAGCCAGAATCGGTCGGTCTTGTAAACTAGCACTCGTAATGGAGAATTAACTTTTGTGACGTGGCAAATTATGAAATCTCGAAATGCAGCGCACATTCTCTTCTTCTTTAATGGGATAATAATGAAGCTGCTTTGCTGGTGATACTGATGGAGTTATTGCAAACTAATTTTCAAAGGCTTTTTTCTTCTAGTGATATCAATTATCCCGTTGTTTTTAAGATCAAAGATATAACTATGTTGGTGTCCCTTGTCAGTTTTACATTTTACATAGTATTTTTTTTAAATGTAACTGCCTACTCCCAAACTGCCATTTGAAGTAAAACACATAGCCAAGTATTATTCTACACAATTTTTTTATTGTGCATTAACAAAAGAAAACAAATAGAATTAAACATGCTATTTGCCAATAGAACTTAACCAAAAAGTGCATTCTATGCATCCAAAAATATAGAAAATATACCAAATCAAATCATTATTATTCAACCAAAAAAATAATGTCAAAGCAATAACTCCAAGGCCAGTAATAAATAACACGTCATGTCCTCCGATTCTGCAACATGTCTGGTTGACGAACAGACATTCAGAAACAAAATGAAAAGTGCAAAATGAATCAACAAATCAACACTCACCAAACTTCTACTAACACGAAATTAGCAGAAGGAGCCCAAAGGGTGGTGCGAAAGAGCTGAAAAACCATGTAGTACATCTAGTACGTCACTACCTTCTTGATTGTTGGCCAACAATTGTGTGCTGTGTGTATGCAAGACAAGTTTGGGCCAATGCCCTTCAGACAAAAGTCCACGGTTTTGTTGGTCAACAATCCGATCGTGTGTACGAGGCTTTAGAGAACTGAGCGATTACATGACCACTGATCATTCAGTTCCTGGTCTGCTCTGAGCAGACCCAGCAGAGAGCAGTGGCTGTCAGTCATTGTTCTCTGCTCTACTCCTCTATCTCTCACTGGAACACTGGGCTAGGGTGGGGGCAGGCACAGCTGTCAATTATGCCACCTTTTGACAATATTGTCAGGATCCTTCCAGAGCCTGGAGCAGCTCTGCCCTATCAGCTGATAGCAGGCTATCAGCTGACTCTGGGTCACAGGAAAACAAAAGTAAGTGTACTTACAAGTGACAATCCGCATCTAGTGGCAGGTGACGTGGTAAATGACAATCCGCATCTGGTGGCAGGCGACGTGGCAAGTGACAATCTGCATCTGGTGGCAGGTGACGTGGCAAGTGACAATCCGCAACGTGTGGCAGGTAACCTGGCAAGTGACAATCTGCATCTGGTGACAGGCAACATGGCAAGTGACAATCCACAACGTGTGGCAGATGACGTGGCAAGTGACAATTGTAGCAGGCAAGTGACAATCTGCATCTGGTGGCAGGTGACTTGGCAAGTGACAATCTGCATCTGGTGGCAGGTGATGTGGCAAGTGACAATCTGCATCTGGTGGCAGGTGACGTGGCAAGTGACAATCTGCATCTGGTGGCAGGTGATGTGGCAAGTGACAATCTGCATCTGGTGGCAGGTGACGTGGCAAGTGACAATCCACAACATGTGGCAGGTGAAGTGGCAAGTGACAATCTGCATTTGGTGGCAGGCGATGTGCCAAGTGACAATCCGCAACGTGTAGCAGGTGACGTGGCAAGTGACAATCCACAACGTGTGGCAGGTGACATGGCAAGTGACAATTGTAGCAGGCAAGTGACAATCCGCATCTGGTGGCAGGTGACATGGCAAGTGACAATCCGCAACGTGTGGAAAGGGAAAAACCCGCATCTGGGGGCAGGTGACGTGGCAAATTACAATCCGCAACGTGTGACAGGCAACGTGACAAGTGACAATCTGCATCTGGTGGCAAGTGATAGTTGTAGCAGGCAAGTGACAATCCGCATCTGGGGGCAGGTGACGTGGCAAGTGACAATCCACATCTATTGGCAGGAGACCTGGCAAGTGACAATCCGCATCTATTGGCAGGCGACGTGGCAAGTGACACGCTCAGGGCTCCCACTGATTCGGCATTATGGTGAGTTGAACTATTTCATTTTATATAACAATGTAATAATAGAAATAACCAGCCATTTCCCCGATAAATTTCCCCCCACAAAATGTATTTTCTGGCAGTGCCCCTCCCGAGACTAGACTCTGGATCCGCCCCTGTTTGGTTCACATATTACATACACTATACATTTTCCATAGCACTCAGGTAACACAAAGATCATTATATAAAATCATCATGTTTATTGCAATGGAGGGTATGTATATGTTTTTGAATTATGGAAACAAACTTACCTTATCATCATGATTTAAAACAAAGCTTGCACATAGCACATTATTAACAGCTGTGTTGTCTTCCATTTACAGTCAGAGTTACTTGACAAATGGAATGGCCAAACATAGGAGCAAAAAATCAGAGGCATCTCAGTGCTGCTAATCTCCTGCAGCCTCTTTGCAGCTGTTTCTTGTTTACATGCATTCCAATGGTGGCTGGACACGTAATGGGTGTTGGGTGTCATGTAACAGGATGTATATGAACATGGACATTTAACATATATATATATATATATATATATATATATATATACACTATATTACCAAAAGTATTGGGACACCTGCCTTTACATGCACATGAACTTTAATGGCATCCCAGTCTTAGTCCGTAGGGTTCAATATTGAGTTGGCTCACCCTTTGCATCTATAACAGCTTCAACTCTTCTGGGAAGGCTGGCCACAAGGTTTAGGAGTGTGTCTATGGGAATGTTTGACCATTCTTCCAGAAGCACAGTTGTGAGGTTCATAAAGACATGGATGAGCGAGTTTGGGGTGGAAGAACTTGACTGCCCTGCACAGAGTCCTGACCTCAGCCCTATAGAACACCTTTGGGATCAATTTGAGTGGAGACTGCGAGCCAGGCCTTCTCATCCACATCAGTGCCTGACCTCACAAATGCGCTTCTTGAAGAATGGTCAAACATTCCCATAGACAAACTTATAAACCTTGTAGACAGCCTTCCCAGAAGAGTTGAAGGGTGAGCCAACTCAATATTGAACCCTACAGACTAAGACTGGGATGCCATTAAAGTTCATGTGCGTGTAAAGGCAGGTGTCCCAATACTTTTGGTAATATAGTGGGTGTGTGTGTGTGTGTGTGTGTGTGTGTGTTTGTGTGTGTGTGTGTGTGTGTGTGTATATATATATATATATCTGTGTGTGTAAACCTTTACCTTGTAAAACAACCCATTCAATTAAAAAATTCTGTTCTCAGCCATATAAGGGGCTTAGAGAGATACTGTAGAAGAGGAGACTGCAGGGGGTGTGTCAGCAGGAGGCAGAGAAACATCAGTGAATTGATCATCCCAGTGAAGATATGTGCAGAGTGGTGTGTCAGCACAAGTCTGACCATTGGAGTACAGGCAGGCTGAGCTCCCAGGTAAAATGCAAAGGAGAAAATTGACCATGATGGGATAGATGTTCTACCATGCCCTGATCTGTCTAATTTGAAATTGGAAAGCAGGGGTCCTGTCAGGTTCATCAGCAGGGGTGCCACCCCCCCCCCAATCCATGTGCCGACCTCTAATCTACACGCATGGACAAGCACTAATTGGCTTCAAAAAGGGTGGGCTTGGGGTGCAGAGCCCACCCACTGTGTGTGTGAGATTAGTCAGTTATTATTTGATAATGTCTTCCTGCTTCTCCTCCCAGCCAATCAGGAAGCAGGTCCTGAGACTTAGGACTCCTGGCCAATCAGGTCTCAGATCCGCCTCCTGTTCGGCCGGGAGGAAAAGCAACGGCCTCGGCAGCAACAGCCTCTTCCAGGAGCTCGGAATCAGGAGTGCACCACCACCTTGTCCTCCCCCCCCACACCTCTACTGCCTTGTACACACGGTCGGAATTTCCGACGTAAAAAGTCCAATCGGATTATGTTGTCGGAAAATCAGATCGTGTGTGGGCTCAATCTGACTTTTTCCGTCAGAATTTCCTAAAGTTTTCCGACAACAAAATCCGATCAGACTTTTTCCGATCGTGTGTTGAGAATTCCGACGCCCAAAGTGCCACGCATGCTCAGAAAAAAATTTGGAGACGAAAGCTATTGACTACTGGCCTCTACGTAGTCCCGTCGTACGTTTTATACGTCACCTCGTTCCAAACTATCACATTTTCCGACAACTTTGTGCGACCGTGTGTATGCAAGACAAGTTTCAGACAAAATCGTTTTTGTGGTCGGAATGTCCGACCGTGTGTACAAGGCATACCACAGTATAAGGTAAGGCCATGGATCGCACGAGGGGGTGACAGTAGTGCGAGTAGATTGCTGCCTATCGAGAGCCGAGAGGGTGTGTAGTGCGAACAAAGGAAGCAATGAAAAGAGAACCAGGTACTTTTTCATAAAAGTACATGGTACAATAGATACATATCAAGAATATGAAATGTTTGAGTAACACTTTAAAGTTCATATGAGGTTTTAGTGGTTGGATACACATATACTTTATATCCAATAACCCAGGTGATTTATTGCAGATATAGGCAGACATCTAGCCTAGGTTATTCCATTCAATCCCCCTCCTATCCAGCTTATAGCAGACAGTTGAGAAAGAATTTCTCCTGATGAGCAATGATACATGATGGTGAAAGCATGCATTGGAATGCACTTTTTACCCACTGATGTTCAACCTTGCATTACCTACCTTTCATCTGAATTACAGCTCCATCAAACCAGAGATGAATGGAGCCTGCCATTCAAGTTGGCAAGTCTATTTTCATGCACAGGAAGCTCAGAGCAGATGCAGCTCATTGCTCATATGAATGAGCCTTTAAACATCATAGAGAACACTTGCTCTCTATGCAAAAAAGCAGTTCCTGTACAGAAGAATTTTGGATGAAATAAACATCTGCTGCAATTTCTTTGCTTTTTTTAGATGGGTGTTTCATGTGCTCAGTAAATAGATTTTATAAATTAGATGTTTATGCTCTCCTACTCTGCTCTCCATCTTTCTTCTATCCCTATTGTGATGGAATTGTGACAACAGAGGGATGGAGAGGAATGTAGGTAGCCATGTGCCCCATAGCCTGACTGCCCAAAATGCACCCCATCTCTGTTTTGCTCCACAAAGGCCTTCTAACCACAACAATTGCTTAGTGTTGTTTTTAACCACAACTAAATCAGGTCTGCAGTATCTGGTTTAAATCGAACTCTTCTAGTTTATGTAAAGCCTCCAAGTCCCATATATTATATGATCCAGCTTTGATCTCACTCAGACGCCTGTCTTCACAGAAAGCCACGAGCCATGGGACAGCTGGATACAACATCAAACCAGCGTGACAGATTGGAAGTGACAGCTCCGTCAGGTCTCCTCAGCTCTACCTGCAGAAATGGCAGGCAATCCAGAAAATACACTATAATTTGCTGCCACATGTGAAACCCATGGAGTGAATTCTCAGCTGACTCTAGAAGTGCTGCAGGTATTCTACAGCTTTTTTCAAAATCAGCTGGGCGGCTTTAAAGTTTAATATCATCAGCCCACCCAGACAATGGGATGCCTTTAAACCACAGTACTGAAATTATAACTATGTTTGTATTAAAGAAATAGTAAGGTGTTACAATGTGTCAGTAAGGCCGCGTACACACGAAGGGACAATCCCGCGGGATTATCCTCTGGACTGAAGTCCAGAGGATAATCCCCTCGTGTGTGGGCGCCGGCGGACTTTTTGGCGCCAAAGTACGGCGGACTAAAGTTTCAGGTTTTGTTCTCAAATTATCCGCTGGACTTGGAAGTCCAGCGGACAATCCCGCCGTTAGTGGGCAAGTCCGCGGGACTTTTGAAATGAACGGACTTGCCGCTCATCGGCAAGTCCGTTCATTTAGCACGTGACTTCAGGTTACGTAGCTAGCGTAGGCAGTTACTGCCGCCGCGCTAGCTCCGTGACCTGGCATGGATTTAAAGGGAATCCCCACGCCGAAAAAACGGCGTGGGGGTTCCCCCCAAATCCATGTCAGACCCTCATCCGAGCACGCAGCCTGGCAGGCCAGGAAAGGGGTGGGGACGAACGAGCGCCCCCCCCCTCCTGAGCCGTACCAGGCCGCGTGCCCTCAACATGGGGGGTGCCCTGGGGAAAGGGGGGCCGTGCGGCCCCCCCACCCCAAAGCACCTTGTCCCCATGTTGATGAGGACAAGGGCCTCTTCCCGACAACCCTGGCCGTTGGTTGTCGGGGTCTGCGGGCGGGGGCTTATCGGAATCTGGGAACCCCCTTTAATAAGGGGGCCCCCAGATACCGGCCCCCCACCCTATGTGAATGAGTATGGGGTACGATGTACCCCTACCCATTCACCTAAGGTGTAAAATGTAAAGTAAAAAAAAACACCCACACTTTTGAAAAAATAGTTTATTGCACTGCTCCGGGGGTCTTCTTCCGTCTTGGGGGTCTTCTCGCCGGACTCCCCCGCCATTTACCAAGCTCTTTTACCGAGCGAGGGGAGTCCGGCTACCTTCTTCGTCGTCGCCGCCGTCTGGGGGTCTCGATCCGCCTTCGGGGGTCTTCTTCCGTCTTGGGGGTCTTCTCGCCGGACTCCTCCCCTCTCTTCTGCTCTTTTACCTAGCTCTTTCACGAGGGGAGGTGTCCGGCTACCTTCTTCGTCGTCGCCGCCGTCGTCTGGGGGTCTCGATCCGCCTTCGGGGGTCTTCCGGGGGTCTCTTCTGTTCTTGCGGCGGTCGTCGTCTTCCGCGCCGCCGGCGCCTTCTCCTTCTTGTCCTTCTTCTTGTCCTTCTTGTTCTTCCGATGTTGACCCGACGCTCTCTCTGCCCGGAATGCCTGTGCCGCTCTGAGCTCGGACTTATATAGGGACATGGGGACAGGGTCACATGCACATGTCACATGGTGACCCCGCCCCCTTGCGTTGTCACAGTCCCGGAGGATGCTGGGACTGTGACATCGCAAGGGGGCGGGGTCACCATGTGACATGAACATGTGACCCTGTCCCCCATGTCCCTATATAAGTCCGAGCGCAGATCGGCACAGGCATTCCGGGCAGAGAGAGCGACGGGTCAACATCGGAAGAACAAGAAGGACAAGAAGAAGGACAAGAAGGAGAAGGCGCCGGCGGCGCGGAAGACGACGACCGCCGCAAGAACAGAAGAGACCCCCGGAAGACCCCCGAAGGCGGATCGAGACCCCCAGACGGCGGCGACGACGACGAAGAAGGTAGCCGGACACCTCCCCTCGTGAAAGAGCTAGGTAAAAGAGCAGAAGAGAGGGGAGGAGTCCGGCGAGAAGACCCCCAAGACGGAAGAAGACCCCCGGAGCAGTGCAATAAACTATTTTTTCAAAAGTGTGGGTGTTTTTTTTTACTTTACATTTTACACCTTAGGTGAATGGGTAGGGGTACATCGTACCCCATACTCATTCACATAGGGTGGGGGGCCGGTATCTGGGGGCCCCCTTATTAAAGGGGGTTCCCAGATTCCGATAAGCCCCCGCCCGCAGACCCCGACAACCAACGGCCAGGGTTGTCGGGAAGAGGCCCTTGTCCTCATCAACATGGGGACAAGGTGCTTTGGGGTGGGGGGGCCGCACGGCCCCCCTTTCCCCAGGGCACCCCCCATGTTGAGGGCACGCGGCCTGGTACGGCTCAGGAGGGGGGGGGGGGCGCTCGTTCGTCCCCACCCCTTTCCTGGCCTGCCAGGCTGCGTGCTCGGATGAGGGTCTGACATGGATTTGGGGGGAACCCCCACGCCGTTTTTTCGGCGTGGGGATTCCCTTTAAATCCATGCCAGCTTGCGGAGCTAGCGCGGCGGCATTTACTGCCTACGCTAGCTACGTAACCTGAAGTTACGTTCGAAATGAACGGACTGCTCCGTGTGTGGGCAAGTCCGTTCATTTTCAAAAGTCCCGCGGACTTTTGGCCGGCGGATTATCCGCTGGACAAGTCCGTGCGTGTGTGGGCAAGTCCACACCCTCGGAAAGTCCAGCGGACCTAGCCGGAAAGTCCAGCGGATTGTCCGCTGGACTTAGGTCCGCCGGCAAAAGTCCGTACGTGTGTACGAGGCATAAATGTATCTAAAATATAATAGGTAAATTCCCTATTACATCTTTGAAGAAGGAAATGCAATGATAGAAAATTGAGGAGCTTTAGTAATTGGCCATAAGGTATTCTAGGCCAATTAAAAGATAAATACCAATCAGATTCAACCCCCAGCTTTAGGGGTCCTAATATATTTGGTGTCTGAAACTCTAATGACTTTTCACAGATTATTGGTGACTAAGAAATACAAAATGTGAAAGTGACAGATCTATCACAAGAGATACTGGGCACAAAACAAAAAACGTAACCTGTTGCTGGCTACACATATGCGTCAATGAGTGGCCTCAGAACAGAGGCTGAGCTGCCAAAGATAGCCATCGATCCCAACTAACAATCAATAACTGATGGGACTGGTCTCCGATCATGTCACCATTGTGATAGTCAATCATATTCAACCTGGAGTTGGGTGTCTAAAATGCCTTTTGATGCCCATTTGTCTGTACTACTCCATGTTTAACTCTTTTATTGATAGCTCTGCTAATTTGCAATTTTTGTATTTACTTGACTCTGTAATTATGAGAATATTTTTCATTAGATGTATAATCTGACCCCTCCTGAAGAAGTGACTTTCGCACGAAACATGTAGAGGACAACGTTTGCAATTACATCACTGTGTCCCCATTTATCAGATGGGTGTTATATCAATTATTTGTTTAATTTATGTAATTACTTACAACAATTCTATTCATGTTTTCTTGCTTATGTATATTTTTTATTTGCTGCCTTTAATAAATTTGTAAATTTTTACTTATACTTGCCTTACTTATTGGGTACTGAGATAGTCCTCAACCATCACAGGTGTTATAGGGCATTCATTTTTTGGAGTAGCCCCTAGTAACATGCTTCCCTTTCTATTACTATATTAGGATGATGGTACCCACCCATACCTTAGCTAGTGAGGCAACACTAGTTCAGTCAATCATAGTGGTCACATGATCATCAATCCTTCCCACCCCCCAGGTGTTCAGAACTTTTTAAAGAGAAGGGGTTGAAGACAAACAATTACCGTTGTAAATAAATGAAAAGTGTCAATGATATTCTTCTGTCAAGTAAACATAAAGCTCAGAATGCCATGCCACTGGCCCCATTTATGGGTTCCATTAGTTCCCCTAGAATTCCTCAGGGTCTGCACCAGTGGCAAATGACAACATTTTGACAAACAATTCTTTGGCAGTTAAATTAGAACATTTAGGGGAGGTTATGAGTTTTTACCCTTTCTATGTCTGTCCAAGGCTGCACACACTTTCTAGTTCTGGTATGAGCTAAATGCTATATTTCCACTGGAGAGGCTCCTTATTAGGTGCCGTCCTGGTCTTGGCTGCCCTGCCGGATAAACCTTTTTACTTATGAACTGGAATAGGGGTCTTTTGGACCACTTACCTGTTTATTTCATATAAGAGAAGTGCACAGTGGCTCTGCAGCCCTTGATTCTTTCTGGAGCACAATTTTCCCACTTATCCCCTAGCCACCCCATCAGGAATACTCCTGCACCAGACCAGACTGTCAGCACAAAATTATAAAGAGATCCTTTGAATCCCTTACTAGTTCACTCCAATATTCCTCACCTAAATTTGGAGAATGAGTCCCCTTCCCGCCCACGCTCTTTTCTGCCAAGTGATTGGACCAGTAGGACAGTGCATCTTATATTGTAAACATCTTCATGAATGCTTTGTACCATCATATATATCATTATCTGGATTTTACTAAAAGTACATTTATCATATTGACAGGAAAATCATGGATAGCTGTATTTTGGAACAGGATAGATAAGTGAAATGTTTCACTTATGCCAGCAAACAACCATAATGTCGATCATAGGTTCAGAATTGTCAGATTCCTGATAGGGTGAATACAAGAGGGTTTTTTTTTTTTTTGTTACTTATTACACCATATCTGCTAGTAAAAAAATGTAGCGTGTAAGTGTGTGCATGTGTGTGTGTGTGCGTGTGCGTGTGCGTGTGGAGGGGGGTTTCAAGAAAAAGAGGAAGCAGCTGAGTTAAAAAAAAACTAGAGTTATGCTTATATTTCAAAGGCATTTATATACAAAAGGTGTACTTTTTTAGTATTATAAAAAAAAAATATTCAGCTTTAACCACAATTTTTTAAATTTATAAATGTATCCAATAACACATCTTAAAACATAAATCAGGACCAAGATTATTATTGGCATTTGAGTAGCTGCTAGGGTAAACATTAACACTTTGCTTTATTATATTAATGTTAAATTATAATCACATACACATATACAGTATGTATGGGTGCCAATTGATAATCATATGTACAGCCCCTGTATTATTTTAAAGAATAAGGTGCTACTGAATACCATGTCAACCTCTATTAACATATAGAATATTCATATTAAATGATGTCTCTTTTAAAAATAGACAAACATATCTCTTTTAAAATCAACAATACATCCTCTCTCAAAATGTCACACAAGCTTTGTGACCTCAGTATTCCTTGATTTAAAGACAGTAATTACCTGCCATTCATAGGAACCATTCTTCTAACGTTCAGTGCTAAGTATGAATTGCGTGCAATGTTCACATAAATAGCAATTTAACATTGTTTAAATTATACTTTCTTTTTGTATTTGAGTTTTGTTTTAACTAAAGGACATTTTGTCTTTTAGATATTTACACATTTTTCAAGCTCAACCTTGAAGTTATGCTTTCATATGATATTTACAGCATAAAATTGTATGGTATTGTTTAGATATCAAGGATCTAAGATCTATCAAGAATCCATCTAATTTATTAAAATTTGTTTTACTATGAATTACTTCCATGTTTACAGTGGGAAGACTTGTTTTCCTCGGTCACCAGAAGTCTGACCGATTTAGGACTCTATTGCTTAATTACTGTTTGATGGGTTTTCAGAAAAAAATATTTCTCCTAAAGCAGATCTGGTGTTTGTGATGCAGCTGAGACAAGAGCTCACTATTACATACCAGATGGGAAGCAAGTAATTCTAATCATGGTACACCAGTTTATCGTTTTCTATTAAGGAGTGAAATATCATTCAGACAGTAGTTTGAACTTGCTGCGATTTGCACCCATATGCAGAGAGTAGTGCAAGTGGTATTTTGTGGCATGGTTACGTCATTAAGCATTTTTACAAGTGCAATCAGTTTTAACAATGAAGGTAGGGGAGAGAAATAGTCTATTCCATTAAGATCGTCTGTACCCAACTTACATCTTGGCTGGCAACTTTTACCACAGGCACCTGCAAATAGTATAACAGCCACACAGCATTATAAAAAGAAGGGAAACACTGGTAGCATGAAATGGTGATTAGATTAGGTAAATGCAATCTAAAGGGAATTAAAGTGGATGAAGAATGTAACAGAACTGAACGAAAGCCTGAAAGCATTAATTGCCCCATGCCTCACAGCAAACGACATTCTCCAGGTGAATGGACATGAATTTTGAAAAATATTAACGCAAACTCGTCATCCAAAAACGTGTATGAATTTCCATCACAACTGTCCAGTCCTATATAGCTGAAAAAAAATGTGTGAAAAAGAGAGAGATAAAGCAAAGGAAAGAGAGGGAGAGAGCTTATCAGAAAAGCTGGGAGTGAAGCCGATTTGAAATATTACCAGCCTTGCATTTTTAAATTTGATGCACAACAACCAGGATGCTAATACGGCTCTTAGTTTAAAGGAGGGGGAAGCGCTTCTTCGAACTCCTTCAGCTGAAGATTAGGAGAGAGGCTTTAAGAAGATTTAAAAAAAGAGGAAAATCAACTTGTGAGGAGCGTAAAGAGACGGTTTGTGATTCAAGATGCTTTGGGCAATTCATCATGGAAATGGGTTTCTGCGCTGAGGCCATGTGGACCATTTTGGGCCTGTCAAGTCTTCTTTTTTTAATACATTACATTGAGAATGTAAATTGTATAAGAGGAAAGGTGAAGGAGGGAGAGAGGGAAATGCTATTTGGAACGGTGACAGGGTGTGTTAATAGGCAAAGAGGCAGAGAACATCTTCTACCACTTCAATTATAAGAGAAGTAACCTGAGCTTAAAGCAAGGTCTAGCAGCGGAGACTCGGCAAAGAGGGGGGTGATATATAGAAGTGGACGCTGATAAATCAAAGATCAGTGGGAGCTGAGGAAGCAGTTATAACACCTACTAAGGGCATAATACAGATTAGCCGTATTAATAACATACCAACCAACTGCCACAAATTCAGCAGGACGTTAGATATTTTTTCACCTAAAAAGATGTGAATATAGCCAGGGGAGTTTATAATGTCTGTATCATATGCAGGTGTATTGAGACCTAAAAGGAAAAGAGGAGTACAGAGTTATGCCACCGTACACACGATCGGACATTGATTGGACATTCCGTCAACAAAATCCATGGATTTTTTCCGACGGATGTTGGCTCAAACTTGTCTTGCATACACACGGTCACACAAATCTTGTCGGAAATTCCGAACGTCAAGAACGCGGTGACGTACAACACTTACGACGAGCCGAGAAAATTTAAGTTCAATAGCCAGTGCGTTTCTTCGGCTTGATTCTGAGCATGCCTGGCACTTTGTGCATCGGAATTGTGTACACACAATCGGGAATTTCCGCAAACGGAATTTGAGAACCAGATCTCAAATTTTGTGCGACGGAAATTCCGATGCACACGGTCGCAATTTCCGACAACAAGCTCGGTTCGCACATTTTACGTCGGAAAGTCCGACCATGTGTACATGGCATAAGGCTAATGAGGAAGACAAGGTGTTCAGAATAGAGGGATGCTTGCCATAAACTAGTTGCCAAATGGGGCTCCCTGTAGATTTTAAAGAATGTACATTACTGTTCTAGAAAATGAAGCCAATTCTACTAGTGATGGCACCAATGCAGTAGTGATAGGTGGTGTATACGTATAAAATATTGTATGAAACTTTAATTAGATATGGACTATGGCCAGATGGCAGCATAGTAAGATTGCATGTAGATATGTGGACCAAAATTTTACTTTATTAAAGGACAGGGGAATATCACTTTTCAGGGGTTATTTGTTTATTCTTTGTAGGCATTTATGGAGCACCAACAAATTAAGCTTTTTACATACTTTTCATTAACAACTTCCCTGGTTACAATCTTTGGTCCAAATCTCACATGTGTACATATACGTGGACACATACTCGGCCCATTTGGATAGCAGCCAATTAACCTACCAGTGAGTCTTTGCTGTGTGGAAGGAAACCAAAGTTCCAGGTGGAATCATACGCAAGCACAGATAAACCATGCAAACTCAATGCAGATGAGTGTTCAGGCTGGGATTTGAAATCCAGTGCTGCAAGACAGTTGACCACTAAGCCACTGCACCACCGTAATTTACAGTAAGTTTACAGCAAGTTTTTAGAAAGCATTTACAAAGGTTTCAGCAAGTTTTCAGTCAGCTTAATTGAATCTTTTAAAAGCAACCAACACCAGGGCCGTAGATAATGTTTTTTCTGGGGGGGGGGGGGGGGGTTCAGCAACAGGTACTAAGTAAAAGTCTTTTTGAATAAAATTAATTGCGACAAAATTATAAAGGCTGGAAAAAGGAAAAACTATATGTGTTGCCCCTAGTAAACAATCACATTCTTAATTCTATTTTCTCAGGTTTCTCAAACCTGATTTCAGTTTTTTCCTTTATCCAGTTTTTATGAACTCTGGCCAGTAAGGTTGGCTATTGTCCAGTATTAAGCCCCATACACACGGTCGGATTTTCCAATGGATTCTGTCCTATCGGACAATGTTGTCGGAAATTCCGACCGTGTGTAGGCACCATCGCACAGTTTCCATCGGATTGTCCGACGGACCAAGTCCTATCTCCTGCTGGATAGATTTTTTGACAACAAAGTCCGATCACACCAAATCCGATCGTGTGTAGCGAATTCCGACGGACAAAGTGCTACGCATGCTCAGATCACATTACAAGACCAAAGCTATTGGCTACTAGCCTCTAGGTAGTCCCGTCGTACGCAACAAACGTCACCATGTTCAGAATGATCGGATTTTCCGACAACTTTGTCCGACCGTGTGTATGCAAAACCAACATCGGACAAAGTACGACGGACATGATCTGACGGACCTGGTCCTCGGATAATCCGAGCGTGTGTATGGGGCTTAAGTGTCCTAACTGAACGTGCTGTCTACCTACAAGGAGATGGTGCCCTTTGCACCCCCTCAGTAAGGTTGGCTATTATGGTGCAAAGTGCACCATGTTGTGTCAGACGGAGTACTCACTGACTTTTATAACTTTTACAGATTAACCGCTTGCCGGCCAGCTGCCGCAGTTGTACTACGGCAACATGGCTAGGCTGCGCGAATCGCCATCATGTTATGTCTCTTCTATATGTGGCCACTAGGGGCGCGCACACTCGCTGCTTACCCCCGGAGCCGATGCGAGTGCCCGACGGTCGCGATGACTGCCAGGCTCCCGTGAATGCTCATGACACGGAGAGAACCGGGATCTCTGTATGTAAACACAGAGATCCTGGTCCTTTGAGGGGAGAAGAGACTGATCGTGTGTTCATACAAAGTATGAACACTGATCTATCTCTTCCCCTAGCAAGTTCCATCCCCCCTTCAGTTAGGACACATAGCAGGGAACACAGTTAACCCCTTGATCGCCCCCTAGTGTTAATCCCTTCACTGCCAGTGACATTTTTACAGTAATCAATGCATTTTTATAGCACTGATCGCTGTATAAATGCCATTGGTCCAAAAAATGTGTCAAAATTGTCCGATAATGTCGCAGTCATGATAAAAATCACAGATCGCCGCCATTACTAATAAAAAAAATGAATAAAAATGCTACAAATCTATCCCATATTTTGTAGACGCTTTAACTTTTGCGTAAACCAATCAATATACACTTATTGCAATTTTTATTACCAAAAATATGTAGAATAAAACATATCAGTCTAAACAGAGAAAAAATTAGCTTTTTTTTAAAAAAAAATGGGAATATTTATTATAGCAAAAAGTGCAAAATAATGTGTTTTTTTTCAAAATGTATTGCTCTTTTTTTGTTTATAGAGCAAAAAATAAAAAACGCAAAGATGATCGAAGACCACCAAAAGAAAGCTCTATTTGTGGGGGAAAAAAGGACGTCAATTTTGTTTGGGTGCAATGTCACACAACCATGCAATTGTCAGTTAAACCGACGCAGTGCCAAATCGCAAAAAATGGTTTGGTCATTCAGCAGCCAAATCTTCGAGGGCTGAAGCGGTTAAAAAAAATAGGGGGGAACGCACTGCCTACCACAGGATGGTGCACTGTAATAGCCAATCTTACTGGGCAGGTACAGAGGGCACAATCTTGTGGAAGGCAGCACACTCACTGTGTTCACATGTGCTTAATTTTTCAATTTATCGTGGAATAGAAAAAAACAATCAACTGAAAAATGACCAGCCAGGAATACACTGACTTCTCTTTAGGCTAGGTTCACATCTGAGTGGGTGCAAGAAGATGTGTAATTGCACACCTTCCTGCACTGGCAGAGGAAAAACACACTGCTGCTTAGGAGTAGGGATGAGCTGAACACCCCCCCCCCCCCGGTTCGGTTTGCAGCAGAACAGGCAAAAAATTAGTTTGAACGCGAAAACACCATTAAAGTCTATGGGACACGAACGTGAAAAATCAAAAGTGCTAATTTTAAGGGTTAATATGCAAGTTATTGTCATAAAAAGTGTTTGGGGACCTGGGTCCTGCCCCAGGAGACAAGTATCAATGCAAATTATTATTTTTTTAAATGGAAGTTTTTTCGGGAGCAGTGATTTTAATAATGCATAAAGTGAAACAATAAAAGTGAAATATTCCTTTAAATTTCGTACCTGGAGGGGCGTCTACACTATGCCTGTAAAGTGGCACATTTTTAGAACAGTCCCTGCACAAAATTACATTTCTAAAAGTCATTTAAAACTACTGACGGCTATAATGAATTTTCGGGTCCCGGCAATACAGATAAAAGTCATTGAAAAAAATGGCATGGAATCCCCCCCAGTCTATTACCAGGCCCTTTGGCCCTTTGAATATTAAGGGGAACCCCGAAATTGCGTGGGGTCCCCCCAAATTCCATACCAGGCCCTTCAGGTCTGGTATGGATAGTAAGGGGAACCAATTTTTTTTTTAAATGGCATAGGGGTCCCCCTCAAAATCCATACCAGACCCTTCAGGTCTGGTATGGATTTTAAGGGGAACCTGTGCCAAAATGTAAAAAAAAAAATGGCGTGGGGGTCCCCCCAAAAATCCATACCAGACCCTTATCCGAGCACGCAACCTGGCAGGCCGCAGGAAAAGAGAAGGGGATGAGAGAGTGCCACCCCCCCCCCCCCAAATCGTACCAGGCTACTTTCCCTCAACATGGTTAAGGTGCTTTGGGGGCTACCGAATCCAATTCACAATAGTGTGAACCCAGATTAAGCCCTGGTTCACAAGTCAAATCGCATGTCAAATCAACGCCACCATCCTAATCGGTGTGACGCCGCATTTGTGGCGCTACACAGATTGTGAAAAGTAGTTTTTGTACTACTTTTGGCGATTTTGGGGTGCAATTTCCATTGACATCTGTGCAGAAACAGAACTGCACAGATGTCTCTGAAATCGGGACTGACATACGTGAATGAAAGCGTGTGAGTTCAGCTGGACTTGCACGATTTCATTCCCGCACTCAGTGTGAACCTAGCCTTAAAGTCCCAAAAACTCCCCTCTTTTAAGGTAATTTAGTAAGAGGCATAGTGAGTTTTTTGAAGTTGCAATTTTTTGTCACAATTTTTTAGATAATGTCTTTTTAGAAACTGTCACCAGTGCAGTACAGCGTCATCTTATATATAGTGTGGCGGTGATCAGGGACACTGACTGGTGACAGTACATACAAAAAAAATAAATAAGTTGTAATACTTTTTTTTTACATTTATTATTAGTTTTTATTACAATTTCTTTTTACATACAGTAACCAGAGCAATACAGTGTTATCATAGTAACACTGTACTACTATGGGGAGGTGAACAGGTTTTATTTTTTTACACACTATGCTTGCTTATAACTGTGGATTTTACAGTTATAAGCAACCATTTTTTCTGAATGAAAACTATTCATTTAGTGTTTACTATTGTGATTAGCTGTGATTGGCCCTGTCTGTACCATGCAATCACTGTGACCAATCACAGAGCTCATCACAATGATACAAATGCATGAATCAAAGCCTTTCATTGTGTACAATTGTCATGTAATCTGCACAGGGCATCGGCAGTGGGCCATACAGTGATTTGTCATCGGCCGTGTCTGGTGGACACAACGGGTGACAGATTGCACCGGAGCAGTGCCCATGGGGGCAATCTTGGGAGGTCGTCAGGATAATAGGGCTCCTGTCCAGCTGTCATATTACAATAGGTTGGGCGGGAAGGGGCTAATAAACTTGCTGCACATATTACAGGTTGGCTCTAATAAAAAATTAGGAAATTGGAAAAATAGTGCTGGACCTATAAGGTTATCTTATTTTATTGCTATCTGAAAGTATTGATATTGTTAATAATAACTTGGTTGCCAAGTAGGTGCTTCTAAACCCCAGAGGATTGGTCTCTTTGGCTTGTACTGTAATGTACTTGGCTTGTACTATAATGAACATTGAAGTGCCACATTACTAACAGGTCCGGATACAACTTTATTCCAATAAAAGTCAGGGAGACAATCTAAAGACTACCCAATGTGTTTCAGGAGTCCAAAAACACCCACTTCGTTGAATAGAATTGAACTGGACTTTTAATGTTATTTCTTCCACTGTGATTACAAGCACAAGACTTGTCAGCAGCTGGTTTGGCAGCCTTGAAACAAGTTGAATACTGTTTGGATCCCCCCCAACTCTTATTGGTATAAACTTGTATTTGGGCTTCTTAGCAGTGGTGTGGTACTTCAATTTTCATTTAAACTTAAAAATGAATAATAATTAATAACTTTGAAAACAGTTTTTCCATCACACTAAACTACAGGACTAGCAGGATGCCATAAACAGTATCGAGCACATAGAAAAAAATAATTACATAATCAACGCAGTGTTTTTATGTCAAGCATGATGAAAGATTATCAAAAAGTGCTACGCTACCAATATGAACACATACAAAATATTGTCAAAAGTATTATGACGCCTGCCTTTACGCGCATATGATCTTTAATGTTATCACAGTCTTAGTCCGTAGGGTTCAATATTGAGTTGGCCCACCAATTACAGCTATAACAGCTTAAACTTTTATGGGAAGTTGTCCACAAGGTTTAGGAGTGTGTTTATGGGATTGTTTGACCATTCTTCCAGAAGCACATTTGTGAGGTCTGGCACTAACGTTGGATGAGAAGGCATGGCTCACAGTCTCCACTCTAATTCATCCCAAAGGTGTTCTATCGGGTAGAGGTCAGGACTCTGTGTAGGCCAGTCAAGTTCCTCCACCCCAAACTCACTCATCCATGTCTTTATGGACCTTGCTTTGTGCACTGGTGCGCAGTCATATTGGAGCAGGAAGGGGCCATCCCCAAACTGTTCCCACAAAGTTAGGAGCACAAAATTGTCCAAAATGTCTAGGTATGCTGATGCCCTAGGAGTTCCATTCACTGGAACTAAGGGGCAAAGCCCAACCCCTAAAAAACTACACCACACAATAATCCCCCCTCCACCAAATGATTTGGACCAGTGCACAAAGCAAGGTCCATAAAGACATGGTTGACTGAGTTTGGGGTGGAGGAACTTGACTGGGCTGCACAGATTCCTGACCCCAACCTGATAGAACACCTTTGGAATGAATTAGTGCGGAGACTGTGAGCCAGGCCTTCTCGTCCAACATTAGTCCCTGACCTCACAAATGTGCTTCTGGAAGTCTGGTCAAACATTTCCATAGACGCACTCCTAAACCTTGTGGACAGCATTCCCAGAAGAGTTGAAGCTGTTATAGCTGCAAAGGGTGGGCCAACTCAATATTGAACCCTACAGACTAAGACTGGGATGCCGTTAAAGTTCATGTGCGTGTAAAGGCAGGCGTCCCAATTAAGGATGAGCCCGGTGTTCGATTCGAACCCATGTTCGAATCGAGCACCGGGTGTTCGCTCGCTCGGCGAGCCCAGAACTATTGGGACCGCTCGCATCAAATTCGTGTGATGCGAGCGGCCCCGCAATGCATTGCGGCCCGCGCAGTGCAATGCTGGCTGATGATTGGCCAAGCATGCACTGTGACCCCGCATGCTTGGCCAATCACAGCGCCGGCAGCGAGGAGAGCCATAATTGGCTACAGGCAGGATGCCTGTAGCCAATTATAGCTCAGGGGCTTTAATACACGCCCCACGGTATAAGAGGCCGCCGCTGCGGCGGCCTCGCATATTATGTTTCACTCACAGTGTCAGCGTGTCAGTGTGCTGCTGACTGCTGACAACAATATGTTCTTTATTTCTGGGGATATGTGTGTGCGTGCTGTTAGAACAGCATTGCAGTATCACATCTGGGGGGTGTCTATAGGTAGCCTGTGAAGGAGGGCAGGTTTCCTGTGCTTAGAACTTTCCCTGCAAAAAAGTGTCATTTTTGCAGGAAGAAAGCTATTTAAATCACTCGCGGCTAATGAATTGATGGCTCCTGTAACACAGAGAGCTGTCATTCATTAATAAAAAACAAAAAAAAAAGCGTAGGGGTCCCCCCAAATTCAATAACCAGGCCCTTCAGGTCTGGGATGGATATTAAGGGGGATCCCAGCCAAAAAAAAAAAAAAAAAAAATGGCGTAGGGTCCCCCTCAAAATCCATACCAGACCCTTGAGGTCTGGTATGGATTTTAAGGGGAACCCTAGCCAAAAAAAATGGCGTGGGGTCCCCCTCAAAATCCATACCAGACCCTTATCCGAGCACGCAACCTGGCAGGCCGCAGGAAAAGAGGGGGGGACGAGAGCGGCCCCCCCTCTCGCCTGAACCGTACCAGGCCACATGCCCTCAACATTGGGAGGATGCTTTGGGGGTCTAAGACCCCAAAAGCACCTTGTCCCCATGTTGATTAGGACAAGGGCCTCTTCCCCACAACCCTGGCCGGTGGTTGTGGGGGTCTGCGGGCGGGGGGCTTATCGGAATCTGGAAGCCCCCTTTAACAAGGGGACCCCCAGATCCCGGCCCCCCCCCTGTGTGAAATGGTAAGGGGGTACAAAAGTACCCCTACCATTTCACCAAAAAAGTGGCAAAAATGGTAAAAAGGACAGGAGACAGTCTTTGACAATTCCTTTATTAAAATCTTCTTTCTTCTTTCTTCATCCTTCGGTTTCTTCATCTTCTCCTTCCTTCATCTTCTTCCATCTTCTTCTTCCATTTTCTTCTTCCTCCGATCCGCTTCTTCTTGCGCTGGTCTTCTCGTCCTTCTCGTCCGGCATCTTCTTCCGTCGGCGTCGGCGTCGGTGTCTCTGTCTCTTCTTGGGCCCTCCGCGCAATGGGAGGCTCCCGCTGTGTGAGGCTCCGCTCCGTCTGACAGGTCTTTTATAATGGAGGGCACCTGGTGACCCCGCCCCCTCTGACGCACAGGGACGTCATGGGGAATTCCATGATGGCTTTCCCCATGATGTCAGAGGGGGGCGGGGTCACCAGGTGCCCTCCGTTTTAAAAGACCTGTCAGATGGAGCGGAGCCTCACACAGCGGGAGCCTCCCATTGCGCGGAGCGGCCCAAGAAGACACCGACACCGACGCCGACGCCGACGGAAGAAGATGCCGGACGAGAAGGACGAGAAGACCAGCGCAAGAAGAAGCGGATCGGAGGAAGAAGAAAATGGAAGAAGAAGATGGAAGAAGATGAAGGAAGGAGAAGATGAAGAATCCGAAGGATGAAGAAAGAAGAAAGAAGATTTTAATAAAGGAATTGTCAAAGACTGTCTCCTGTCCTTTTTACCATTTTTGCCACTTTTTTTGGTGAAATGGTAGGGGTACTTTTGTACCCCCTTACCATTTCACACAGGGGGGGGCCGGGATCTGGGGGTCCCCTTGTTAAAGGGGGCTTCCAGATTCCGATAAGCCCCCCGCCCGCAGACCCCCACAACCACCGGCCAGGGTTGTGGGGAAGAGGCCCTTGTCCTAATCAACATGGGGACAAGGTGCTTTTGGGGTCTTAGACCCCCAAAGCATCCTCCCAATGTTGAGGGCATGTGGCCTGGTACGGTTCAGGCGAGAGGGGGGGCCGCTCTCGTCCCCCCCTCTTTTCCTGCGGCCTGCCAGGTTGCGTGCTCGGATAAGGGTCTGGTATGGATTTTGAGGGGGACCCCACGCCATTTTTTTTGGCTAGGGTTCCCCTTAAAATCCATACCAGACCTCAAGGGTCTGGTATGGATTTTGAGGGGGACCCTACGCCATTTTTTTTTTTTTTTTTTTGGCTGGGATCCCCCTTAATATCCATCCCAGACCTGAAGGGCCTGGTTATTGAATTTGGGGGGACCCCTACGCTTTTTTTTTTTTCATTTTTTTTTTTTTTTATCAATGACTTTTTTTTATGAATGAGTTTCAATGAATCACTGTTCTCTGTGTTACGGGAGCCGTGAATTAACATTAGCCGCGAGTGATTTTAAATAGCTTTTTTACTTTCAAAAATGACACTTTGCGCAGAGACAGTTCTAAACACGGGAAACATGCGCCCCTTTACAGGCATACTATAGACACCCCCCAGGTACGAAATTTAAAGGAATATTACACTTTTATTGTTTCAATTTAAGCATTATTAAAATCACTGCTCCTGAAAAAAACGGCCGTTTTTAAAAAAAAATTTTGCATTGATACATGTCCCCTGGGGCAGGACCCAGGTCCCCAAACACTTTTTATGACATTAACATGCATATTAGCCTTTAAAATGAGCACTTTTAATTTCGAACGTTCGCATCCATTATAACTAATAGGGTTCTAAAGCTCGCACGGACTTTAGGTCCGTTCGCGGGTTCTGGTGCGAGCCGAACGGGGGGGTGTTCGGCTCATCCTTAGTCCCAATACAGTGGACAATATATTGTATCAGACATCCATTATTGCCTGAGTGAGCTGAAAATAAACATATAAATACACCTAGGTTATACTATAAATAAATCAATAAAGATATATAGAAACACACAAATTGTGTATTCCGTGGTAATTGAAATTCAAACAGTCTGTAAACACAAAATAAATCCTACTTGCACTGAATCCAAAACACATCAATATTTAAAGAGGTCTGTGTACAGAATTAAATCCAATCAAGGAATAGTGTGAGGACCACCACCAAAATCGGCAAGGGTGTACCTTCCAGGTGGTCCCTTGTTACAGGGGTCGGTAGAGCCTTTAAGCGGTAAGCCAAAGGTTTTTCCTATGGTGGCTGCAAGTGGATATCACATGGACACATGTGAACTCTATAGAGATGGTCAAAATACTCAGCAGCAGACCCATCTTCAGATTCATGTGACATATGCCCAGCTCAAAAAAGAAAAATGCCTCATAATGTAAACCGTATAGATTAATTTTATTGTTAAAGACAAATATACGCTCATGCTATGAACAGGAATAGAAGGCAAATGTAATGTACCCAGCCGCCGCCTCCACTCACATCCCAATCTGGTGTGTAAACAAATTGTTTTGTACAAAAGATCAGTTGGAGCTGGCAGCCCTCTGTATACCTCATTCTCTCTCCCGCATTGATACAACTCCACATTTTGTCACTGTGAAGGTAATGGGACAAAGGTGAGCGTACACCCTTGGGTGTTTCGGTGTTGGTCCTCATACTATTCCTTGATTGCATTTCATTCTGCACATAGACTTCTTTGATATTTTTTGGATTCACTCCAAGTGGGATTTATTTTGTGTTTAGAGACTGTTTGAATTTTAATCACCACAGGACTCACAATGTTTGTGTGTTTATATATACCTTTATTGATTTATTTATATGACCTAGTTGTATTTATGAGTTTGCTTTCAGCTTACTCAGACAATAAAGATTGTCTGATATGTGTTCATATTGGCAGTGCAGCACTTATTACACATTTTTAGTTTTTTTTTAATCAACGCTTGCGTGCTTGCAGCTTTGTGGTTTATACAGTATCTCACAAAAGTGAGTACACCCCTCATATTTTTGTAAATATTTTATTATTTTTTTTTATGTGACAACACTGAAGAAATTACACTTTGCTTCAATGTAAAGTAGTGAGTGTACAGCTTGTATAACAGTGTAAATTTGCTGTCCCCTCAAAATAACTCAACACACAGCCATTGATGTCTAAACAGCTGGCAACAAAAATGAGTACACCCCTAAGTGCAAATGTCCAAATTGGGCCCAAAGTGTCAATATTTTGTGTGGCCACCATTATTTTCCAGCACTGCCATAACCCTCTTGGTCTTGGAGTTCACAGAGCCTCACAGGTTGCCACTGGAGTCCTCTTCCACTCCTCCATGACGACATTACAGTGCTGGTGAATGTTAGAGACCTTGAGCTCCTCCACATTCCGTTTGAGGATGCCCCACAGATGCTCAATAGGGTTTAGGTCTGGAGACATGCTTGGCCAGTCCATCATCTTTACCCTCAGCTCCTTTAGCAAGGCAGTGGTCAACTTGGAGGTGTGTTTGGGGTTGTTATCATGTTGGAATATTGCCCTGTGGCCCAGTCTCTGAAGGGAGGGGATCATGCTCTGCTTCAGTATGTCACAGTACATGTTGGCATGCATGGTTCCCTCAATAAACTGTAGCTCCCCAGTGCTGGCAGCTGTAGACTGTAGGCAAGACATTTGTCTTTATACTCCTCACCTGGTTGCCGCCACACACGCTTGACACCATCTGAACCAAATACATTTCTCTTGGTCTCATCAGACCACAGGACATGGTTACAGTTATCCATGTCCTTAGTCTGCTTGTCTTCAGCAAACTGTTTGCAGTATTTTTTGTGCATCATCTTTAGAAGAGGCTTCTGGGACGAAAACCATGCAGTGATTTGACGCAGTGTGCGGCTTATGGTCTGAGCACTGACAGGTTGACCCCCCACCCCTTCAACCTCTGCAGCAAAGCTGGCAGCACTCATACGTCTATTTCCCAAAGACAACCTCTGGATATGACGCTGAGCACGGGCACTCAACCCCTTTGGTCGTCCATAGCGAGGCCTGTTCTGAGTGGAACCTGTCCTGTTAAACCGCTGTATGGTCTTGGCTACTGTGCTGTAGCTCAGTTTCAGAGTCTTGGCAATCTTTTTAAAGTCTTATTTTTTTAGTCTTCATTTTTTCAGATCCTCAGAGAGTTCTTTGCCATGAGGTGCCATGTTTAACTTCCAGTGACCCGTATGAGAGAGTGAGAGCTACAACACCAAATTTAACACACCTGCCCCCCATTCACACCTAAGAGCTTGTAACACTAATGAGTCACATGACACTGGGGAGGGAAAATGGCTAATTGGACCCAATTTGGACATTTTCATTTAGTGTTTTAGACATTAATGGCTGTGTGTTGAGTTATTTTGAGGGGACAGCAAATTTACACTGGTATACAAGCTGTACACTACTTTACATTGTAGCAGAGTGTAATTTCTTCAGTGTTGTCACATAAAAAGATGTAATAAAATATTTACAAAAATGTGTGAGGGGTGTACTCACTTTTGTGAGATACTGTATATATACAGTATATATATATATATATATATATATATATATATATATATACAGGCATACCCCACTTTTAAGTACACAATAGGGTTTGTTTACTAAAGCTGCAGAGTGAAAAATCAGGCTTGTTTCTGCATAAAAACTAGACATGTGCACAACAAAAAAATTTGTTTATTTTCGTTTCGTTTTTTTTTCGTTTCCTTAAAAAATGTGTTTTTTTTTTCGTTTCGTTTTTTCCGTTTCCGTCGATTCGGAACGATTCGTACATTCGTAAGTCGTTGTTGTTCGGATTCATAACGATTCGTACATTCGTAAGTCGTCGGTGTTCGTATTCGTAACGATTCGTACATTCGTAAGAGTTATTTTTTCTTTGATTCGTTTTTTCGTTAGTTTAATTTTCGGACGCATTCGTATTTATTCGTACATTCGTAACATTCGTAACATTTGTAGATTCGTAATCGGAGCATAATTCATAATTTGATGTAATGTGTATGCTATTATTACATTTTAATAATTTACGAATCGAAAAAAAAAGTTACAAATCGAAAAAAAAAAATTAAGAATCGAAAAAAAAGTTACGAATGTACGAATTTTTTTGTTCAATAGAGACACGGAAAATTACAAATCGAAAAAAAAAAAAAAAGTTACGAATTGAAAAAAAAAGTTACGAATCGAAAAAAAAGTTACGAATCGAAAAAAAAAAAAGTTACGAATCGAATTTTTTTTTACGAATGTACGAATCTTTTGGTTCAATAGAGACACGGAAAATTACAAATGGAAAAAAAAAAGTTACGAATTGAAAAAAAAGTTACGAATCGAAAAAAAAGTTACGAATGTACAAATTTTTTGGTTCAATAGAGACACGGAAAATTACAAATCGAAAAAAATAAATAAAAAAGTTACGAATCGAAAAAAAAAGTTACAAATCGAAAAAAAAGTTACGAATGTACGAATTTTTTTGTTCAATCCATTCGAAGCACGTTTAGCAGCACCATTGTAAGGGACACGGAAAATTACCAATTCAACAAAAAAAAAAAGTTACGAATGTACGAATTTTTTCGTTCGTTTTTCGTTTTTCGGATTTTCTTCATTAGTACATTTGTTGTTTCTAATTTGTTTTTTTCGGATTTTCGTTGTTTTTCGGATTCGTTCGATTCGAATGATTCGTTAATCGTATTCGAACGATTCGTTACGATTCGTTATTTGGATTCGTACGATTCGAATGATTCGTTCGAAAACGAACGAACGAAAATAACGAAAAAAAACGAAAAACGAAAAAAAACGAAACGAATTGCACATGTCTAATAAAAACCAATGAGCTTCCAGGTTTTATTATTAAAGCTTAATAGAACAAGCTGGGGTTAGAAGCTCATTGGTTTCTATGCAGAAGGGAGCCTGATTTTACACTTTCCAGCTTTAGTAAATAAACCCCATTGCGTACTTAAAAGTGGGGTATGCCTGTATATGTATGTATATATATATATATAATATATATATATATATATATATATATATATATATATATATATATATATATATATGTATGATCTCAAGATAAACAAGTTCAAAGCACTTAAAGTGGTTGTAAACCCTTACAAACCACTTGGACCTACAGGTAAGCTTAGATTAAGGCTTAACTGTTGGCCCCACGAAATTTCTCCTAAACCTACTCGGTTTGAGAGATATTTGCCAAAAGACAGGCAATGCTGTCTATGAATGTTTTTTAATGTTTGTATATATTAAGCGGCTGCTAATGAATACATTGTATTATTGATTTTAGATAATTTTTGTTTAATAGTTTTTTTTGTTGTCTAAGTTTAACCACTTCAATACCGGGCCATAGTCAAATGACGCCCACAGATGGGATCTCCCATCCTGGGTGGGCGTCATATGATGTCCTCGGTATTTCGCCGCTCCTTGCTGGGATCCGCCAATACTTTACAGCCGCGAGCAGTTTTAAATTACATTTTTTCCTTTAGAAATTTAATTTTGCTTTGGTACTGTTATGAACATGGGAAAGATGCACTAATTTACAGGCAGCCTAAGAAATCCCCCAGGCACAATATTTAAAGGAATATTACATTTTTATTGTTTCACTTTAAGCATTGCTATTTAACAATAACTTGCATTTAAGTCTTTAAAATTAGCACTTTTGATTTTTCCCATTGGTGTCCCATAGACTTTAAAGGTGTTCACTGGTTTGATCAAATTTTTTGCCTGTTCGCATGTTCTGCTATGAACCGAACGGGGGGTGTTCGGCTCATCCCTACTATGCAGCAAGGCATCTGATGGTCTCCTTGTGGGATCAGAGCAGCTGGTAAGGAGCTCATTTAATCACTTGTGGTGATTCCTTTTGGGAACACTCTTTCTGCGGTGGTGCACGTCGCGATTCACGGCTGTAATTTTTGCCGCGATTTTGCAGCGATTGCATCAAAATCGGACCAAAGTAGTGCAGGGACTACTTTGAAGTCGGAACGATTTGAAGTCGTACTAATATGAATGGCTGTCATTGGAAATCATGGGGAACGACTTGTCATGCTACTTTGCAGTCCCAAATTGTGGGACAAGTCGTATAAGTGTGAAAGGGGCCTTAGGCCCCTTTCACACTTGTGTGACTTTAAAGTCGCGTGATTTTACATCGATTTTGCCACGATTCGTGGCCGCGATTTTGCCGCGATTCTTGCCGCGAGTTCCAGGAATGCCTGTGTAAGTGGCATTAAAATCGGACCAAAGTAATGCAGGGACTACTTTGAAGTCGGAATGACTTGAAGTCGTACTAATATGAATGGCTGTCATTGGAAATCATGGGAAACGACTTGTCATGCTACTTTGCAGTCCCAAATCGTGGGACAAGTCGTATAATTGTGAAAGGGGCCTAAAAGATTACTGTCAGGTGTACTAATGCAAATTTCGTGTTTCGCGGTTAACACTTTTTTTAGATTAGCACGTTCACTTTTGACAGGTTATCCAGGTAGAACATCTCATAGTTATACTATTGTTTTTTAATTTTTTTTTAAAGTTTTTTTTTTACTCCTAATTGTGTGCTCGCTTGTTGGCTTTCGTTATTGGGTGTGTTTTTTGCTAGTGTAGGAGAGACTTTGATTTGTCTGTGTCCCCGTTGGTTAGATATAGGCATTTCCATGGATAGTGGTTTGATTTCAGAGGAGTTTGTGCCAGTTTCCAGGTTGGTGCCCCCTGATCCTGCAATAGCGGAAGTGGCATTGGCACATTTGTGCGGCTTGATGTCACTTCAGCAGGAAGGGTATTATGTCACCTCGGGCATGGCGGCCATCTCTGAGCATGTTGGACAGTGAGGCCAATGGAGGAGCCCACGTTTCCCATATTTGGCAATGAGTAGCTCACAAGCAACTGGTAACTTGGCCCTTTGTAACAAATGGAGAGAGGACCCTTTTGTACCATTGGTGGCACCCTTTGATTGGGTGATGGAGGGTGGGTCCTCGGGAGGCACCAGGATTATATGTAGCTGGAGGGGTATGTGGTCTGTGTGTAGTCCTTTTTGGATGACCTGTAATCTGCTAATCTGTCGGGATCTGATATCTGTGTGAAGTAGTAGGCTCTATTGAGTGGAGTATGTTTTAAATAGCTGTAAGATGCTGTGTTGTTTGTTTGTTTTTTTAATTAGCCCTGTCTTACTTTACCTGCTTTTAGAACATGGACTACAAGAGCTACACCTAAGAGCTGTAGCAAGCGTTGTGTGGTCCCTGGTCTGGCTGGCATTTGTTTGGGATTTGTCTTTCTCTTTCTTTCAAATCTATGGTGATTCGAATAATATAGAAGATATAAAATCTTGGTCAATCATTAGTGCTCCTGGCCATATTTTTAACTTGATCGTAGTAAGTATTTTTAGGGTCATGACAGGTTGCACAGGTAATCATAAGTGTGAACGATGCATGATGTTTTACTATTGGCACTTTTGATTATCTAGAACTGTTTGGATTGATCCATTTAATCCCTTTCCTGCTTTTTGGTCCCTTTTCCTCCCCGCAGCTTGAGAGGATCCAACGCTTTCTCCAGATACTGTTTATCTGTTTGTGAGTAGCTGTATGGGTGTTGTGGTGTGTTTTCCTTGTTTTTTCCATTTTTCTACCCAATATAGGGAGGGGGGGGGGGGTTTATTTGCTGATCTTTTTGATTGTTTTGTTAAGTGTAAACTTACACCTATGCCTATTTATTTGTATATCTTTTGCTTTTTCTAGAACTATGAGATTTTCTAACTGGATAACCTGTCACAAGTGAACGTGCTAATCTGAAGAAGCGTTTCTAACCACGAAACGCAGAATTTGCATTGATACACCTGACAGTAATCTTTTACACTTGTTTAGTACATATATATATATATCTACAATATTTTGTATGTGTATTTTTACTGATTGTACAATAAAGTGAAAAATATATTTTTAATATTGGTTTGATATTTTCTGTTATGTGATTTAAATACTGGCAGGCCACCCTTGAACATCCTATTTTTCCTTCTTCCTTTTTATTTGTACACTTATTTGGGTTGGTGACTTCCCCGTATAATAATTTTTATAACTCCCACTGCTGCTTTGGCAGCCCCACTACCTGTGTGATTATGCACGCCATCTAGCACTCATGTCAGTGCTCAGACTAGCTCAGTAAGGTACTGTCAGGGCTGGGCTCAGCCCTTCCTTCTCAAAGCTGGCCACTCAGCTGTCGGCTAATTGCCAGCTCCTTTCTCTCCACAGTGACTCACCTGTTGATGATATCCTGCTGGTCAGTCCTGCCTATTTAAGCCGTTTAGCCCAGATGATCTCTGCCTTCGCCTTGGTCACATCTCTAGAGACGCTCTCCTGTGTTCCTCTTAAAGGCTTGCTTGGCTGACATTCCTTCTGGCTCCAGATCCTGCTTACTGTTCTACTATGCTCATCTCTGGCTCCCTGACGTTTTGGGTTGTCTGACTATCCGTTACGGTTCCTGAACTCTGGCTATGTTTTGACTATGTTTACTCTGTTTACCTTTTTATTATTATTATTAACCACTTCACAACCGGCCCATAGCCGAAAAACGGCTACAGGGCGGTTGCTTAACTCTGGGAGGGCGTCATATGACGTCCTCACAGAATTCCCCTCTTGCGCGCCCCCTGGGGCGCGCACCCGAGAACAGAGAACAGAGGACCCGGCGGATCACGGTTAAAAGCCGCTCATGGCGGCCGTTTACCACGTGATCGTCATTTGATGACGCCGGTTGTTCTCCCCTCCTCTCTTTGTACAGATCGGTACAGTGTGAGAGGAGAGGGGGAGGGATCGGTGGCAGCAGTGCTGTGGGCGGGATCTGTAGATCAATCCATCCATGCTCAGCCATCCCTCCATACCCTGCAATACACAGCAATAGCCTGCAGTGTATTGCTGGGTATTGCAGGGTATGGAGGGATGGCTGAGCATGGATGGATGGTTACCCAGCAGTACTCTGCGATACTCTGCCATACCCTGCGATACTCTGCCATACCTGCGATACTCTGCCATACCCTGCGATACCCTGCCATACCCTGCGATACCCTGCCATACCCAGCAATACTCTGCCATTCTCTGCAATACTCTGCCATACCCTGCGATACTCTGCCATACCCTGCGATACTCTGCCATACCCTGCGATACCCTGCCATACTCTGCGATTCTCTGCAATACCCAGCAATACTCTGCCATACTCTGCCATACTCTGCGATACTCTGCCATACCCTGCGATACTCTGCCATACCCTGCGATACCATGCCATACCCTGCCATACCATGCGATACCATGCAATACCCTGCGATACTCTGCCATACCCTGCGATACTCTGCCATACCCTGCGATACTCTGCCATACCCAGCAATACTCTGCCATACCCTGCAATACTCTGCCATACCCAGCGATACTCTGCCATACCCTGCGATACTCTGCCATACCATGCGATACCATGCAATACCATGCGATACCATGCAATACCCTGCGATACTCTGCCATACCCTGTGATACTCTGCCATACCCAGCAATACTCTGCCATACCCAGCAATACTCTGCCATACCCTGCAATACTCTTCCATACCCTGCAATACTCTGCCATACCCTGCCATACTCTGCCATACCCTGCCATACTCTGCCATACCCTGCGATACTCTGAAATACCATGCTATACCCTGCAATACCCTGCGATATTCTGCAATACCCTGCGATACCATGCGATACCCTGCGATACCATGCAATGCTCGCTACGATCGAAGCCAGGATCGTTTTTTTATTTTATTTCAGGCTTTCCAGCCTAGAGGTGAGATGTGGGGTCTTATTGACCCCATATCTCACTGTAAAGAGGACCTGTAATGCCATATTCCTATTACAAGGGATGTTTACATTCCTTGTAATAGGAATAAAAGTGATCAAAAAAATTTTTGGGGGGAAAAAAAGTGTCAAACTAAAATAAATAAAGTAAAATGAACAAAAAAAAAAAAAAAAAAAAATTTAAAGCGCCACTGTCCCCGTGTGCTCGCATGCAGAAGCGAACGCATACGTAAGTCCCGCCCCAAATATGACAACGGTGTTCAAATCACACATGTGAGGTATCGCTGCGAACGTTGTGTGCGAGTGAGAACAATAATTTTGTCCCTAGACCTCCTCTGTAACTCAAAACATGTAACCAGTAAAAAAATTTAAAGCGCCACCTATGGGGATTTTTAAGTAGCGAAGTTTGGCGCCATTCCACGAGCGTCTGCAATTTTGAAGGGTGACATGTTAGGTATCTATTTACTCGGCGTATCTTCATCTTTCACATTATGCAAAAACATTGGGCTAAATTTAGTTTTGTTTTTTGTAGTGCATAAAACTTTTTTTCCCCCAAAAAAACGCGTTCGAAAAATTGCTGCGCAAGTACCGTGCTAGATAAATAGTTGCAACGACCGCCATTGTATTCTCTAGGGTCTTTGCTAAAAAAACATATATAATGTTTTGGGGTTCTATGTAATTTTTCTAGCAAATAAATGATGATTTTTACATGTAGGAGAGAAATGTCAGAATTGGCCCGGGTGCTCCAGAACACCTGATGGTGCTCCCTGCATGTTGGGCCTCTGTATGTGGCCACGCTGTGTAAAAGTCTCACACATGTGGTATCGCCATACTCGGGAGTAATAGCAGAATGTGTTTTGGGGTGTAATTTGTGCTATGCATATGCTGTGTGTGAGAAATAACCTGCTAATATGACAATTTTGTGAAAAAAAAAAAAAAAAAAAAAAAAAAATCTTGATTTTGCAAAGAATTGTGGGAAAAAATTACAACTTCAAAAAACTCACCATGCCTCTTTCCAAATACCTTGGAATGTCTTCCTTCCAAAAAGGGGTCATTTAGGGGGTATTTGTACTTTTATGGCATGTTAGGGTCTCAAGAAATGAGATAGGCCGTCAGTACTTCAGGTGTGATCAATTTTCAGATATTGGCACCATAGCTTGTGGACTCTATAACTTTCACAAAGACCAAATAATATACCCCAATTTGTACTTATTTTTACCAAGGATATGTAGCATTATAAATTTTGGCCAAAATTTATCAAGAAAAATTACAAATTTGCTAAATTTTATAACAGAAACAAAGAAAAATTCATTTTTTTACCGAATTTTCAGTCTTTTTTCTTTTATAGCGCAAAAAATAAAAAACCCAACGGTGATTAAATACCACCAAAAGAAAGCTCTATTTGTGTGAAAAAAGGACAAACATTTCATATGGGTACAGTGTTGTATGACTGAGTAATTGTCATTCAAAATGTGAGAGCACCGAAAGCTGAAAATTGGTCTGGTTATTAAGGGTGTTTAAGTGCCCAGTGGTCAAGTGGTTAAACAAGTGTGATTTAACTGTACTTCTGTCTCAAGAATTCAGAAGATGCAGTCAATCAACTTGTTGGTAATATTTTTTCCAGATTTAATGGGCAGGCTGTAGAGGTCTCCCATCAAGAGCATCAATGGCAAGTAGAGTGTCACGCAGCTTAGTGTCATGCAGAGGAGTCGAGTGCTTCAATACAAAGGCAGCATCAATGAACAGGCCTGCAGCCCCAGAGTCGATTAGAGCCTGTATCTCGACGGACGACTCAGCCCAAGAAAGGGTAACCAAAACCAGGGGTTTATCCTTTTGGATAACTGGGGACCAAACAACGCCACCTAAGGTCTGTCTGTGACAGGACCTCAAGGTTCGGGCGTTCCCTGGACGGGTAAGACAAGACTTCAAAAAGTGACCTGCCTGGCCACAATAAAGGCACAATCTCTCCCTCCTCCTAAGGGTTCTCTCATCTGCAGAGAGATGCATGAAGCCCGAGTGCATGGGTTCATCTTCACAGACTGACTCGTACCAGGAGGCATGGGAGGTGAGGGAGGCAAGGGTGGGACTGCAAAGTTCGGAGACAAATGTACAGGAGGCTTTGCGACATGCTAATGATAGGTACAGACTCCATGCTGGCCGCAGACGCCTGCCTGCGCCTTCCTACCAGGTTGGGGACAGGGTCTGGCTGTCATCTCGCAACCTCTGACTTCGTGTTCCCTCTCTGAAGTTCGCCCCTTGGTTTATTGGGCCTTTCCGTATTCTTTGCAGGATTAACCCAGTGGCTTACGCATTAGACCTTCCTTCTTATATGCGTATCTCAAATGTATTTCATGTCTCCTTATTAAAACCTTTGGTCTGCAACCGCTTTACCACCTCAGTGCCTCGTCCTCACCATGTACAGGTTGAGAACCATGAGGAGTATGAAGTACAGTCCATTGTTGATTCCCGTAGGTTCAGTGGGCGCATACAGTACCTGGTGCATTGGAAAGGGTATGGTCCGGAGGCACGCTCTTGGGTATCATCCTTGGACATACATGCCCCTGTCGCCCTCCGTGATTCCTGGTGGTCCTCCGAGTGGGAGGGGTCAATGAGGAGGGGGTACTGTCCAGGCTGGGCTCAGCCCTTCCTTCTCAAAGCTGGCCGCTCAGCTGTCAGCTAATTGCCAGCTCCTTTCTCTCCACAGTGACTCACCTGTTGATGATATCCTGCTAGTCAGGCCTGCCTACTTAAGCCATCCAGCCCAGATTATCTCTGCCTTCGCCTTGGTCACATCTCTAGAGATGCTCTCCTGTGTTCCTGTTAAAGACTTGCTTGGCTGACATTCCTTCTGGCTCCAGATCCTGGTTGCTGTTCTACTACGCTCATCTCTGGCTCCCTGATGTTTTGGCTTGTCTACCCGTTCCGGTTGCTGAACTCTGGCTATGTTTTGACTATGTTTTCTCTGTTTACCTTTTTATTAATATTATTAAACAAGTGTGATTTAACTGTACTTCTGTCTCAGTCTGATTCTAGGTTTTTGACAGGTACAGAGCACTGCATTGTTGGAGATGGAGTTTTAACTCGCATTTACTTTAAAAACAAAATATTAACATTGTTTGTGTGTTTTGTCTGTTTTGCTTTATTGGGTTTTATTTTGTTAGATCACTCTAACAAAGTAAACCCAATAAAGCAAAACACACAAACATTGTTAATATTTTGTTTTTAAAGTAAATGCAAGTTAAAACTCCATCTCTGACAATGCAGTGCTCAGTACCTTACTGAGCTTGTCTGAGCGCTGACATGAGGGCTAGATGGCATGCATAATCACACAGGTAGTGGGGCGGTCGCGGCTCTTTGCCCATGTCATTGGCTGTGTCCAATCACAGCCTGATCACATGTAAACAAGGAAGTGCCATTTATCGGCTCTCCTCGCCTCACACTGACAGAGTGTGAGGTGAGGAGAGCTGATCTATGGCATCTCCTGACAGGGAAGATGCTCATTAGTGATGCCACTCTGTGCCCATCAGTGACAGCAGTCTAAGCCCGTCAGTGACACCAGTCTGTACCCATCAGTGAGGCCAATCAATGCCCATCAGTTATGCCAATCAGTGCTGCCTTTCAGTGCCCATCGGTTCCTCCTATCAGTGCCACCCATTAGTGCTGCCTATCAGTGTCTATCAGTGCCACCCATCAGTGCCCATCAGTGTCACCTATCAGTGCAGCATATTAGTGCCTCCTCATCAGTGCCACCCCATCAGTGCCCTTTAATGCCACCTCATCAGTGCCCATCAGTGCAGCTTCATCAACGCACATCAGTGAACGAGAAAACTTACTTATTTACACAATTTTCTGACAGAAACTAAGAAAACCCTATTTTTTTCAAAATTAAATGTGCTGTTGAGGACTTTGCCATTAGCTTAGGGAAGCCTTCTAGGGATAGCTAGGACACAGTTTCCATCTTGTTTAAAGACTAATTGAGCACCCATGATACTGTAAGCATCTGAGTACTAGCAAATCTAAAAGATGTTTATTTTATCTTACTTGCCTTGAGCCACCATGTTAGAAATGTCTCTTCTTGAAGAAAACATTGTTTGCTTACAAGTTATGATAAAACGCAATCCAAAGCCGACATTCTGTGTCTGTAATGGGCTGGGATAAAGAGTGAGAGCAAGCAAAGAGTAAAAAAATATTCGGCACTAATGGGCTTTGGTGTGGAATGGGGTGGTTGGCCTGCCAATGGGTCAAAACCATGGTGGCTTGGGATGAATGGGAGCTAAATACCACATGAATTGTTGTCTTAACCTCCCTGGCCATATGATTATGTCTGGAATTTTGTGCTGAAAGCGGTACAATTATTTTGCATGGAAATTTGGCGTTTTTATATTGTAGGCATGCAATTCTTATGAATAACTCACTTAAATCTGTCCAAACCAGAGTCTAGTAGACATCCCGGGTATGATAAAGTTTGAAACACAAAATCATAAATTATAATAAAATAAAAATATATCTAAAAATTATTCAATAATGTAATCAAATCAAAAACACTAAAATGTGCTCAGTTGCAGAATGGTCGCTTTCATTAAATTTAGTGTTTGATGATGAATTGTGATTTTTAATTTATTATCGCTGTTTTCTAGCTGGTCTAAAACCACTTTTGACATAAAGGGACACTTTTTGGTTGCTATGGACAATCTCCAGTTTCCAGGCAGAAAAAAATATATTTATTATATAAAATGACATGCAGGCCACTGGGCAGACCACTAGGGACAAAGGGGATGTGTATTTTTTGTATACAGTACTGTAATCTGTAAGATTACAGTACTGTATGTGTACTGTGTTTTTTAACTTTTTTGAATTTGGCACCGATCTCCGCTCCCGTGCGTCGTAACGTCACAGGGAACGAAGATCAGCGGCACTGTGTGAATCAAGCGAGCAGACGGCTCGCTCACACAGCGGGGAGACATCGCAGGATCCAGGGGACAAGGTAAGTAACTTCCCCCTGTATCCTGCAATGCAAGCCCGAATCTGGCTCGGGGGTTACCGCTTTTGGTACTGAAATCTCACCCCTAGCCAGACTCGGGAATACCGCCAGGGGGGTTAAATGACACTCTTAAATATTAATGTTTTTAGAAGGTAGATTTATTGTTATTTTTGATTTTGTTTTATTGCAATATTTTTTTCACAAGGAAATATTGCTTTGTAAATGAGTGCACACAGAAATATTGTGAAGCTTTGAAAACATTCTTAGTGGGCCATCATTCACAAAACAATCTCCCTCTAGTGCAATATTATAAATTATTTACATTCCAGAGTTAAGGGCATAACATTTCCACTCTGATACATTGGGGTTGATTTACTAAAGACAAATACAGTAGCTCACAAAAGTGAGTACACTCCTCACATTTTTGTAAATATTTTGTAATTTTGTAATATGTGACAACACTAATGAAATTACACTTTGCTACAATGTAAAGTAGTGAGTGTACAGCCAGTATAACAGTGTGAATTTGCTGTCCCCTCAAAATAACTCAAAACATAGCCATTAATGTCTAAACTGCTGTAAGTACACCACTAGGTGAAAATGTCCAAATTGGGACAAATTAGCCATTTTCCCTCCCAGTGTCATGTGACTCCTTATTGTTACAAAGTCTCAGGTGAGTGAATGGGGAGCAGGTGTGTTAAATTTGGTGTTATCGCTCTCACTCTCTCATACTGGTCACTGGAAGTTCAACATGGCACCTCATGGCAAAGAGTTCTGAGGATCTGAAAAAAAGAATGGTTGCTCTACATAAAGATGGCCTAGACTATAAGAAGATTGCCAAGACCCTGAAACTGAGCTGCAGCACGGTGGCCAAGACCATACGTTGGTTTAACAGGACAGGTTCCACTCAGAACAGGCCTCGCTATGGTCAACCAAAGAAGTTGAGTGCATGTGCTCAGCGTCATATCCAGAGGTTGTCTTTGGGAAATTGATGTATGTGTGCTGCCAGCATTGCTGCAGAGATTGAAGGGGTGGGGGGTCAGCCTGTCAGTGCTCAGACCATACGCCGCACACTGTATCACATTAGTCTGCATGGCTATCATCCCAGAAGGAAGCCTCTTCTAAAGATGATGCACAAGAAATCCCGCAAACAGTTTGCTGAAGACAAGCAGACTAAGGACATGGATTACTGGAACCATGTCCTGTGGTCTGATGAGACCAAGATAAACTTATTTGGTTCAGATGGTGTCAAGCATGTGTCACGGCAACCAGGTGAGGATTACAAAGACAAGTGTTGTTTACCTACAGTCAAGCGTGGTGGTAAGAGTGTCATTGTCTGGCGCTGCATGAGTGCTGCCGACACTGGGGAGCTACAGTTCATTGAGGGAACCATGAATGCCAGCAGGTACTGTGACCTACTGAAGCAGAGCATGATCCCCTCCCTTCAGAGACTGGGCCGCAGGGCAGTATTCCAACATAATAACAACCCCAAATATACCTCCAAGATGACCACTGCCTTGCTAAAGAAGCCGAGGGTACTGGTGATGGACTGGCCAAGCATGTCTCTAGACCTAAAACCTATTGAGCATCTGTGGGGCATCCTCAAATGGAAGGTGGAGGAGCGCAAGGTCTCTAACATGCTCACTGATGTCATCATGGAGGAGTAGAAGAGGACTCCAGTGGCAACCTGTAAAGCTCTGGTAAACTCCATGCCCAAGAGGGTTAAGGCAATGCTGGAAAATAATGATGGCCACACAAAATATTGGAACTTTGGGCCCAATTTGGACATTTTCACTTAGGGGTGTACTCACTTTTGTTGCCAATGCTTTAGACATTAATGGCTGTGTGTTGCGTTATTTTGAGGGAAAAGAAAGTTTACACTGTTATACAAGCTGTAAACTCACTACTTTACATTGTAGCAAAGTGTAATTTCTTCAGTGCTGTCACATGAAAAGATATAATAAAATATTTACAAAAATGTGAGGGGTGTACTCACTTTTGTGAGATACTGTAGACTGTGCACTTGCATGCGAAGTTGCTCCAGAGTGTGCCTCTGTCCTTGTGCTGGGGCAAACACGTCACCGGTTGCCAGTATGCCGGCAGTCCTAGTAACCAACTGTCTTGGAGAAAGACAGTGAGGGGAACCTTACCCTAGGTGTTGGCTGGATTTGGCCCTGGGCCATAGTTTGGAGACCCCTGGCCTATACCACCAATGTGGTATATACCACACATATTTACCGTATTAGCAATATTTACCATAAATTCTATATTTTATTTTGATTAATTGACTCACTTATTGAAAGAAGCCTACCCTACCTCCACCTAAGAACTGTGCCCAAGTCACCTCCATCAGATCATCCCCTGCAGCTATTACCTTTTGTACCACCTCCCCCTTCCTTTAGATTATAAGCTCCACGAGCAGGGCCCTTCTGTATTGAACTATATTGTAATTTACTGCCCCCCTGCTGTGCAAACTTTTGGCCCTTTATAAATCCTGTATAATAATAATAATAGTTTCTGACTTCCCTTAACTGCCTAATAGGGAAGATAGCCCTCCAGCAGGAACTGACTTAACCTGCTGGGTGGGTAGTAACATGTTAGCATAGCTGTATCCTAGTCACTAAGGGAGGTAACCACTTGTGCAACAGGGTGATCAATAGCAATGCTATGTTCCAATTTTATAGAAAACTAAGGTGTCATAAAGTTAATACAGCTAGTGCTCATTCTTATGCAACTAGTGCTCATTTTTTGTACAGCAAATGCTCATTCCTGTGCAGCAACTGTCCATTCCTGTACAGCTAATGCTCGTACACTTATATCAGCACACAGACAAGCTTCGGCTAATATCCACTGTGCACTGACACGTAGGAGCATTTCGCACTTTGGCACGCACGTCCACACACATTGGCGCCAAGCTACCTATTTAAAAGAGAGCCTAGTGTGTGCTAATTCCTGGAAGTTCTTCTGTGACCCCTGTTCTTGCTTGCTGACTTATCTTCCATTGCTGACCCGGCTTGTTGCTGACCTTGCTCTGTGGATTCTGGATACCGACCTTGGCTTGCCTCTGACTATTCTCAGCCTGCTTCCCTAGTACTGACCTCGGCCTGCTCCTGGACTTTGCTCTGCCTGATTCCCTGGTACTGACCTCGGCCTGCAACTATGCAAACCTTGCTCTGCCTGCTCCCTGTCCACGCTGCTGCCTCACCGTGTATGACCCTGGCTCACCTTGACTACGTCTCTGTCTGTGGCAATCACCTGCCACCAACTACTGGCACCCGTGCTTCTTTGAGCCTCTGTCTTCACATTCAGGGGTGCTTGGACCAGATCCACAAGGGAAGCCCTCTTATCCATCAACTCCCCCTCCAACCAAGGTACATTACAATAGGGGTCTGCATAACATTTCACCAGTCTATATCTTTGGATTTATTGATCTTTTAGACATTTTGTACTTTTTTTTTTTTTAACTATATTTCTATAACTATGGGGCTAATAAGGCCTGTCAGGAAGTTTAAACTATTATTAAGACAGTAATTCTATTTATTTAACCCCTTCCCACTGCCTCTACACAAATATGCGGCTCACTGAAGTGGGTCTTCTTTCACCTGTTCACTGTAATAGCCTATGATTGGCTATATCATTGATCAGTCACTGTTTAGCCTGTCCATATGTTTTTTTTTCCTCCTATGAATGGAGTAAAAGATACATTGCATCTTTATCTCCTTTCCTGGGGGGGGGGGGGGGGGGGGGGGGGGGGGCTTGATGTAAACAGACAAAAGTATATAAAAAAATAATAAAAGTTTTAAAAATAAAGATAAAGACGAGGGGGGGGGGGTAATTGTGCAGACGGGGGGTGGTAATTGTGCAGATGGGGGGGGGGTGGTAATTGTGCAGAGACAGGGAGGTAATTGTGCAGACGAGGGGATAATTGTGCAGACGGGGGAGTAATTGTGCAGACTGGGAGGGTGGTAATTGTGCAGATGGGGGTAATTGTGCAGACAGGGGGTAATTGTGCAGACTGAGTGGGTGGTAATTGTGGATATGAGGGGTAATTGTGCAGAAGGTGGGGTAATTTGCAGACTGGGGGGTAGTAATTGTGCAGACGGGGGTGGTAATTGTGCAGACTGGGGATGTAATTGTGCAGACGGGGGGTAATTGTGCAGACTGCGGGGTGGTAATTGTGTAGACTGGGGGGGGGGGTAATTTTACAGACTGGGGGGTGATAATTGTGCAGAATGGGGGGGGGGGGGGGGGGGTAATTGTGCAGACTTGGGGGGTGGTAATTGTGCATACTAGAGGGAGGGGGATAATTGTGCAGACTGGGGGGGTAATTGTGCCAACTGGGAGGGATAGTTGTGCAAACTAGGGGGAGGGGGATTTTGCAGACTAGAGGGAGGGGGATAATTGTGCAAACTGGGGGGTAATTGTGCCGACTGGGCTGACCTGGGCCGCCGCAGTCCCCGGTTCTAAGCCCCGGTATATCCGCATCAGGAGCCCGGGGCTTAAAGCCTCTGAGCTGAATATCCAAAATGTCCCTCTTCAGGGGGATGTTTTGGAGCATTCTAATTGGTCTGTGCCGCCCATGTGAGGGCGCTGACCAATCAGCAGCCGCATCACCCATCCTCTCAGCTATGCAGAAGACGTGAGGATGGAGAGTATTTCTAAGCCCCAGGCTCCTGACGCGGATATACTGGGCTTAGAACCGGAGAGTGCAGCAGTCCAGGTCAGTGGGACCAGGGGGGGGGGGGGGGGGGGCTGTGTAAGTTCACCTTACATATTTTTCTGTAAAAGGGAAATTACACTTTAAGTAGCCATGCGACAGACTCAAGCAAAAGGGGAGACCATTGAGAAATGCTATATACCAGGATTGTGAGAAATGATATATACCAGGATTGTGAGACATGCTATATACCAGGCTTTGTGAGACATGCTATATACCAGGCTTTGTGAGAAATGCTGTATACCAGGCTTTGTGAGAAATGTTATATACCAGGATTTGTGAGACATGCTATATACCAGGCTTTGTGAGAAATGCTATATAGCAGGCTTTGTGAGAAATGTTATATACCAGGCTTTGTGAGAAATGCTATATACCAGGCTTTGTGAGACATACTATATACCTGACTTTGTGAGAAATGCTATGTTCCAGGATTGTAAGAAAAGGAAGTCCCAGAGCAAAAGAGAAGAAGACCTGGGTGCAGGGACGGCATGACAGTGCTGGACTGCACAGCATTGCCGCTTTAAAATAGTTACCCTTTTAAGTAAAAGGGGGAGGAGCCTGAGAGCGGGCGGCGCGCTGTACTGAAGATTGTGAAGGAGAGGGGGAAGTGACGTCAGTGGCAGAGCGGCGGAGGACAAGATTCCCACCCACCCTCCCATGTTGGTTGGAAGGCAGGTGAGGTAGGGGTGGGCAATATGACAGGGCAGTATTGGGTCGCTGGAGGAGGAGGAGAAGATTGTGGTTACATGGATGTAACATGTTGTACCCATCCATGGGATGGGAGGTTTTCGGGTACTTGCAGGTTACGAGGGTTTAACCTGTAAGGGTTAAAGAGAAGATTGTGGTTACATATATGTAACATGTTGTACCCATCCATGGGATGAGAGGTTTTCGGGTACTTGCAGGTTACGAGGGGTTAACCTGCAAGGGTTAAAGAGAAGATTGTGGTTACATGTATGTAACCTGTTGTACCCATCCATGGGATGGGAGGTTTTCGGGTACTTTCAGGTTACGAGGGCTTAACCTGGAAGGGTTAAAAGGTAGGTTACGGTGAAGGTTGGGTACCGTCTCCGAGTCAGCGGTTTTCCGACTGGAGGCCTAAAGTTAAAGCCTTTGTTCACAGTGACCAGTGGTATGTTGTTTTCTTACATGATCCACAAAGTACAGAAAAGTTAATGGTTATTTATAAGTTGTGATTTATATATTTTGTAGTTTATTAATAAAATAGGCCGTTAAGGCCATTTACTCCAATAATCTGGTCAAGTCATTCTTGAGGGATTTGGAGGGGTGGTTTTGAGGTTAAGGGAGTTATCAGGAAACTGGGCTTAAGTCTTACAAATGTCATGTTTTATATACCAGGCTTTGTGAGAAATGTTATATACCAATATTAGCGGTCTGGTGGGGCAGGAATTGGATTGATGGGCACAGTGAGGCTGCATATGATGGGCACAGTAAGGCTGAATTTAATGGGCATTTGATTGGCAGGTCTTGATGAAATAGACACTTGCATTTGGCAGCACCCTACCTATTTCTTTTAAACTTACCCAGATTGTCATTTGACTCATAGGTACTAAATTGATCATTGTGGAAGGAAACACAATTTTTTCATCATCATGAAGGAAAATTTGGTTTTATCATTGAAACAGTTACCCTTCACAAGGCGTCCTGATAAAGAGATAAAGGAGCTTGGACCAGATCGACCAAACTTGCAGATTAATCAGCAGTCGAGTGACAGTGGTCGAGTTTACACTCAGAGTTTTCCCCCCGCAAATTATCAGACACGGAGTTGGCTAGCTGGATGTGATGTGTTTTTTCTACCCTTGAAGGATTTGCCATCTTTTTTTCAAAATCACCCAAGCGCACAGATGTTCTTGATAAAGTAGTTGCCCATAGACTACCAACATCAAGCAGTGTAAGAACTTTCACAGCCGTGCCGTCAATACCGTGTTTGAGCACAGAGCGTACCTCATCCGCTGTTTTGAAACTATGTGAGACTCAGTTGAATTTGGCCCTATTACTGTCAGAGAGGCAGTAGGCTTTGCCGTGCTGTTGGAGGATCAGGATTTTAATTTTTTTCTGACGCTTTTCCACAACATCATGCCGCATCTGGACCTCCTCTATGCCAAACTCCAGAAGAAGGACATAGATTCAGACCACATTAACCACTTGCTTACTGGGCACTTAAACCCCCCTCCTATTCAGACCAATTTTCATCTTTCAGCACTGATGCACTTTGAATGACAATTGTGCGGTCATACTACACTGTACCCAAATGACATTTTTATCATTTTTTCCCACACATAGAGCTTTCTTTTCGTGGTATTTGAACACCTCTGCATTTTTTTAATGATTTTGTTATAAAATTTTAAAACAGGTAATTTTTCTCCGTCATTGATGTACGCTGATGAGGCGGCACTGATGGGCACTGATGGGTAGCAGTGATGGGCACTGATGGGTGGCAGTGATGGGTGGCAGTGATGGGCACTGATCGGTTACACTGATAGGCAGCACTGCTAGGTTGCACTGATTGGCACCACTGGTGGGCATTGATAGCTGGAACTTGTGGGCATTGATAGGTGGCACTTGTGGGCACTGTGGGCACTGTCAGGTGGCAATGGCAGGTGGCATAGATGGGGCATAATTGCCTCTTCCTCTTCGGGACTGATGTCCCTTGCAGATGAGCCAGTGATCGGCTTTTTTTTTCTCCTCCGCTGTCAGCGTGAGGAGAAAAAAAAACGATCACCGAGCTTTTGTTTTGATCATGTGATCAGCTGTCAGTGATCGTCACATGGTAAGGGGCCGGGACCACTCAGATCGGTGATCACCCGAGTCTCAGTGACTCAGTGATCACAACGCGCACAGGAATTTCCCACATTTCACTCCCGGAAATTCTGGTCCACGCTGTGGCCATCATTCGGCTATAGCACGGACGTCAAGAGGTTAAGGGGAGCATCGAGCAGTTCCAGCAAGATGTACAGAAGATCAGGTAGCAGCTGTATTCCTCCTTTTCCATGTGTTGTTGCTATTATTATTATTATTTTTATTATTATTACTCATACATTTTGCAGAGATTCTTTCCCAAACCTGGTTGACAAAAGCAGTGAAGATGGTTCTCAACCGAAGAGGCCATGCTAGCTCAATCCAGAAGGCCATAAACACATTGCAGCCGAGGTGAGTTTTTATTTGTTGCAATAGTTGTCTTTTTTGGTGGCTCCCTCTTATAGATATGAATATTGGACAGAAAAATATTTTTCTTGCAATATTAATCTAAAAATGATGATGATTTGTTATTCCCTCTAGTGGATAACTATAGTATTACGACCTTCATCTGTTAGCTCCCTGAGCATCAAAAATGCATGAAACTTGATATATTTACTAAGAATGTCTTGTCCATGTGTATGGAGTTCTGAGAAATTATGCATTCAAAAAGACTGAAACTGATCTTCCTTTATAACATAAAACTGAACATTTTAAAGGTTGCAGTCTGCAACCTTTAAAATTAAAATTTTTAAGTTATGAAGGGAGATCAGTTTCAGTGTTTTTGAAATCCTAATTTCTCAGCACTCCATACACATGGACAAGACATTCTTAGTAAATATGTAAAGTTTCATGCATTTCTGATGCTCAGGGAGCTAACAGAGATGAAATTGACATTTTGTCGTCATTACCAAATTTTTGTTTTTCATTCTATAGGTTTGTAATACCATATTGGTACACACCAAAGGACGCTTCTCCTTCACAAACCACCTTGTTAGTGCCACCTTGCTTCAAGCAGACAGGTTTCAACACTACACAGTGGCGTTTCCTGGGGATGCACTGAGCAAGACTTTGCAGGCCTATCCAGTGCTCAATGGGAGTAAGCTGAAGACAGAGCTTAAGATTCCAGAAAGTGTGATGGTGCTGTGGGCCTATTCCAGCTATTTATGGAAAACAATCTTGAAGAAATCTTTGGAGAGACTATCACTCTGCTAAAAATCCTCATCACCATACCCTTGACCACAGCAGAAGCTGAGAGGTGCTTCTCAACATTAAAGAGAATAAAAACTTTTCTGAGAAATAGCATGACCCAGGAGAGGCTGAATGCATTGGCCATGCTGTCAATGGAAAAGAGAGTGGTGACTGAGATAACTTCAATCAGAAGGTCATTGAAAAATTTTCAAGCCAGAAAGAAATGAGAGCAAAATTTATTTTCAAATAGTTCTACTGCTGGCATGAATGGGAATGTGGCTTGCATTTGTATTTGGTAACCTTTACTTTTACCGTTGTTGTTGTTGTTGTTTGTTGTACAATAAAGTTTGCTGTTTACTGTTTTTAATAAAATGACTGATTCATGGTACATTTATTGCATTCTTTAACAGTTGACTTAACCACTTCCCACCCAGCTACTGCACATATACAGCCGGGTGGGAGCTTCCTCCTTCTGAGTGGACATTCAGGAACATCCCTCAGAAGGAGGGGGATCACGCACGCGCATGCCCTCGGAGCGGTGCGATTCTGATGCGCTCGTGTCACCCGGACACAGTGCATCTCTGATCGGCAGGAGGGCTCTGTGATTGGCCTTTCTGATCACATGATGACTGTGTCCAATCACAGCCATCATGTGATGTAAACAGAGAGCTGTTTGCTAGGTGATCCTCACACGGAAGTTGTCAGTGAGGAGAGGAGAGGGGATCACTGCAGCCAGCCGGTGATCAGTGAGAATGAGCTGTTTTTTACAGCTTTTTACACACTGATCACCGGCCCAGTGTCCCCACACAGTGTAAACACAAAATGTCCCCTACTTAGTGTCCCCAAAACACTGTGCCCACACATGTCCCCACACACATGTTCCCACACAGTAAAAACACCTGTCCCACATATGTAACATTAAAATCATATGTCCCAATGATCATCTGCGTACATATGTCCATGATCATCTGCGTACATATGTCCGTGATCACACAAACCAATTATTATACACTTAACAGGATTGTTTTTTTACCAATGACATGTAGCAGAATACATTTTGGCTTACATTTATGACAAAATTAGATTTTATTGGATTTCTTTTAAAACAGAAAGTAGAAAATATTGTTTTTTTTTCATTTCCACTCTTTTTTCGCTTATATCGCAAAAAATTAAAAACTGATTTGTGAATAAATACCACCAAAACAAATTTGTGTGAACAAAATTATAAAAATTTAATTTGGGTACAGTTTTGCATGACCGCACAATTCTTATAAGTACAAGAGCGCTGAAAGCTGAAAATTGGCCTGGGAAGTGTTGTGGAAAATGTTATTAAAGTATGTTGTCAGATGCCCCCCAGTGTCGGTTTTGCTGTAATGCGCTCATATGAGCGTATTCGCACATGCAGACGTTGGCGGGAGGCCATTGGCTGCGGAAACCTTCCTGTGGGCACTGCAGATGTGTTTGCTTTTTAAGGATGTTCATTTGTGCCTCACCGGGAGACTGGCCACTTCCTGGCGACTGCATTAATGACTTCAAGCGAACATGTCTGTGTACATTGGAACTGTAGCATAACTATATGAATATTGTGGCCCACTGGGCCATAGTTTGGTATGGTTCGCATCACTGGTAGCAGTGGAGGTGTGCACACGGTGGTGTTCAAAGCCAGGTGCTTGCTGCATAGTTTTGCACGGCACCGTCTTCACACGTCACTACTGTATTTCTGTTTGAATATATGCATGTGTGTCATTGGTTCTTTTGAATGAATACAACATGTCTGATTGGCTGTCTGTGTCTGTCCATCGCATTGTATTGCATTGTATTATATTGTTTCAAATCCTTATATGGCCATTCAATTTCCTGTGAGGTCACAATCTGTGTAAGAGGCTAGTGGAGTTTGGAGGCAATCCTCCCCCTTTGTAATTACTTTTGTTGTCTGTGAATAAAAGAAGGAGGCTGGCTCAGAGAAGGGGCAGATGCTGAGATGATGATGTGAGACTGTGGTAATGTCTGTTACTGGAGAATGGGGAACCAGGGGAGACATATGATCAGAAGGCACATTATATCTTTAGATTGAAGGGCGTTTATTAGCGCAAGAGTGTGGTGGAATATCCATGACAGAAGGAAGGGGGTGAAAGTGTCCAGTATTGGAGTGGTTAAACATTAACATTTTCAATATTTTATCTAGCAGTAATGATACATAATCACCTGATAAATGGCTATTTACAGTTCTGCATTACTAACAGATTAATTTTTCAGATTGTTTGCGACCCCCCCGCCCCCCCACAAAAAAATTATGAGCACCAGCCGCCACTGGTGTAGGGGATAGTGTTAGAGTCAAGGAAAGGGTCAAAAGTCAAGGTAAGGGTCAAAGGTCAGAATCAGTACTTTTGTTTCATATATATAAATGCATTTTTTTAATTAGCTTAAGTGTCAGTGTGTTTCAGGCCCGGTTCACACTGATGCGAGTTCATAAAACATTCTAAATTTGCATGTCATCCATAAAGTCATTGTTTTCAATGCCGGTCATTCACATACATGCGTTGCGATTCCTCTATGAATGCGATGCGATTAAAAAAAAAGGGTCTTGTGGGAGTTTACAGAGTTGCAAATTTAGTCTCCATAGACATCAATGTAAATTGTTCTGGAATTGCATTGTTGGTTCAGATATGGGCAAATTCCATCACACTACTCTCCACAAAAAACAGGAAGTACACAGGAAGTTAACACCTTTTTTTTTTTTTTTTACATTATGATTCCATTGGCTAGAACATGAATCGCAGCTATGTCCAACTCCTGAAATTTGCGGTAAAATCATGGTAAAATCGTGGTAAATTTGCAGTAAATTCGCACCTCACACAGGACAAAAAAACGGAAACAAATTCACAGCGCAGCAGTGTGAACCGAGCCTTAGGCAGGATAAAAAAAGCAAAATGTGCCCTATTGTTTCTGGGCCCTATAGTGGGTACAAATAACATACACATATGTGGCATTGCTGCGATCATCAGGAGCAGGAGAATGTATTCCCCTTTACACCAGGGTCCATAGCATTTCTCATTACATCAAAGCACCCCCTTAAATCAGGGTTCCCAGAACATCACTTCCACCAGAGTTCCCCTTTACTTTAGAGTCTACATAGCTCCCCCATACAGTAAACTTCTGTTGACTCTGATGTAAGGGGGGCTCTGTGGACTCTGATGTAAGGGGACTTTGCGGACTCTGATGTAAAGGGGGGTTCTGTGGACTCTGATGTAAGTGGAACTGTGATGTAGGGGGGGGGCTTTGCAGACTATGATGAAAGGAGGGGCTCTGTGGACTGTGATGTAAGGGGGGGGTCTGCAGACTCTGATGTAAGAGGGTGGGCTCTGTGGATTCTGATTTAAGGAGGCCACCGCAGACACTGATGTAAGGGGGGCTCTGTGGACTCTGATGGAATGGGGGGCTCTGCAGACTGATAGAAAGGGGCCTCTGCAGACTGTGATGTAAGGAAGGCTCTTTGGACTTCGATGTAAGGAGGGCTCTGCGGACTCTGATGTAAGATGGACTGTGATGTAAGGAGAGCTCTGCAGACTCTGATGTAAGGGGCATTGTGGTGTAAAGGGGGCTCTATGGACTCTCATGTAAAGCGGACTCTTGAAACCCTGATTAAAATGCAATGATAGGAACTATGATGTATGTGAGAGCTCTGGTTACCAGAGACCCCCTTATATCAGAGTTCCCCTTTACATCAGAGTTCCCAGTGTTCCTCCCTCAATCAGAGTCCTAGAGTTCTCCCTTACAGCAGGGTCTGCAGAATCTCCCCCTTACAGTGTGAGTTGAGACGTAATGGGGAGTTCTGTGGATTCAGATGTAAAGGGGAACTCTGTGGATTCAGATGTAAAAGGGAACTCTGCAAGTTCAGATGTAAAGGGGAACTCTGCAAGTTCAGATGTAAAAGGTAATGCTGCGGATTCAGATGTAAAGGGGAACTCTGTGGATTCAGATGTAAAGGGGAACTCTGCAAATTCAGATGTAAAGAGGAATTCTGTTGATTCGGATGTAAAGGGGAACTCTGTGGACTCTAATGTAAGGGGGGACATTTGTCATTAAAACTATATGATTAGAAATATTATTTAATGACAAAATATTTGTGTAAATATGTGTATATATTACAAAGAAATTTGCTGTGGTGCCGCTAAAGTGTTCGGGTTTGGCTTGAAGAAAAGGTGGCAATCCTACCCAAGATGGCAGGAAGGGGGCCTGCTGCAGAACATGTGTAAGGGTCCCACAATAAAGGGCCCTGTAATGGAAGTATAGAGCCCTGGAATTAGTGGGAGGTCAGGGGGGGGGCCTTCATAGTTTCTTGCATTCGGGCCCTGAAGGTTCTAGTTTCTCTGCCCTATGTGACATAACAGTGTAGGGTAAGTAGACCCTAAATGTCAACCCAGCATTCTGCTGAAGCCAACCAAGCAAAGACCAGCCTAATCAGCTGCTTCCGGTCAGAGGTACGAGCTGAGCATTTCCAGGTTCATCAATCACAGGGAAGATCAGTGAGCACCTAGAAAATAGTAATGTAGTAATCAGATGGCTGTAAGTAGAAATCAGTAGTCAGAAGAAAAACGAAAACAAAACTTTCAGCTGCTGTAGCGGCTAGGGGGATTGTTTGCACGCTGGCACTGCAGCTGCGAGATCCAGAAGGATTAAAGCCCTCTGTTCCTTTAAAGAAAATACCAAAAACCATCTAATTTTATTTTTCCTGATTCACTTCAATGCACATTTTTTCAATGAAATCTTGTTGAAAATGGGAAATGTCTGCAAAAACTTTAGAAAACTCTTGCCCTCGCTTTGCTTATTCCTATTCACTATATCAAGGTCATGTTGGAACAAGCAATCTGTCCCATAAAGAAACAAATGTTACTAGTGTAATCACAGTTACTATGAATATTTAATGAAGCCTACTTTTAAATACTAGCTGCCATTACACAGTTTATTTACAATTTGTGTTATCAAACTACTGCACAATTACTTTTTAATATCCTTTTTGTTACAGAATATCACATTTAATTACGGTATATCCCCTTTAGATAGAAAGTAACGAGTAACATTATATTTAAGCTTCATTTTCTTAAACTGTAAGCTCTTGATGTTATCTCTGTTATTGTTTGAATGAACAGGCAAAAGCACTAAACATAATTGCCTTTGAGGTTGTATGTGATATACTGGTTAAGCCTTCTCTATTTGCTTAGTTGAGAAGCAGAAATATGCCAGCTCAGTGTAATGAACCTCGCCCTTACTCCTGCGTGGAAAAAAGAAAATTACACAAAAAGACTATATCTGTAAAGGTAAAGTTTTTTTAAGGAGCATTAAATTGCTTTATCAAATGAAAATTATATTTTCCCAGTGATTGGTAGTTTTTTTTTATCTTGATTGGTGGGGAGAAAAACAAAGTAAAAAAATAAAAATAAACAAATGATTAAAAAAATTAGGTCACATTTTATATCAATATAGGAACTGATTACAGATGGTAGCAAAATTGGTTAACTACCGTTTTCAAATTAATTCAGATGAGTACAGATATTTTCTGCACCTAAGGATCTATTTAACCACTTGACCTCCATAAGTGTTACCATAGTGGTTGTCACTGTAACAGCAATGTTTTTTTTACCTGTCATGAATGGGTTTCATTCATAAAAGCTGTGATTACTATTGTGATCTTTGACAGGTTACAGCTAATCATATGGTACAGGGTTCTGTGATTTGCCCAGGTACCATGTGATAGCTGTGGGCCAATCAAACCATCGCAATACTAAGCACAGCTGTTATAATTCATAACAGTTGTGTTTACATTGTGATCATGTGATCGCATAGCAATCACCTGATACCCCAGTCGCTCAAAGCAGTTGGATACCAAGAGCTGCAATCCGCTGTGTCTGGCAGACACAGTGGTCACGAACGTGGCATGCTGCGTGCCCCAAGGGGGCGCACCAGTGCGCATGTGCCAGGCGACGTACAGGTATGTCACCTGGCCTGCAACTTCTGCCCGCAGTAAAACTACTATGGGCAGCTGGAAAGTGGTGAAAAAAAAACAAGGTGAAGAAAGGCCTGGAACAAAGCCACAGGCGTTTGTAAACCCAAAATCTACAATGTATTTTTCAGTATGTTTGGCATCAAATCTCACTTGCATTATACAAATGTTTTATTGTAAATTTGATGCAAAGTTTCCTACCTAGAGCTTTTGCCAGTAACAGCACTTCTGCTTGCAGGCTGGCAACACAAAGCCACTACTACTAAATTAACAGTAGCATAATAAGCCTGCTGTGCTCGTCCCTTCGGTAGGATGTTAGGCTGGCTATCAGGTTTGAAAGTTGCTATTTTAGCTGCTTCTTTTCCTAATGCTCAAAATACCTCAAATAACAAAATATACCAGCAAACATGCAAAAAAAACACAAAAAATAGACAAACAATAATACATTTTGAAGCCTAATTTTAACCACTTCAGCTCTGGAAGGGTTTACCCCTTCAAGCCCAGGCCATTTTTTGATATTTGGCACCATGCTACTTTAACTGGTAATTGCACGGTCATGCAACAATGTATCCAAATGACATTTATATAATTAATTTCACACAAACAAAGCTTTTTTTTGGTGGTATTTGAGCACCACTGGGTTTTTTATTTTTTTATTATATACAGTGTCTCACAAAAGTGAGTACACCCCTCACATTTTTATAAATATTTTATTATAACTTTTCACAATCCCTTAGAAGAAGTCACATGACGAAACATGTCAGGGGCGTGGCCACACGGACTTTAAAATTCTTTTGACAAGTTTGATGTTCTTAGAGATCGGCTCCATTCATTGCTCTTGTTACCCGCCATTCAGAATCCATTCCATCACTGGGTGCATCCTGGGCAGCATCTAAAGGAGTGGGTGAGGTCTGAAGTAGCATATTTTGGAATCCCATGCGACCATTTCTGCGTACCGCCAAGTTTTCCTCTGTTGCAGTGTGCTGTGGACCATTTTTGCTGTGTTTTGCTATTTTATCACTTTGAATATGTGAGTTTAACCATTGAAGGGTGTGTGGATGATTTGTTTGAATAAATTGTGTTACAAACAGAATCACGCTATGTGGAGCATTTTTCATGTTTTATTTTCACATATGGAGGTATAAGCCTTGGATTGATTGGATCACTAACCCAGGTGTGGTTAAACAGTGTTTTTGCCAACCACGAGAGTGGGAGGCAACATTATCTGGTGAGTGCGGTCCTATCGGAAGAGGGATCACGAGACACTTTGGTGTGGTGGAAGTTTACAAAGGAGTATTTTGAAGATTGACCATCATTGGATATATCGTTTTATATACCTTGTTTTCACTGCAGTTATCAAACTGACTTTTTTTTTTCACTTAACACTTTCACGTGGTGTTATATGTTGTTTTATGATAATTGTGCAACATTTTGTATATTTCACATATAGTTTTCAGCGCTACTTGATTCTTTTCAAACACTTTACATTACACGTTTGAGTTTAATTTTGACACAATTTCAGTTTACACATTTAAAGTGGCAGCTAGGGTCAATTCACTGATTTATTGTATATATTTTATATATATATGTTTATTTACTTTTTGGAAAGATTGGCGCAGTGAGGGTACGATATTGCAGCGTGTGGATATTTAAAGTACCATCAGACCAGAATAACTTTTCATGTGAAAACACTAAAGAAATTACACTTTGCTACAATGTAAAGTAGTGAGTGTACAGCTTGTATAACTGTAAATTTGTTGTCCCCTCAAATAATTTAACTCACAGCTATTAATGTCTAAACCGCTGGCAACAAAAGTGAGGACACCCCTAAGTGAAAATGTCCAAATTGGGCCCAAACCTTCAAGATTTTATGTGGCCACCATTATTTTCCAGCACTGCCTTAACCATCTTGGGCATGGAGTTCACCAGAGCTTCACAGGTTGCCACTGGAGTCCTCTTCCACTCCTTCATGACGACATCACAGAGCTGGTGGATGTTAGAGAGCTTGTGCTCCTCCACCTTCCATTTGAGGGTGCCCCACAGATGCTCAATAGGGTTTAGGCTGCTTTCACACTGGAGCGGTGTTGGCGCTGGAGGTAAAGCGGCGCTATATTTGGCGCCGCTTTATCGGCGTTTTAGCGGCGAATTTCGGCCGATAGCGGGGTGGTTTTACCCCCCGCGAGCGGCCGAAAAAGGGTCAATACCGCCCGCAAACCGCCGCTGCAGCGGCGTTTTGCGGGCGGGTTCGGCGCGCTCCCCCATTGTTTTCAATGGGACCTGGCGCTATAGGAGCGGTAAATATACCGCTCCTATAGCGAACCAAAGATGCGGCTTGCAGGACATTTTGAGCGTCCTGCAAGCGCACCGCTTCAGTGTGAAAGCCCTCGGGCTTTCACACTGAAGGAACAGCAACAGCAACAGCTGTTTCGGGTCGGTTTTCAGCAAACTGTTTGCAGGCTTTCTTGTGCATCATCTTTAGACGAGGATTCCTTCTGGGACAACAGCCATGCAGACCAATTTGATGCAGTGTGTATGGTCTGAGCACTGACAGGCTGACCCCCCACCCCTTCAACCTCTGCAGCAATGCTGGCAGCACTCATACGTCTATTTCCGAAGACAACCTCTGGATATGATGCTGAGCACGTGCACTCAACTTCTTTGGTTGACCATGGTGAGGCCTGTTCTGAGTGGAACCTGTCCTGTTAAACCGCTGTATGATGAGAGAGTGAGAGCGATAACACCAAATGTAACACACCTGCTCCCCATTCACATCTGAGACCTTATAACACTAACGAGTCACATGACACCGGGGAGGGAAAATGGCTAATTGGACCCAATTTAAAAAAATTTCATTAATGATTTATTTTGAGGGGACAGCAAATTTACACTGTTATACATGCTGTACACTCACTACTTTACATTGTAGCAAAGTATAATTTCTTCAGTGTTGTCACATGAAAAGATAAAATAAAATATTTACAAAAATGTGAGGGGTGTACTCACTTTTGTGAGATACTGTAAGCGAAAAACAAAAAAATATATATTTTTTACTTTCTGATATAAAACACATCCAATAAAAAAAATTCAAAATCAAATTTCCTCATAAATTCAGGCCAAATTTTTTTCTGCTACATGTCTTTGGTAAATAAAAATCCCAATCCCGGTGTATATTTATTGGTGTGTGTGAAAGTTATAGCATCTACAAACTATGGTATATATACTGAACTTTTTTTTTTTAACTACTAATTGCAGTGATCAGCGACTTATAGTGGGACTGTGATAGTGCTTTGGGCAATCTGACACTAACTGACACTGGGTGGGAACTGACTGACACTGGCATAACTAGTGACACTAATATAGTGATCAGTGGTAATACTATTCACTGTCACTATACTAATAACACTGCCTGGGAAGGAGTTAACATCTCAGGTAATTACATATATAGTTACATAGTAGGTGAGGTTGAAAAAAGACACAAGTCCATCAAGTCCAACCTATGTGTGTGATTATATGTCAGTATTACATTGCATATCCCTGTATGTTGTGGTCATTCAGGTGCTTATCTAATAGTTTTTTGAAACTATCAATGCTCCCCACCGCCTATGGAAGGGAATTCCACATCCTTGCCGCTCTTACAGTAAAGAACACTCTACGTAGCTTAGATCCCCGCGAGCCGTCATAGCTATACGTCAGCTCGCGGGGTAGGGAAAGCAGGCACAGCGGGGGTGCCGCTGCTCATGGCCGGCTGTCGCGATGACCGCTGGCCACGAGCAATCATGAGCAGTAGAGACAGAACAGGAACGAGTGTGTGTAAACACACACTTCCCTGTTCTGTTCTGACAGGAGTGACAGATTGTGTGTTCCTATTAGCTAGGAACCATGATCCGTCACTTCTTCCAGTCAGTCCGCTCCCCCTTCAGTTAGAATCACCTCCCAGGAAACACAGTTAACCTCTCGAGCTCCCCCTAGTGTTAACCCCTTCACTGCCAGTGAAATTTTTACAGTAATGAATGCAATTTTATAGCATTGATCACTGTATTAATGCCAATGGTCCCAAAAATGTGTCAAAATTGTCCGATGTGTCCGCCAGTCACAATCACAATATCACCATGTCGCAGTCACAATATAAATCGCAGATCGCTACCATTACTAGTAAAAAAAAAATGATAATAAAAATGCTATAAATCTATCCCCTATTTTGTAGACGCTATAACTTTTGTGCAAACCAATCAATATACGCTTATTGTGATTTTTTTTTTACCAAAAATATATAGAAGAATACATATCAGCCTAAACTGAGGAAAACATTTTTTTTTTATATATTTTTGAGGGATATTTATTATAGCAAAAAGTAAAAAATAATGCTTTCTTTTAAAAATTGTCACTCTTTTTTTGTTTATAGCGCAAAAAATGAGGCGATCAAATACCACCAAAAGAAATCTCTATTTTGGGGAAAAAAGGACATAAATTTGGTTTGGTTACAACATCGCTCGAACGCGTGATTGTCAGTTAAAGCCATGCAGTGCCGAATCGCAAAAAGTGCTCTGGTCAGGAAGGCGGTAAATTCTTCCGGGGCTGAAGTGGTTAAGGTTAAACCTTTTTTCTTCTAATTTTAATGAGTGGCCACGTGTCTTGTTAAACTCCCTTCCGCAAAAAAGTTTTATCCATATCTATCTTCCAGGATAAGTAAGTAGACCCCAATCCTATTCCATAATGCAGCATTCAGTGTCTTCATTGGGACAGGAAGGCTTTTTTAGTATATACATATGACCTTCAGGAGACTCCGAAAGGCAAAAATAATACCTAAAGCATTTCTTCACAGTTGAGTTTGCTAGGACCTGCACTATACATGACCCGCTGTTACAGTTATGTTAAGGTAATGTTAAAAGTATTATTTTATCTATATTTTTGTATCTTACATGATACTTAGGAAAACTTGAAAAGTTTAGTGGAACCAAAGCAACTCAACAAAATGATGGCAAAGATTTGAAAAACAAGCAATAACCTCCATTATGCACTTCAAGAATTTTAGAGTAGTTTTACATTTTTGTTCTGAAGAAACAAATTTAAACCTTACTATGCTCTTTCTTAAACTAACACCTGATGATTGGAGGGATCTGAATTCATTATAATCACTGGATTGCCCTTAGTGCTGTAGCAAGAATAGGAAAAATCTTGACATCCCCTTTTTGAAAAAATTCCAACAAAAAATGTAAGCTTCTGTTTCATAGGATGCATGTATTTTGACTTCAAGTTCAGTGCAGATCTCTGGGAAAAGTAGCATGCCAATCAAAAGGAGGAAATTAAATTCCAATAGGCATTCTATGCAGTAAAGTGTACAGGAGATTCCTTATTTACACAACATATGCATTGTCAATTTTAGAAGTTCATAATGGCTATAAAACAAAGGTAAATTTACACTCTCACCCAAGTTAATCTTGCCAAATCCACGAGACAGGCTTTGCTGGAAGGCAGAATGGAGACAACTTCGAGGCCTCAGAGACGACTCATCACCTTTATATTCATATCAGCAAAAATTACTATTGCAAAGTTTTGAAAGTCGGTTGCCCTGCCTTTTGAACAGCTCAAGCTTAAACATTCCTGAATTATGGTCAATGAGCGTATGTCAATGATCTTGAATGATATGATGATAAAATGAAGGTGTTCGAGAAATTGTGGGACCCATGGGTTTTTAACTGGTGATCCTAGGTCTATACCCTATTAAGTTGGTGTCAGGATGATGGGATTGATAGTGTGGGGTCTTTTCTTCTTCCTCCTTACCCTCCTTCCCCTCTTTTTCCCTTCTATATCTTTGCTACTACTTTTTCTAGGCTTTCTTGCTTCTTCTTTTCAACTTAGAAGTGATACTGCTAACTCAGGGAGAAAGCTTGTTCCTGTGTGGCAAGTGGTGTGCCTCCATACCCTGAAGGTGGAAACCCACTTCTACGAATGCATACATATTATGCCATGTGTACCTCTAAGCCATTGCGGCCTACTTATTAGTCTCAAGGTCAGAAGTGTAACATGCAATAGGCATTGCCTTATTGCCCTGGAGCATATTTTTGTATAGTTCAGTGTTTTTGACAAATGCTCGGGGTCACCCCCATGAACAATGGAACCTATTATGTCTGTGAAGCTCTTTGGATTTATCTTCTTTTATTTTTATTTTTTTTGGTTTACTAAGTATTTTGTATGTATTTCACCCAGTGGAGGATCCACAACTATTGTCATAACCTTTGTAATTTCATTTGTGAAAATTATTTCAATAAAAACATTGGAATCGAAAAAACAAGGGTAATTTTGGTACCAGTCATGTACAATGGATTATGTAGATTTTTTGTTAGGAAAACTGTTGACTTCCCTTAAATATAACTGATGAATAAAGACTGTATACTAAATGGTAAGCTTAGGCCTCTGGCCCTGAAGACTTTACCAGTCTTTATTACAAAACCTTTGCCAATATTTTAGCCCTGCATCTCACCAATCTCTAATAATTTAAAACTTCCAGCTGACCTCCACCCTTCCTCCCTCAGTGCCTATATAGCCTCCACAACTATAAAAATATATGGTCAGTGTCAATATGGTGACACTATATATATGTTATATGTTTATAGTCTGGGCACAGTTGCACTTTAACCGCTTGCCAACAGCCCTATAGTAGCTTTACTGCTACAGGGTGGCCACTCTGTGCAGAATTACTTATATACAGTATACTTGATTCTGCACTCCCGGGTAGGGAGCACACCACTTCTGCTGGAATTAGTCACAGCAGAAGCCGATTAGTGGGTGCTGGCCAATGGATGACCGCCAGCACCTGCTGATTGGCAAGGAGACACACTGGACAAAGCTCTGTCTGTAAACAAGGCAGAGCTCTATGCTGTCAGAGGGGATGTGCTGGATTGTGTTTCCCTGCAAAGCAGGAAATAAAATCCATCACTTCCCTTAGTAGAAGAAGGTAAACACAAAAACACTGTTTAGGCACACATTCAACCCTTTGATCGCTCTAGATGTTTAACCCCTTCCCAGCCAGTGTCATTAGTACAGTGAAAATTGTTAGCACTGATCACTGTATTAGTGTCACTGGTTCCCACAAAGTGTCAGTTAGTGTCAGATTGTCACAATATTTCAGTCTCGCTATAAGTCCCTGATTGCTGCCATTACTAGTATAAAAAAATGTATAAATACAAATTCTAGTATAGATACCATATTTTGTAGATGCTATACATGTTGTGCAAACCAATCAAGATAGGCACAGTTACACAGTAGGCGAGGTTGAAAAAGTCCACCACGACCAACCTGTGTGTGATTTTATAAATATGCTTATTGTGATTTTTTTTAACCAAAAATATGTAGCAGAATACTTATTGGCCTAACTTTATGAAGAAATGTGATGTTTTACATTTTTTTATTGGATATGTTTCATAGCAGAAAGTAAAAAATATTGTTGTTTTTTTATTTTTATTTTTTATTTGCACAAAAAATAAAAAAAACAGCGATCAAATACCACAAAAAAAAGCTCTATTTAGCTAAAAAAAAATTGCATAAATTTAGTTTATGTACAGCGTTACATTACCGCAGAATCCTCAGTTAAAATAACGCAGTGGCGTATAGCAACAAATGGCCTGGTCATGAAGGGGGGTAAATCCTCCGGAGGGAAAGTGGTTAATTGAGTTGCCCTTCTTCACTATTTCCATTTCCCCAGCATTCTTTATGCAAAGCTGAATGGCATTGTTTGGATGAGGTCTTATTAATACTTAGTACAGAGAAATGATGTCACTGATGTCACTGTCTCTTAATGAGCTATAGTTAAAAACAAAAATATGTTAAAATGTTATTTTTTATGTAGCACATAATACAACGTTACTAAATGTTTATTTAAAAAAACATTTCAAGTTACCTTTAGAGTGATTTGTAGAAAATGGCCAATTTTATTCTGAATTTGGAGCTTTGGTGAATACAATGATTCTTTTACCTTGATGGATTTATTGGTGTTCAAACAAAGCTGAACCTAAATGGATGCATTCCTTTTCAAATTGTTATTGTTAACTGAATGAAAGCGATCATGCCCTTGTGTTCCAGAACTACAAAAAAGAACCCCTGCAGTAAAGGTCAAGTATCTGAGAAAATGCTATTAAGACATATTAAACTTGTATATTACTGACCAGTCAGAACATCAATGAAAATAGTTCAAACAAGTTCAGGAGACAAAACAAGTAATTAGTCCTAAGGAGTATGAAAACGAAAGAATCTGAAATGCTAAAGCTATTCTTTCAGTATGACTTATGTAGCGCCACCCCCAAAGGAGCCGTTTGGAAATTTTGGATTCTATGATCTCTGCCTCAACTTCAAGAATGACCTTAGCCCCTCTGACAATTCAAATAAAATTACTGCAAACACATTTAAGGACACATGCTATAAATGCCATTATTTTGGCTGTGGATTATCACCAAAAATAGACACACACACCTGGTAGTGATAAACAAGTTGAATATATTAGCACGGTTTAAAGTATATGGAAAATTACAACACTGTTAAACCTTGCTACAAATAACTAATACATTAGAAAAGACAACCTTCAATATTTAGTAACTGCAGGTATAGAAAGGGCAGTAATCTATATGCCCTTAACACAGGTGCTGAGAGGGAGGAGAGAAGACTTGTCAACTTCTTAGCTCCTTCTGGGCCGCAAACACCTTTGAGAGGCAAAAACACAAGGAAAAGAAAAGGGTTACACAAGTACAGTAAGCACAGTTCTGTAATGTTGCAGGTCCTGAGGTGAAAAATACTAGTGTCTTCTGCTAGCAAACGGTGGGGCCCTTGTTTTAATAGAGTAGGTTTAAACAAGCTTACATGGAGCAGTAAGGCCCCTTTCACACTGGGGCGGGAGCCGCGGCGACGGTAAAACAGCGTTATATTTAGCGCAGCTTTACCATCGTTTTAGCCGCGGTTTTAACCCCCGCGAGCAGCTCTCTCTCCTTTAGATCGCTCTCTCTCTCTCTCCTTTAGATGGCTCTCTCTCTTTTAGCCTGATGCTGGTACCTCAGCCCGCTCTCCTCAGACAGCTCTCCCTCCTTAATGATAGATCACACACTCTCTGGTGTGAGTGTGTATGTCTCTCTCCCCTCAGCTCCAAACATCCCTCTCACAGCGTTTTTTCTCGCACTCTCCTCAAATCTCTCCTTTTCCTGGGCTTCAGGGTATCCCTCCTCCTCTGTTGGGGAACACAGTCCCTGGTATCAGCATGTGTCTCTCTCCTCACTCTGGCCCCTCAGTTCCTTCCTCTCACACACTCTTCCTCTCCTCACTGTTAAGTGTCACTTTTTGAGCCTTGGTATCTCCCTCTCTTTTAAGCAATCTCCTCTCCTCTGTCTCCTGTCAGCAATCTCTCTTTCTTTTACCTCAGCACTTCCCTCTCTTCTATACCCCCAGCACTTCCTGAAACTCCCCTTTTTCCCAGTATGCTCTGTGTCTCTGAGTTTTTCTGGAAGGACCAGTCAGCATCTCTCTGTCTCCATCTTGTGGCCAAAAGGAGAAATTGCATTACAACATGCCTGCTACACTTATCTTTACCATCAAGGCTGATACTTGTTCACCGATTTTCTATTTATTTGAAGGGAACTTTTTTTCTATAGAAACAGGTCTTTGCCTAGAGAATAAAGTGATAGGTATGGACTAGCTCTGATTTCACGTCCACTGTTCCTAAAATGCCAAATATGAAACCACGTTATATAAATCTGGAGATTTCTTTTCTATAGAGTCTGATGTTAGAGAATATGTTGCTGAAAACTTAAATGATTGCCTTTACATAATGCAAGAGCTTGAAGAATGATACCTCTAACACTGCAAATTATTTTGACTGTGGAACTTTATTGTAAACGATCACCATGCAAAACAACTTATTCAATTTAAGGCCCCTTTCATACTGTCGGACAATTCAGGTCCACCTGTCAGTTTTTGACGGCGGACCTGAGCGGGCGCTCCATGCTGGTCTATGGAGCAACGGATGTCAGCAGTGACATGTCCGCTGACATCCGACCCGGTCCGATCCGCCAAAAGTGCCTAAGAGCTGGGGAGAGGAGAAGCAACAGTATACTGAGTTTCCCAGTGAAAGGCTAGGTGGGGGAGGGGGGACGTGTCAGCAAGAGAAGTCTGATCATTTGAGCCTGAGTTCCCGGCACAGCTAGGGAAATGACCACTAGCTAATTAGAGCCTCTGGTTCTAATCAGGGGCTTAAAAAAAAACCTGCCTCTATATTTCATGCGCCCGGCATCCTGAAAGGGGCCGGATGCATTAATAGGGGGCAGCGATGGAAATACATAATGGATGGGCCGTCCCTGAAAATACAGTTGTCATTTATTATACTAGTTTAAGATTTCCTATAAAATGTTCATATTTCCAACCTGTTTGCATTGTTTTCTTTATGCCTGACTCTTTAGCTTGAATCAGGGGTGAAAGGTCACCTGAAGTCTGACAGCTGATGCAATGTCTTCTGCATGACTACACACATGGCACATTTAGAAGGTAGGAGGAACTGTGTGTGGTCAGACAGTTAAAGTGGTTCTAATTCTAAGATCCCACTGATGAAGTCCCGCCCATTGATATTAGGAAATACACATTCACAGTGGCCATTGTGTATTGGTTTCTCCATCTTATCCACTGTGTTCTTATGAATATTATATATTTGTGTATAGACTTTTTTGAAAATCGCACTGCACTATTTTATTTAAAAGTGGTTCAAAAGCCTAAATGTTTTTTTTACCGTAAAAAGTAACTACACTTTTGTTGATAAAAAAAGCTTCCTCTCTGGGTGATCTATGTACATTGCAAGGATTATAACAAACTTTGTTGCAGATTCCTACCTTTTGTTATTCTGAAGAACTAGATGTTTGTCTGTGTCCACGTGCCAAGTGACTCTAAAGGGAGTGGTTTCATAAGTATCAGCAGCTGCACTTGAGGAAAGTGACAGGGTCTGCATCACTTTAAATGTGATTTCTCTTTGGGAGTATCCCACCAAAACTGATACTTTGTTGCACAGCATCTCCGGCATCCCTCCAGGCATGCGTTAGCCTGGCTCGTCAATGTAGGCTTCCACAACTGCTATGTTTACACGGCACCCCCGGCGTCCCTCCGGAGGGGCCCAGGCCGCATTGCTAAACTCTCTTGGGCAGCATGCAACTGGATACCCTTGATGTAGTGCAATGGCCTGCTTGATTGGATACAGAGTGAATTGATAGATAGGTAGGTCTTCCTATTTCATAGTTTTGGTAAATCTAAAGGACATTGTATTTTTGGTTTTGGTAAATCTAAAGAGCATTGTATTTTTTGGGAGTTGTTTTGGGAGCTTATTTGCTCATTGCGCATTGGGTCAACCAATTCACTTGAATTTACTGCCCTATGACAGGAGTTTCAAAGAAGCTCCAGTGCTTTTTTTTGAGTGGGGTGCTGTGCATTTCTTTAGCTTGCTTTTTACGTGACAAAATGCACAGCAAACAGGCGGCTGATACCCATGCTTGGGGTGCCATTGGCATTTAATGGTATTTTGCATTTAATGGCAATTTGCAGCACATTTCAAAAACGCAAACCAAATTTTACATTTTTTTGGTCAGAAACATGCAGATGTAAATGGAGGCTCATTGTTCTTGTAAACACACCAATTTCACTTTCAGGCCCCATTCACACCTAACGTAGTGGAACCATACGTTTTTAAATTTGTTTGTCCCAGGACATGCATAGTGCAGCCCATTGGTTTCATTGGCCTGCCTTACATGCAACAAAGCTCATGGGACATTTTGGCATGTTTACACTTTTTTTACTTCTTGCTGTGCAATTTTCTGCGTTTGAAGCTTGTTATTTTTTCACATGGCACTCTGTATCCAATCAGGCAGGCACTACATCAGGATTGTCCAAGAGGCCACAGAGAGTTTAGCATGAGTCCCAAGCCCATCTGGAGGTACACTGGGAATGCCATGCAAACATAGCAGATGTGGCAGCTTACATTGACAAGGCAGGAAAATGCATGCCTGGAGGGATGATGTGCAAACCTAGTTGATGGGTGAAGGGTGTGCGTGCTAAAGAGGTCAGCTGGTAAACTGCTTCCTCTATCTTACTGGCTCTCACATCTCAAATCTACATATCGGGAAGTCATGAAATTTTCTATGGAACACACAGGGTAAGGCCTTGTTCTAAAAATCAAAGAAAGCTTTTATTTTTCTGCAACAGTGATACATTAACCACTTCAATACAGGGCTTTTAAACACCCTTCCTTACCAGAGCACTTTTTGCGATTCGGCACTGCGTCGCTTTAACTAACAATTGCGCGGTCGTGCGACGTTACACCCAAACAAAATTGACGTACTTTTTTTCCCACAAATAGAGCTTTCCTTTGGTGGTATTTGATCACCTCTGCGGTTTTTATTTTTTGCGCAATAAACAAAAGAAGAGCGACAATTTTGAAAAAAAACACAATATTTTTTACTTTTTGCTATAATAAATATCCCATTTTTTTTAAAAAAAAAAAACTATTTTTTTCCTCAGTTTAGGTCGATACGTATTCTTCTACATATTTTTGGTAAAAAAAATCGCAATAAGCGTATATTGATCGGTTTGCGCAAAAGTTATAGCGTCTACAAAATAGGGGATAGATTTATTGAATTTTTTTTTTTTTTTTTTTTTTACTAGTAATGGCAGCAATCTGCGATTTTTTTTTCGTGACTGCGACATTGCGGCGGACACTTCGGACACCTTTGACACATTTTTGGAACCATTCACATTTACACAGCGATCGTTGCTATAAAATTGCAATGATTACTGTGTAAGTGTGACTGGCAGGGAAGGGGTTAACACTAGGGGGCGCTGTAGGGGTTAATGTGTTCCCTAATAGGAGTGATTATAACTGTGGGGGGAGGGGACTCAAGGGGAGGAGACCGATCATGTGTTCCTCCGTACTGGGATCACATGATCGGTTTCCTCCTCGCTGACAGGACGTGGAGCTGTGTGTTTACACACACAGCTCCACGGTCCCGCACGGTCCCGTTGTTTTAACGGGCAATCGCGGGTGCCCGGCGGACATCGCAGCCGCCGGGCACCCGCACCGGGTCCCGAGCGATGCCGCGGGCGCGCGCGCGCGCGCCCCCCATGCGGCTGGGACTGCGAGGACGTCATATGACGCCCACCCAGGATGGTAGATCCACCTTGTGGGCGTCATATGAGCATAAGGCGGTATTGAAGTGGTTAAAGGAGTATTAAAGGCAGAAAGTTTTTTTATCTTAATGCATTCTATGCATTTAGATAAAAAGGCTTCTGTGTGTAATAGCCGCCCCAGCACCCCCTAATACTTAACTGGAGCCCCATCCCTGTCCAGCAATGTCAACGAGTTCTGAGACACAGCAGCGCTGCTGTCAAAGATAGTTAGCCAATCAGGAGAGAGAGGGGGTGGGGCCAAATGGCAGCTCCGTGTCTGAATGGACACACAGAACTACAGCTCAGCTCGGGTGCCCCCATAGCAAGCTGCTTTCTGGGGGGGAACACAACAGGAGGGAGGAGCCAGGAGCAGCAAAGAGGCACTCAAGAAGAGGATGATGGTATTGGTACATAGGGGAGGTGCAGGGAATGCATTAAAGTGTTACTAAACCTACAACAGTAAAATCTGTCTGTATATGCAGAATAGCATGCTTGTTATACTGTGAAACTTTAGGAGTTAATCCTCTGCATTGTGTAAAAAGGCTGTTTTATCCTGTATGCATAGATCCACCCCCTCCTGCAATGTCTACCTTGGAAAGAACAGGCAAGGTAGCCAACCTCAACCTGCACATGCTCAGTTGCTGGAGAGAACAGTTTCTTGTTCTCAGAGATAGCCAGGTCACATGAGATTGACATCACACACGTGGGCGTGTATACAGGCTGAAAATCTCCACCTTCCTGAACTCTCAACACTGAAGAAACTCTGGAGTTTATGATGTAACTGTGGTATACAGATCATTCAAAAAGGTATATGGCGACAATATTTCAATGTAAATAGAAGATTTATAAGCTGTGGGCTTTCATATTACTGGGTTTAAAACAGCTTGACAGAAAAAGCCTTTCTGCCCTTCTGGGAAATAAGCGTTTAGCCTCAGACAAAATTATGAGATTCTTTATGGTCAGTCAAAATGAGGACTGGCACTGAAGTACCCTCAAGGAGATGCCTCAAATCTTTAGGAGCTAAAATGATGGCTAATAATTCTAATAATTCTCTGTCCCAAATTTTGTAATTGGCTTCTGCTGGAGACAATTTTTTAGAAAAGTAGCAACAGGGATGCATAGAGCTCTCAGAGGCAAAACGTTAAGACAGGAAAGCGCCTACTCCAGTCTCAGATGCACCAACTTCAAGAATGAATGGTAACATAGGATCAGGATATGCTAGCACAGGAGCTGTAGCAAAAGTTGCCTTTAGGGATTCAAAGGCTTTAATGGAATTATGTGGGTTGCCATTCCTCCTGGTCATATCAGTCATGGGTTTGACCAGAGAAGAGAAATTATGAATACATTTCACAGAATATTTGGAAAAGTCAAGAAAACGTTGTAGAGGATGTAGACCTATGTGCAGAGCCGATCGGCCCTATAGGCACACTATGCAAGCTGCTTAGGGCCCCGCCGCTGTGGGGGGGCCCCCAAGACCCAACATCCCCCCCTGCACCTCTGGCTGTCCGTTTAGAGTGCAGTGAGGAGAGGTGGGAGGAGGTGGAAGGCGGCGATCGGCAGCTCTATGGTGCCTGAGTGGGCGGCGGGATCTCCCTGGGGTTTGTAGTATTCTCAGTGTATACAGTGGAGAAGAGAAGGGAGGGGCCTCTGACCCAGGCAGGTATCAGTTTCACTTTCACTCTGCTTGAACACTGTTGCTGATGCCCGGGTCAGAGGCCCCTCCCCTCTCCGCTGTATACATTTGGAGATAGAACTACTAGCCCCAGGGAGATCCCCCTGCCTGTGAACACCATATAGCTGCCGATCGCCGCCTCCCACCTCCACCAGCCAGGTACAGGGGAACCTCTGCAAGGGGGGGAGTCAGCTGTTTGGGGGCCCAAATGTAAGAGGGGGGGTTTCTGGGGACACTAATGTAAGGAAGGGGGCCTCTGGGGACACTAATGTAAGAGGGGGGCCCTCTGGGGACACTAATGTAAGGACGGGGCCCTCTGGGGACACTGATGTAAAGACGGGGCCCCCTGGGGACACTAATGTCAGAGGGGGAGGGCTCTCTGGGGACCCTGTGTAAGGAGGGGCTCTCTGGGGACACTAATGTAAGAGGGAAGGCTCTCTTGGGACACTAATGTAAGGGGAGGCTCTCTTGGGACCATGGTGTAAGGGGGGGGCTCTCTTGGGACCATGGTGTAAGGGGGGGGGGGCTCTCTGGGGACCCTGGTGTAAGGGGGGGCTCTCTGGGGACCCTGGTGTAAGGGGGGCTCTCTGGGGACCCTGGTGTAAGGGGGGCTCTCTGGGGACCCTGGTGTAAGGGGGGGCTCTCTGGGGACCCTGGTGGAGGGGGGGGCTCTCTGGGGACCCTGGTGTAAGGGGGGCTCTCTGGGGACCCTGATGTTAGAAGGGGCTCTCTGAGGACCCTGATGTAAGGAGGGGCTCTCTGGGGAGCCTGGTGTAAGGGGAGGCTCTCTGGGGACCCTGGTGTAAGTGGAGGCTCTCTGAGGACCCTGATGTAAGGGGAGGCTCTCTGGGGACCCTGATGTAGGGGAATACCCTCTGGGGACCCTGATGTAAGTAGGGAGGCTCACTGGGGACACTGATGTAAGGGGGCTCTCTGGGGACCCTGATGTAAGGATGGGCTTTCTGGGGACCCTGATGTAAGGGGAGGCTCTCTGGGAAACCTAATGTAGGGGGAGGCTCTCTGGGGACCCTGATGTAGGGGGAGACTCTCTGAGGGCACTGATGTAAGGGGGGCTCTCTGGGGACCCTGATGTAAGGAGGGGCTTTCTGGGGACCCTGATGTAAGGGAAGGCTCTCTGGGAAACCTAATGTAGGGGGAGGCTCTCTGGGGACCCTGATGTAGGGGGAGGCTCTCTAGGGACCCTGATGTAAGGGGGGCTCTCTGGGGACCCTAATGTAGGGGGAGGCTCTCTGGGGACCCTGATGTAAAGGGGGGGCTCTCTGGGGACCTTGGTGTAAGGGGGGCTCTCTGGGGACCTCATTCTGTTCTATATTGTTGTACTTATTCTTTCTGTTTTGTTTAAAGGAGGGAGGATTGTTTTGGGAGCACTGGAGTGTCAGGTGTGACTGTGTGGCAATGGCAAATGGTGTACATAGCTCACGGGTCAAGTAGAGGGCCCCTTAGCAGAATTTTGCTTAGGGCCCCAGGGAGGTCAGGATCGGCACTGCCTATGTGTCAAGGCCACTGTAAGACAACAGAAATTACATAACCCAAAACGTAACCTGTTTACAATGGAACTTTTCCAACTTGCAATACGGGTTGTTCTCTCTCAACCTCTGTAGCACATGGGAGACATCTGTGTGGTGGTCCTCTAGTGATTTAGAATATATGAGAATATCATTGAGGTAAACCACCACACATTGCTGCAGCATATCTCGGAGGACATAGTTAATCAATTCCTGGAAAACTGTAGGAGCGTTAGAGAGACCAAAGGGCATTACGAGGTATTCATAGTGTCTGGCCCTAGTATTTAATGCAATTTTTTTTCCGCTGCCCTCTTAAATCCTCACGAGATTGTATGCCCCTCTCAAATCAAGCTTAGTGCTCCCTTGAGGCCGTCAAAAAATTGCATAATTAATGGGATTGGATAAGCATTTTTAACAGTAATGCGATGGGGACTCCTGTAATCGATACATGGTCTCAGTTTACCCCTCTTTTTTTTTACAAAGAAAAATACAGAACCGGCAGGAGAAGAGGATTTGCAGATGAACCCCCAGGATAGTAAATCCGTAACATACTCCTCCATAGCCTTATCCCCTGAGACAGACAGAGGGTAAACCCAGTCACAAGGATAAATGGCACCAGGTTGAAGGTCAATCGTGCAATCATAAGGCCGATGTGGCAGCAAAATACTGGCCTGATCTTGGCCAAAGACATCACTGAATTCATGGTGCTCTTCTGGCAATGAAGAAACTGAAGACTTGCACACGACCTTAATCACTTTCTGCAAACAAGTATTAGTGTATTGAGGCAACCATGACAGAACCTTGGCACTACGCCAATCAAAAGAGGGATTGTGCCTCTGTAACTAAGGATAACCAATGACAATTGGGTAATGAGGTGAAGAAATGACTTGGAATTGGATTCTCTCATGGCGAAGAGCTCCTACAGCCATGGTCAATGGAGCAGTTTCATGGGTCCCATGGGAAGGCTGTAGACGTCTCCCATCAATAGCCTCAATGGCAAGTGGGGAGGCATGAGGCTACAAGAGTAGTTAGAGTGCTTCAACACAAAGACACTATCTATGAACAAGTCGGCATCCACAGAATCAATTAGTGCCTGAGTATCGATGGAAACTCAGACCAGGAAATGGTAACTAGAACTAGTTGCTTATCCTGCAGGATAGCTGGGGACACAAAGACGCCACCTAATGCCTGTTCCCTACAGGACCTCAGGTGACATGCCTGACCAAAATAAAGGTACAATCTCTCCCTTCTCCGAAAGGCCCTCTCCTCGGCAGAGAAATGTGTGAAGCCCAGCTGAATGAGCTCTACTTTACTGGAGGATTCAAGCCCAGGAGGCATGGAAGGTGAGGGAGGCATGGGTGGGAATGCAGCCAAATGTACAGTAGGATTCTGCAAGCGCTCCTTAAAGGAAGGTATCTATCAGAGTCTGGTATCAATGAGGATGGCAAACAAGATCAACTTCTCAAGATTCCTAGGTATATCTCGAGCTGCAATCTTATCATTAATGTTATCAGAGAGACCCTGGGGAAAAAAAGCAGCCACGAGAGCCTCACTATTCCAACCAACCTCTGCTGCCAGAGTCAGGGGCGTAACTATAGGGGGTGCAGCAGTCGCGAGTGCAACCGGGCCCTGTGCTGCAAGGGGCCCATGTGGCCCCCTCTACATATGGCCGGTGGCAGGATAGGCGGTTAGGCACCGAGTGCACGGGTGGCTGGAGGTGGGGGGTGACTAGCAGAGCTCCATGCTCGACTACCGCACTGGCTGCTCTTTAGTTGTGCATTCCCCACACAACCTGTGTCCTCTGCTGCTCCTCCAGGTCCCCCTCTCCTGCTCCATGCAGTGCTGCTCAGTCCGGTGTCTGTCCTCCCCAGCCAGAGTCCTCCCCAGCCGAGTCTGGCTCACACTGCACTGCACGCTTCTCCCGGGCAAAAAAACTTTAAGCACACAGATACAGTGCAGCCCTATGAGAGCCGACTCCCCAAAGGACACCGCAGGCTTGTCTGCCAGCACCCCCCCTCCTCCCCGTCATACACAGATGTTGACAGGTCTTTCTGGGAGATATGTCCCCTAAGGACAGGGACCCCATCTCCCCTGGGGACAGGGCCCAGTTCTCCCTAAAGGACAGGGACCCCATTTCCATTGGGGACAAGGACCCCATCTCCTCTGGGGACAGGCACCCCATTTCCCCTAGAGACAGGGACTCCTACTTAAGTGGGGACAGGGAACCCATCTCCCCTAAGGACAAGGACCCAATCTCTCCTGGGGACAGGGCCCACTTCTCCCCAGAGGACAGGGACCCAATTTCCCTTTCCCTTCTTCCTCTTTGTCTCAAAAGTGTAACATCATAGGTCTGTTTAGACCTCTGATATCTCACCAAAGTCCCCCAACGGGACTCCTAAAAATTGTAAAAAATAATAAAAAAAACTGCTGATACCAGTGGTGGAACTACAGGGCTCACAAAAGTCGTACCTGTGACCGAGCCCTGGAGTTCCACCACCGGACTCGGAGGGAAGGGCCTCGGCTGGGGTTCAGGGGGGCCCTTCATGGTTTCTTGCACCGGGGCCCTGAGGGTTCTAGTTACACCACTGGCCAGAGTAATTCAATAGCATAGTCGGCAAATGTTCTATGTACTATGTAACGGACATGAGGCTTTTGGCAGCAAAGGTAGAGCCAATGGAAATATCAAATACCCTTTTAAATGAGGCCACTAAATCAGGGTAATTCTGGACAAGGGTTTTTTGTGTCTCCCATAGAGGGTTTGCCCAAGCCAAGGCTTTGTCAGAAAGCAAAAAAATAACGAAGCGTATTATGTTTCTGTCCGTTTGGAACACCCGGGGCAGCATCTCAAAATATATTCAAACCTGGTTGAGAAACCATCTGCAGTGAGCTGGATCACTCCCAAAAAGCTGGGGAAACAGAGCAGAACCAGTCATACCTTTTACAGAGGTAGTATTAGAGGCGGCTGCCTGAACAGAGACTGGAACATCAGCAGGAAGGCTTGCAACACTGGTTGTACCGGAGCAGCCAGAGTGGAAGGATCCAGATGAGCAGTTCAAATCAGGAGCTTTTGTAACGCTATGGCAAACTGATCCTTGCAGTGGTCCTGCTTGTCAAATCTGGAAAAAAACTAGGTAATGTCAGTAACTATAAACTAGGCGGCGACAGAAAATGCAGTTAAAATCACACCATTAATGAAATATCAAAAATAACAGTTCAAAAACGTAGTCAAAAACAGAAGCCAGGGTTTGGATGCCAGAGCATGTAATCAGACGATCCGGGATCAGGAAGCCAGGAGTCAACAAACTGAGACGCAAACAGGTAACGGGAGAGAAGTCAACCAGGCCAAGTGATACACAAGAACACAAGCAGAAACACACTGGAGGCATTGACCACGCAATGGCGAGGAGAAAATGAACTAAGCTGCTTAAATAGTCAAAAGGGGCTGCCTGTAGGCTGGACTAATGAGGCAGGTTAATGGTAACCAGGTGAGTCACTATGGAAAGAACGAGTAGCTGGTAATTAACCAACAGCTAAGCAGCGAAACAAAAGAGCTGCCTGTAAGTAGCAGAAGCCAGCCCTGACACTAGGACAAGTTTTCTGATAGTGGTAGCATTGGACCATGCTTGTGTGATACATGCTAAAGCAGCCACGTGTAGTGTCATGATCCAGATCTGAACCTGGGACCTCTGTAGTGTCTGGCTGTGGCTCTTTCTCACTGTGCCACCTTAGATGCTGGACAGCTCCCTGCTTGATTCCTTACTTTTGTATCTGGATTCTGGTGAACCTTGAACTCTGGCTCCTCCAATGAACTACCTATTTAAGCCATGTCTTTGCATTTCATGTTTGCCAGATTATTGTGCTCTCTCCAGGTGACATCCTGGTCCTTTGCATACCTGCTGCTGCCCTTATCTTTCCTACTACTTAATCAACTATGCTTCCGCCTGATCCCATCCACCTGCTACTCTTTACTGACATTTTAGCTCGTTCATCAACTAGTCTTCTGCTTGTTCTCTATTTGGTTCATCTGCTACCAGTACCCCACTTGCTCTCTTCCTGCTTGGGCAATCCAGAGGGCCACGAACTGGCATTAGCACACAGCAAAACCCATCGCCACTATTGGGAGGTCTTGTGAAAACCAACTAGTCCTTAGACCCTGCATTTTGGGTGAGCCCTCCTCGCCCACTAGGCTAATCTGCTTTTGTATTCATCCAGCTGACTACTGGGTGAACCTCTACTGCTACAGCCACTGGCCTCTAAGCCTGTTCTCACACTGTGACATGTAGTTTTTTATCAAAAGTAAGGGTGACAACACAGAAACTTAATTTGGAATAGGAACAGAGCATTGTTATCCTATAACATCAGAACAATAATTACTTTTGAAATATCATTAACACGTTAAAGCTTGAGATTTTTGTTAGAGGGTTATCTACTTGAACTCTTTCCCCTTCCAAAACAGAAAAAAAAAAAAAAACACATGCATCTTGAATTAGCTTTTTAAACATATAGTTACTATATGTACTCAGCTATTTGGTTTCTACAACACTAAGAAGTCTTCATAAACTAGAGCATTTTATACTGCTACAGAAAACGCTTACAGCAGAGGAAAAGATGCACTTGATTAATGTAAGTTTGTGTTATAAAGCAATGGTAGTGAAAATCTGTATATTTTGGTAGCCATATGTTAGAAGGTGAGTTATTTGATCTTTGGGATCTACACTCAGTTGCTTTTGTAGCTGTAATAACAAAACTGGTTCTTCAAAGTCCCTCCCACTGCAGTGACACCGACATTACTGATTGGCTGGATATTCGTTAACCTTTCAGAGAGACTGCATGGTACAGTATATGAAGGAATATACATACTGTTGACTTTTACATTCCTATATTCTGGGGTAGAATGATATATGCATGTACACGCAAGGCCCTTTTCAAGTTCATTGAGTGTACAAAAAGCAGTGTTCATTCTGGCAGATTTAGTGCAGTTTTCTGCCTGTTTTTTCCTTGTTTTGTCCGGGCTGTTCTTCCGCTGTCATCATGTGTCCCAGACTTTAATTGCCAAAGGTTTTCATATAGCCTGCTCTCTTTTATTATCTTGTGTTCAGGTACATCTCATTCTCTAAATCTCAGCAGAAAACTGCCTTCCCGAGAAACCCTTAGAAGAAAATAACAACTGACATAAATAAAGAGCATTTTGTACTTTTTTTATTAAAAAGAAAACAGCTGAAATTGGATTTCTGCTCTACCTGCTGAGATTCAGGTTTATGAACCTTGCACTGATGTGGTCTTGCGTTTAATTCATTTTTTCTCGGAGACTTTTCTCTATATTATGTTTTTAATTATTTTGCAGGAGAAAACTGCAGAGAACAAGTAGGTAGAGTACCTGCCATGCCAACATATTATCATGAACAAGAAGAGTGAGCAAAGTGTACCTGTCACTTATAAAGAGACTAGCATAATGGATGTGGCACAGTGGAGCTCCTATAAGTAATAGAGTTTTACAGCCTAGGTCTCCATACCAGTCCCAATAAAAACATCTGCGTGATTCTAAGATAATTAATACATAATTAGCTTGATTCCAGACATTTTTTTCAGTTGTTTTGGATAGACTAATGATAAATTATAATGTAAGGTTTTAAATTCTGTGTCCTCATAACAAAAGAGGTTTCTGTTAGGTATAAATGCTGCTTGGGTACCCAAAAATATCTACATCCCTTTCACGTTTTGTCTGACAACTATCACTTTAACAGGAAGTTAAGATACATTTTCTTTATGGGGACTGATAGAGGTTCTAAGCCTTCCTCATTCTACTAGAAAATGTGTTTTTATTGCTGCTTATACCCCCCATTTGGGAGATTTGTCTCTTTTCAGACACATGTCAAATAGACTGAACGTGGAAACATTTTCTCTAATTTTCCATTCTAAAACCCATTAAATTGGTAGGAAATAAGGTTCAATCTCTGACATGGGGACATAAACAATAAAACACAGGCCCTAATGCTAACCCATTCTATTTATAAACTAAAAAAATTAAAGCAGAAGTAAACCCATCGATTTAATAGTTTAAAAAAACAGTTACCGTGAATGTAACTGTCACATTGGTTGTGCTCTAAACAAAATTATCAAACCATCCAATGGCTGCTGTCATAACTGATCACATGTGCATCATCATGGTAGTTGAAGATTAAACAGAGGCCAAGATGGCAGCTTCCTTGGCTGAAAACGATAGGCGGGTTTATGTCCACTTTAAACTTTAGCCATTTTTTTTATTTGCAAGCCATTCTAATTCCTGAACTACAGATGCATTATTTCTATTGTTTATATTCCCTAATAATTAAATCAAATTTAAAGTTAAAACCACAGTTAGGATTTTTTCAACCTCTGTGTCCCAAAAACATACATGTTCCCTCACTTCCTCTTCTGTAGGCACAACAGGAAGTAGAAGGAAGTTTCCTATAGGACAATTTTCCGTCTATTCCTGTTCTGGTGACAACTAGGAATGAAGTTTGGGGCAAATTTCTGGGATCAAATTTGCTTTGTGAAAATAACCACCCTGACTGGTTCTAATGCTCTTCTTGTGCTTACATGGCTTTGCTAAAACTTTGACACAGAACTTATCGATAGATTACATGTCTTCTGGCTAAAAATGTTCAGCCTATTGTGCTGTGATGGGTGTTTTTTGTATGTACAACCCATTCTGAGATAATAAAAGGGACTCATCACTGCACTGGAAGGCAAGGTGACAGGCTGGAACCTAGTATACACAGGGCATTGTTAGTGACAGTTAGCCATATGGTGTGTGGGTAGCTGTGTGCTGCCCTTTGCAGTCCTGCCACCCTAGGCCACAGCCTACATATGCAGAAAACCAGCCTTGAGTGCTGCCCAGAGCCATCAGCTAAAAGACTGACTCCTATAGCTTGTGTACGTCTGGCCTGAAGTTTAAAATATAGCACTCTGACACAGTACAACTACAAAAACTGAGATATGATTGCACTGTGATTGGGATATTGTGTTACATGGAAAGTCTTTGGTGATAGTTACATGGCAATACCTAATCTGCAAGCGGCACAATACATGCATAACAAAAGGGTTACAGGAACATATGCAAGCATTTTATATAATAAAAACATATCTCATATTTCACTGAACCCTTTTTGTAAAAAAATAAATAAAATAAATAACACTATGAGAAATAATAATTACGGTATGTTGTTTTATATTTGTAATCTCACAGACAAAATGTGTAGGGAACGTACAGCCATAAATATTAGTATCTTTAACGATAATGAAAAATGTATTTTCTTTTTAACTTTTAAACAATATTTCAAGCAATATTTAAAAATACAGGACTTTTTTTTTTATTCCTTAATTTTTGTATGTAGTGTAACAGGCATTATAGAAAGATTGCTTCATAATCTTGTACTACAAAATATGAAAATCGATACATTTCCCGGTGTCAGCTTTACCATCTGCCTCAGTAATATCTACAGATCTGCATCTTTTGCCATCTGCCGAGCGATTCTTTTTCATTTCGCCTTCCACGTGATTGCGTGCCCCCTCTCTCCCCTCCCCGTTCTACCATAACAGATGGCGTTGTCACAGTTTTATAGCGCAGCGGATACGCGCACAAGAAAAAGTTCTCTTCAGGGACAACGTTCCTATTTAGCAACAAATGCATTCAAGTTTTGGAAGTCAAATCTCCGAAAATACATCCAAGATAAACGATTCTCTGAATCAACATATTTCTCTCGTGTTGCAAGTAGCTATGAATCTTATACAGAGGTTCTCCGCTCTTACGCTGAACCTATCTCATGATTTCTTTTACTTATTTTATATACTTTTTTTCCCCCATGCTTGATATGATATGTATTTATCATCTTGCCACTAGAAGAGCAAATAAATCAGGTAGGATTCTTACCTGTCTCTCTCTTTCGCTCCCCTCCAATCTCTCACTCTGTCTCTCTCCCTCCACTCTGTCTCCGCTTCTCTTTTGTTCCCTTGCTGCCTCGTCCCTTCTCTCTTCTTTACGATGCTTGGAGTTTGCAAACATTATTTATATTTGTCTCCTAATTTAATTTTTTTATTATCATTTTATCTACAACAAAGATAAATTAAATGCTGAGATTAAAAAAATCATAATGTGCCAAGTGTGTTAAATTTTAAACTCAGTTCTCTGGAAAATAAATATGTATGCATTTAAACCTCTATCAGTCATTGACATTTTCATTTAAAAAAACTTGTTTCGTAATATGGAAATAATAAAATAACTGAGGCGATTCTGCAGAGTATGTAGGACTTATTTTAGCTTTGCGGAACTATGAATGCTCATCCTGGTGTTGAAGGGCAGTTTTAAAAACAAATGAAAAAAGGAAGTTAGAGACAGTTACCGGTTAAGTGGTCTTCGGTATTATATCCTTATGGATTTAATCTAATTATGATTGCTAGTAAAATCTCTAATTTATCAAACAAGATGTTAATCAAGTTTTTTTTATTATTTTTAATTACCAGCACAGCACCAGGTTATTTTGCCAAGCTTTACCTAGGGAACAACTTTATTGTGCCTTGCTTTCATTTTTGGACAATGAAAATACTTTTTATTAAAAAAAAATTATAATAATATTAGTCGCAAAGAAGCATAAAAAAATAAGATTTTGTAAACATAGACAGATACATAATAAGCAAGATAGCTATAAACAATTCTACATTTAAAGCTGTTATTCCTTTTAAGTGAATCTTTCCCATTTATTTCTTACAAAAATTCTGATCTTCCTCAGATCTTCAGTTTTTAAAGGATAAGTTCACCTTTTGGGATAAAATAATCAATAGACAGAAATTGCCTTTTTTATTTTTTTTCCTTAAAGAGTAACTCCACTTTTGTTGAAAAAAAAGACATTCCCCTCTGGGTGACCTATGTACAATGCAAGGACTTTAACAAACTTTCCTGCAAATTCCTACCTTTTGTTATTCAGAAGAAATCACTGTGTGTTTCTATGTGCCCATGTTCTGAGCAGATCTAATGTGAGTGGTTTTATAATTATCAACCACCTGTTGCACCTGCAGGCCTCTAATGAGGAAAATTGCAGGGTCTGCATCCCTTTAGACATGAATTCATATTGCAAGTATCTCACTAAAAATACAATTTTTGTTGCAGGGGGTGCCAAAAATCTGACTTGTATCTTAATGCAGACTTCTGGGAAAATCAGTGAGCCAATCAGACAAGAAGGAAATTATGTTTTTGTACACATTCTGTGTACAGAACACCTCCAATTAGTCATATTGCATTTTACAGAAAATTACAGGGCTGCAGATTGAAAAGGAAAGGTAATTTTAATAACATTTAATTACAATATGACTTGTGTCACAATTGTATATGCTATATTTTTTTATTTGCTATTTTTTTCCCCACAAAAATGGAGTTGCCTTTTAAGTGCATACATGTTGCCAATTGGAACCCTAAAATGTAAAGGTTTTAAAAAGGTACAAATGTTTGATATTTAAATAGTTTTATCCATGTTATCCATACCCTAGTATCAACCCTTTACTCTTTGTAATACAATCTGTAAAACATCAAAATGAACAGAACAAAATGCGAAAGGCCAAAGGATGTTAGAGTGCCCTCCTGCCAAAACCTTACAACTGGAATGCATTTTATTGAAAATTATATTTTGAACATCACTTTGGTGAATTTCAAATATAATCAACTTTTTTCATCAGTATGTTTGTCAGTTTTTCTCTTGATGAGGTATTTGTCATTGTGCATTTTGATTCTATATATAGTATATGTTTATTACATTTGCAAAACTGTTGAGGGCTGGTAAAAATATTTCCCATATCCGCATGTAACTAGTTATTAAAAATTAGTTTGAATGTTAAAAAAATTAAAATAAAATAACAGGTATCCGTGCTTAGGAAAAATAGGTGAACTGCAGCCTCCCTGTTAAAGAACTTCACCAAAATGAAGTCCAAAGAGTAATTAAAAACATGGATAGGGAAGGTGGCGCTGTTCAATGAGGGTACACATAAGAGGTGTCCCTGATATAATTGATATATGGCTCAGCGGCTCAGATGACGTCCGTGTGACGAAACGCGTAAGCCAGGACATACTTGGTACACAACAACGTCACATCTGGTACCTCCGGACTTCCAGTTTCTGCTAACACAGCGGTGGAACGCACAGAAATAGATTTCTTTCCACGCTAGAGGGAGCATTGGAGCTCCGTCTAGGTTTTTTAAGTACATTTTTTAAAATAATAAAAACTTTGTTCTGCGGATTCACGCTATGAGGTCCTATTTTTCTTAAAATATATGTGGAGGCCTGCTGGCTTTTTTACTCGTCCTATTGAGGTGGAGAATAACTCAAGTCCCCATCTGAGTATCTAAAGAGGAGTAAGACCCATCCCGGGTTACCTGATCTACCCTGCTTGGATAAGCTGTGTGATCTAAAGAGGAATCCCGACAAGGGGGACACCGCCACTTCGATGCTACTACTACGCCTTTTACCCCTGCAGGGGTGAGGCGCTCTGGTGAGTGCAGATACAAGAGGGGAATATTGAAGGAGGGGAGCACTGAACAGTCACCTTAACAAAAAATCCTTGTTGCACTGATTATTGTCCACAGACTGTCACTTTATCGTATTCACCACTGTTTTTTTTTATATATATATATATTTTTTGGGGGATTATTAGTCATGGTTTTTGACTGATTTATGGACTATTGCAAGTAGCAGATGTCACTTTAATAATATTTGTTGCACTATTGCTCACGGACATTTATTGATTTATTTGCACATTTTTATGAAATGTTTTTGTATATATCATATGAATTATTGCTAAAGAGTTTTTGATGTACCTATCACTTTGTTCTTTAAAACTGAACTCCTAGATAAGTTCACTTTATTCACGGTTTTATAATATATATTTTTTATATATTTTATATTTTTATTTTTTATATTGTTTGAATGTTGCTCTCCTTTTTTCATACTTTTGATATATTTCCATGTTGAGTAATTTAAGTAGAACAATTATTGTTTATCTTTTATATGTTAAAGTTATAAAACTTCACATTTTGCTCATTGAAACCGTTTAGTAAACTATTCAGTGATTATACATATGTCTGAAAGTCTGATCAGTTTAACTTAAAGTGGTTGTAAACCCTTACATATACCCAGTAACTGGTCTCAGGCAATACACATTAATGAAACAAATCTTCCTATATAAGATGTATCTATCTGCAGTCTTCTCTCTACATATGTTCAAAGTGCTGAATCATGAAGCTTGTTTAATGCGGCGTACACACGGTCGGAATTTCCAATGGAAACAGTCCGATGGGAGCTTTTCATCGGATTTTCCGACCGTGTGTATGCCCAACGGTCTTTTTCTGTCGGAATTTCCAACAGACTTTGAATTGAGAACCTGTTCTCAATTTTTCCGACGGAAAACCTTTCTATCGGATTTTCCGATCATGTGTATGCAATTCCGACACGCAAAATTCAGAGGCATGCTAGGAAACAATTCGACGCATGCTCGGCAGCATTAAACTTCCCTTTTATAGTGCTGTCGAACGTTTTTTATGCCGCTGTGTTATTGACCGTCGGAATTTGGTGTGATCGTGTGTAGGCAACACAGCTTGAGCGGAATTCCGTCGGAAAAACCGTCGGAGTTTTTTCCGACAAGAATTCCGATCGCGTGTACGCGGCATTAGACATAGCAAAGAGCTTTAAAATAACGTGCACCTATTCAAACCTTTTTATTTAGTTTTGGATAGAGTGTCAAAGGACAAGTACCTTGGTTAGGTTTATACTGCTGCCAAGGTCTGTATTAGAAGATTACCCATCATCTATTCTCCTTGTGACATTGGTCAATAGACCAGAAATAAGGGAAAATCTCCAGTAGTAACACAAAACAAAATATTTTTTTTTAGAGTCGGAGTAACCCCCTGTCAACTTTTTATTGCAGATTGTTTCCCTGTTGCAGATTTTTCTTCACTTCTTGTCTGGTGAAACTTGTCCTAGATAGAGTGAGCAAGGGGAAATCTCTCTAACAACACCTCAGATAGAGAAAAGTTGACTTGTCTTTTCTGTCTGAAAGGAAAGGAAAAATTTGGCTGGACATATACTTTACTTAAGTAGAAAAGTCTGAGAATACCTGCACTGCATATTTAGGCCTGCATATTTACACAGCTCAGCAAATGGAGCTCCAAGAAAACAGTTTACCCACAACAAGGCCATTTTTTTAAATGTTGGGTGGACTTGTGCACTATCCAGATAGAAAAAAAATCCCTTGGTAATCAGGTTTTGTTTCATTAATGAAGGTCAAAGCTTAAATTTCTTTTTGACTGGAGTGTACTGTTATGTACAAATAATAACTGTATACATTATGTAATAAATGTAATATATTGTTGTGGAAGGTGCAACGTTTTTTTGATATATATGTATATCAGACATTTCTGGACTCTTAAGGCCTGGATAGACTTAGGCCATCTGGACACTGTTGGGAATCGTCTTGGAATACTATTAGAACAAAATTACACAGCAGGGTGTGTGTAACAAAAGATTGCATACCAGAATCCTGCCCCTGGATGTGAATTCACATATACCCCCTAGCAGTGGGGCATCAATATAAGAAAGTCTCACCTCAAACCTCCTGGTAAAATGAAGATTAAAATGACTGATTTCCTGGCTTGCATCATGATCTAAGGGCCAGATGTGGACTGGAATGCTGACCTGGGCCAAGGAACTTGACAGTGTAACAACAGCATCTGGCAGAGTACAGCGCCATACTTCCTGGAGGATATTCAGGACAACACCATACTTCCTGGAGGATATTCAGGACAACACCATACTTCCTGGAGGATATTCAGGACAACACCATACTTCCTGGTGGTTATCAAGGACAGCACCTTATAGTTTACATATGGTTGATTATTGGACAGAGGGGTATACAGGGTGGGCAGAGGGTGTCAGTATGGGTGGTGTTTTGAGTGCTTTAAAAATGTGAGGGCTAACGATGAACACTCACTTTATTCCTGTAGCCCAGCTAAGATTCAGGACTTGAGGACAGACTTACGTAATGTATCCTCTCTGCCCTTTTATTTCTATATAATCTGTAATATTCTTTTAGATTTCTATGTTAGTGTTTTGCTTTCTTTGTTAATAAATAAAACATGTGCTTCTTTAAGCACTGTGTTTATCTTTATAGCTAATAAAGTTATTATATTATCACCACTAATAATATCAGAGCTTTAACAGAACATTATGGGAATAGACAATATAGTACATATTTATTATTTAGGTAGGGGGAAGCCAAACCCACCCCCTATTTATTTCAACTGTACAGATAAGAGATTTTTAAAAACAGATACAAAATTAGATATATTAATTTTAAATCTACCTAAAAATATCTTTCGGTCAAGTTTAAAGAAGCCCTGTCGCCAGATGATTCATTTCAACACAAATCTTCCCTTACGAGTATATGTACATTTAACATATTTTGGTGTCCTTTTATGAAGCAGTGAAATCTATTCACTTAATAACATTTAATTACAATAAGACTTGTGTCACAATTGTATATGCTATATTTTTTTATTTGCAATTTTTTTCCCCACAAAAATGGAGTTGCCTTTTAAGTGCATACAGGTTGCCAATTGGAACCCTAAAATGTAAAGGTTTTAAAAATGTACAAATGTTTGATATTTAAATAGTTTTATCTATGTTATCCATACCCTAGTATCAACCCTTTACTCTTTGTAATACAATCTGTAAAACATCAAAATGAACAGAATAAAATGTGAAAGGCCAAAGGATGTTAGAGTGCCCTCCTGCCGAAACCTTACAACTGGAATGCATTTTATTGAAAATTATATTTTGAACATCACTTTGGTGCATTTCAAATATAATCAACTTTTTTCATCAGTATGTTTGTCAGTTTTTCTCTTGATGAGGTATTTGTCATTGTGCATTTTGATTCTATATATAGTATATGTTTATTACATTTGCAAAACTGTTGAGGGCTGGTAAAAATATTTCCCATATCCGCATGTAACTAGTTATTAAAAATTCGTTTGAATGTTAAAAAAATAAAAATAAAATAACAGGTATCCGTGCTTAGGAAAAATAGGTGAACTGCAGCCTCCCTGTTAAAGAACTTCACCAAAATGAAGTCCAAAGACTAATTAAAAACATGGATAGGGAAGGTGGCACTGTTCAATGAGGGTACACATAAGAGGTGTCCCTGATATAATTGATATATGGCTCAGCGCCTCAGATGACGTCCGTGTGACGAAACGCGTAAGCCAGGACATACTTGGTACACAACAACGTCACATCTGGTACCTCCGGACTTCCAGTTTCTGCTAACACAGCAGTGGAACGCACACTGGAATTGCAGAAATAGCTTGCTTTCCACGCTAGATGGAGCATTGGAGCTCCGTCTAGGTTTTTTAAGTACATTTTTTAAAATAATAAAAACGTTGTTCTGCGGATTCACGCTATAAGGTCCTATTTTTCTTAAAATATATGTGGAGGCCTGCTGGCTTTTTTACTCGTCCTATTGAGGTGGAGAATAACTCAAGTGCCCATCTGAGTATCTAAAGAGGAGTAAGACCCATCCCAGGTTACCTGATCTACCCTGCTTGGATAAGCTGTGTGATCTAAAGAGGAATCCCGACAAGGGGGACACCGCCACTTCGATGCTACTACTACGCCTTTTACCCCTGCAGGGGTGAGGCGCTCTGGTGAGTGCAGATAGAAGAGGGGAATATTGAAGGAGGGGAGCACTGAACAGTCACCTTAACAAAAAATCCTTGTTGCACTGATTATTGTCCACAGACTGTCACTTTATCGTATTCACCACTGTTTTTTTTATATATATATATATATTTTTTTTTTGGGGGGGATTATTAGTCATGGTTTTTGACTGATTTATGGACTATTGCAAGTAGTGTTGGGTGGACTTGTGCACTATCCAGATAGAAAAAAAAAATCCCTTGGTAATCAGGTTTTGTTTCATTAATGAAGGTCAAAGCTTAAATTTCTTTTTGACTGGAGTGTACTGTTATGTACAAATAATAACTGTATACATTATGTAATAAATGTAATATATTGTTGTGGAAGGTGCAACGTTTTTTTGATATATATGTATATCAGACATTTCTGGACTCTTAAGGCCTGGATAGACTTAGGCCATCTGGACACTGTTGGGAATCGTCTTGGAATACCATTAGAACAAAACTACACAGCAGGGTGTGTGTAACAAAAGATTGCATACCAGAATCCTGCCCCTGGATGTGAATTCACATATACCCCCTAGCAGTGGGGCATCAATATAAGAAAGTCTCACCTCAAACCTCCTGGTAAAATGAAGATTAAAATGACTGATTTCCTGGCTTGCATCATGATCTAAGGGCCAGATGTGGACTGGAATGCTGACCTGGGCCAAGGAACTTGACAGTGTAACAACAGCATCTGGCAGAGTACAGCGCCATACTTCCTGGAGGATATTCAGGACAACACCATACTTCCTGGAGAATATTCAGGACAACACCATACTTCCTGGAGGATATTCAGGACAACACCATACTTCCTGGAGGATATTCAGGACAACACCATACTTCCTGGTGGTTATCAAGGACAGCACCTTATAGTTTACATATGGTTGATTATTGGACAGAGGGCTATACAGGGTGGGCAGAGGGTGTCAGTATGGGTGGTGTTTTGAGTGCTTTAAAAATGTGAGGGCTAACGATGAACACTCACTTTATTCCTGTAGCCCAGCTAAGATTCAGGACTTGAGGACAGACTTACGTAATGTATCCTCTCTGCCCTTTTATTTCTATATAATCTGTAATATTCTTTTAGATTTCTATGTTAGTGTTTTGCTTTCTTTGTTAATAAATAAAACATGTGCTTCTTTAAGCACTGTGTTTATCTTTTTAGCTAATAAATGTATTATATTATCACCACTAATAATACCAGAGCGTTAACAGAACATTATGGGAATAGACAAGATAGTACATATTTATTATTTAGGTAGGGGGAAGCCAAACCCACCCCCTATTTATTTCAACTGTACAGATAAGAGATTTTTAAAAACAGATACAAAATTTGATATATTAATTTTAAATCTACCTAAAAATATCTTTCGGTCAAGTTTAAAGAAGCCCTGTCGCCAGATGATTCATTTCAACACAAATCTTTCCTTACGAGTATATGTACATTTAACATATTTTGGTGTCCTTTTATGAAGCAGTGAAATCTATTCACTGCTTCATTCTCCGGCATTCACAGAGGAGATCTTTCTCCTCTGTGTGCCAGTTTATGAAGCGGAGTAGATCGCTTCACCCTTGGAGGAGTGGAGCGATCTACAAACGCTTATAACACTGGAGAACGGCCCCTGATACTGGAATCTCGTGAGACTTTACGAGATTACAGCACCAGAAATTCACAGAAACACAGAGATGTCAGTTTATTAAGCAGTGATAGATTATCACTGCTCAGTACACGGACAGACGGTGTGATTAATGTTACTAAAATAAAGAGTCCCCCTACATAATATATACATGTATACACACACACACACACATTATATATACATGTATATACACACACACACATCATATATATATATATATATATATATATATATATATATATATATATATATATATATATACACATGCATATACACACACATTATATATCTATATATATATATATATATATATATATATATATATATATACACATTATATATATATGTATACACATACATATGACAGGGGGACATGGTTACTGTCTTGGGGGGTCTGAACGAGCCATAAGGAAGTTAATCATCTTCCTCCTTCCTCCTCAGATCCCCCCACATTCCCTCTTCACTCCCCGCTTCTCCACCTCTGAGTTGGTGAATCGGGAGTGTGAATTCTGACTCAGATCGCCAGTGAAGCGCTCAGATTGCAGCTTCATAAACTGGCCGTTACTGTGTCATTCTATGAGGATTCTCCATGTGTGGAGATAATCAGCGGGAGAAGAAGTTAAAACACTTCTCCCCCGATTATCTCTGGTTCATAAACTGTTTATGGGCTGTGATCTAAGGCAATCCTCGGGATCTCTGCTGATCACTGCTTCATAAAAGGACACCTTTATGCATGTTATTTACCTAAAGAAACCTCCATTGTGAAGACATTCAAATGTCCTGAGGCTGCTGATTGGCATCGCCATATTGGATGTGATGTCAGCAGCCTCAGCAGGCTAAGAGCTGTCACTCAAGTGACGCTCTATAGGTTTCCCCTTCCCTTCTGCCCCTGGAAGCTACATAAAAGAATATGTAGGGAGAAGATGGGAGGGCTGGGGGACCTGGGCCAGCAGAGAGTACTTTGACACTCCAAGAAGAGGAGAGGGATAGGCTAGGAAGGAAGGGGGCTGTGCTAGGTAACTAACTACTCAATTTCTAACAAGTTCAAAGGCACATTGCAAGTGAATAAAAAGATTTATGGAAAAAAAAATACAGTTAAGCTTTTAAATAATAGATGTTTCTGTGCTTTTACCTGCATTTATTTAAGTTAGTAATGTGGTCTCTTTAAAGCATAGACATAAATGCCTAGTCTGCCTCAAAGTTTAAACCACAGAACTGAGTGAAGGCAATAAGGCTTTTCTGCTCTCAACTTGCCCCCAAGGAAACCATAACAAATGGTCAAGTTTTACCTATTTACCTATCCATTTGCTATATCACCTGTGATCTAGATATGGGCAGAACACCCCCCCCCCCCGGTTCTGTTCACGCTAGAACTTTCGAACATTGCAAAAGTTCCAAGCTGAACAACGATTCCCATTAACCACTTCAGCCCGGGAAGGATTTGCCCCCTTCCTGACCAGAGAACATGTTGCGATTCGGTACTGCATCGCTTTAACCACTTCAGCCCCGGGAAGGTTTTACCCCCTTCCTGACCGGAGCGTTTTTTGCGATTTGGCACTGCGTCGCTTTAACTGACAATTGCGCGGTCGTGCGAGACGTGGCTCCCAAACAAAATTGACGTCCTTTTTTCCCCACAAATAGACCTTTCTTTTGGTGGTATTTGATCGCCTCTGCGGTTTTTATTTTTTGCGCTATAAACAAAAAAAATGTCAATTTTGAAAAAAACACAATATTTTTTACTTTTTGCTGTAATAAATATCCCCAAAAAAATATAAAAACATTTTTTTTTTTCCTCAGTTTAGGCCGATATGTATTCTTCTACATTTTTTTTGTAAGAGATGCTTTGTTTACAAAGGCATCTCCCCATTCTACCTTTCTGTGACACGATCGCAGGCACCCAGCGGACATAGAGTCCGTGGGACCCGCAGTGCCGCTTCTTAAAGGGGACGTACCTGTACGCCCCTTTTGCCCACCCATGCCACACGTATATCGTCGTGCAGCAGTCGGGAAGTCTATGGGACCCGAACTGTAAAAATCAAAAGTGCCCATTTTGAAGACTTATTTGCAATTTCTTGAACATACAAAGGGTATGGGGGTCCGGGTACTGCCCTGGGGGACATGTCTCAATGCAAAAAAAGTATTTAAAAAGACCATTTTTAAATGAGTAGTGATTTAATGATGCCTAAAGTGAAACAATTAAAATTAGAAATTACTTTAACCACTTGCAGCCCGCTATCTAGTAATATGACATCGGCAAAGTGGTTTCAATATCCTGACCGGGCGTCATATGACTTCCAGCAGGATATCAAGCCTTTGCGCGCCCCCAGTGGTATGCACCGCGGCGATTGTTGTTGCAATGTGTCAGTCTGAAACACTGCAACACCGATATAGGTAAAGAGTCTCTTACAGAGACTCTTTACCGTGTGATCAGCCGTGTCCAATCATGGCTGATCACAATGTAAACAGGAATAGCCGTTGATCGGCTTTTCCTCACTCGCGTCTGTCAGACGCGAGCAGAGGAGAGCCGATCGGCTGCTCATCTGATGGGGGGTCTAAGCTGATTGATTATCAGCGCTGCCCCCCCAAGGATGCCCACACCGGACCACCAGGGACGCCACTAGGACCACCAGGGATGTCACCACCAGGTATGCCACCCTAGACCACCAGGGATGCCAATCAGTGCCCACAATGGATGCCAATCAGTGCCCACAATGGGCATCACTTATTGGCAGGCATTATTGTTTGGCACTGATTGGCATCCATCCGTACCATCAATAAGTGTACATCAGTGTCTCTATCAGTGCCCATCCATGCCCATCCGTGCCACCTAGTGCCACGTATCTGTGCCCATCTGTGCTGCCTATTAGTGCCCATCTGTGCCGCCTTTCAGTGCCCATCCATGCCGCCTATCAGTGCCCATCTGTGCCACCGTTCAGTGCCCATCAGTGCCACCTATGTGTACCAATCAGTGCTGCATATCAGTGCCACCTATCAGTGCCACATATTAGTGCCCATCATCAGTGCCACCTAATCGGTGCCCATCAGTGCCGCCTTATCAGTGCCGTCAGTGCAGCCCCATCAGTGCCCATCAGTGAAGGAGAAAACTTACTTATTTACAAAGTTTTGTAACAGAAACAAAAAAAAAAAAATCCCAGAGGTGATCAAATACCACCAAAAGACAGCTCTATTTGTGGGAGCAAAATGATGAAAATTTAGTTTGGGTACAGTGTTGTATGACCGCGCAATTGTCATTCAAAGTGCGACAGCGCTGAAAGCTGAAAATTGATCTGGGCAGGAAGGTGTATAAGTGCCCTGTATTGAAGTGGTTAAATATAGTGCTGGGGGTCCTCTTAGTCTGCCTGTAAAGTGGCGCATCTGTACATCTGTGTATAGTACCTGCTGCAGCAAAAATTACATTTGTAAAGAAAAGAAATAACATTTTCCCTGCAAGCTTTCTTTATTTTGTAAACAACAGATTGGGAACACTGATAAAGTCTATGGGACACGAACATGTAAAATCAAAAGTGCTAATTTTGAAGGCTTATATGCAAGTTATGGTCATAAAAAGTGTTTAGGGACCCGGGTCCTGCCCCAGGGGACATGTTTCAATGCAAAAAAAGATTTAAAAACAGAAATTATTTCGGGAGCAGTGATTTTAATAATGCTAAAGGTGAAATAATAAAAATGAAATATTCCTTTAAATATCGTGCCTGGGGGGTTTCTATAGTATGCCTGTAAAGTGGCACAGTTTTCCAATGTCTAGAACAGTACCACAGCAAAATTACATTTCTAAAGGAAAAAAAAATGTTTTGCGTCTGTAATGAATTGTCAGGTCTCGGCAATATAGATAAAACTCATTGAAAAAAATGGCATGTCAACTTTCCCTGTTGAAGGGCAGACAGAAGGTTAGTGACATTATCGCACAACACCATTCCTGGCTCAAGCTGGCGTGGCATGACGTGTACCACCTCTGGGCCTGCCCCTGCAGAGCTGAAAGAATGTGTGTGGCTCCTGTCCCCTAGACAGACCAGCTGAAGCACTGCATAGCATCTTTTAGCCTGACTTAAATATCCCCTTGAACGCCTAGGGAGTACTGGTGGTTCATAGGACAATTTAGCAGAGGAGGTCATGGAGGAGGAGGTGGAGCTGACAAATTTCACATCATCGCCACCAGCTGTATGGAGACATGGTGGCAAAACAAACTCCAGCACTGAGCTCTGTTCTGCATCTTTTCTAAGTGCAAGCAGACTTACCCATTGTGCTGTGAACAAAATATATTGTCCCTGACCATGCTTGCTGGACCACATGTCAGCCGTAACATGGATCTTGTTGCTGACTGCCTTGCCCAACGATGCTGCAACATTGCCTTCCACATGATGGTACAAAGCTGGAATGGCTGACTGTGAACCTGTCATTGTGGTACAGTACATTCTGCAAATTCACAGAAGGGGCAGAATCCACAAGATGAAGAGGCAGGAGTTGTAAAGCCAGCAGCTTGGACAAGCTGGAATTTAGACATTGGGCATGTGGGTGGCAGTGACTGTATTTTTTTTTTTTGCTGCAACACCTGGGGCAGAGAAATGTGCCTGCCATAGTCTACAGCTGATGGTCTGCTGCTGGAAGACATGCTGCAAGGACCTGTGACACCCTTCGCTATACCATCATCCCTTTCAGTGGAGGCTGCTGAGAGGTCATGAGATATAGCGGGTGTAGACCTGAAAGGTGAAGAGTGAGGAGGAGAAAAACTACATCTCTTTTGTGTGGCTTTCAGGTGCTCTTGTTAAGGGGCTGAGTGGTGGGAGGTTAAATACCTTGTCAAGCATGTGGTAACCAAATGGCTGGTGTTTTTGCCAGGCTTGATCTGCTTGAGGCAAAGTTTGCAACTTGAAACCAGCAATCGGCTGCACATGTGCTAAAAAAGGCCCAGACAGCTGAGCTGTGGGACGTGGACTGGGAGATAACAGCTCCACAATCTGATGGAATAGGACGGCTGCTCTCTACTCTTCAATGATGACTGCTTCTGGAGGACATCCTGCCTCATTGGAGTTGTGCCTCGCCCTCACGTTCCTCCTCTGCTCTATCTGGCACCCAAGTCACATCAGTGACCTCATCATGATCATCCCCCCCATCCTCATCATCACTGGAGCCAACTTGGCAGTACGCTGTGGCTTGGGGAACATGACAGTCAATTTGTTCTTCCCACCTAACTCAACCTCAGAATCAAGATCAGAATCAAGTAATGCCTGTGCATCATCAAGCAGCAAGATGCTGACACTGTGTTCGAATAGCTGACTCCTCCATGCATGATGCTGAAGCTATGGCAGGAGCAGCTGTGGACAAGGAGGCAGAATAAGCCACTCTGGCAGCTGCAGTGGACTGCGAGCTAGTCTCTGCTTGGGTGATAAAAGATGATGAGGATGGTTTAGTAAGCCAGTCCACCACCTCCTCTGTATGCTGTACCTGGATAGCACAGGCAATAGGGATGAGCCGAACACCCCCGGGTTCGGTTCGCACCAGAACCCGCGAACGGACCTAAAGTTCGTGCGAACATTAGAACCCTATTAATTACAATGGACGCGAACATTCAAAATCAAAAGTGCTAATTTTAAAGGCTAGTGTGCATGTTATTGTCATAAAAAGTGTTTGGAGACCTGGGTCCTGCCCCACGGGACATGTATCAATGCATTTTTTTTTTTTAAAAACTGCTGTTTTTTCAGGAGCAGTGATTTTAATAATGCTTAATGTGAAACAATAAAAGTGTAATATTCCTTTAAATTTCGTACCTGGGGGGTGTCTATAGTATGCCTGTGAAGGGGCGCATGTTTCCCGTGCTTAGAACTGTCCCTGCACAAAGTGTAATTTTTGCAGGAAAAAAAGCTATTTAAAATCACTCGCGGCTAATAAATTGTCGGCTCCCGTAATACAGAGAACAGTCATTCATTGAAAGTCATATATAAAAAAAAGTCATTGATAAAAAAAAAAAAAGCGTGGGGGTCCCCCCAAATTCAATTACCAGGCCCTTCAGGTCTGCTATGGATATTAAGGGGAACCCTGCGTCAAAAAAAATTAAAAATGGCGTGGGGTCCCCCTCAAAATCCATACCAGACCCTTATCCGAGCACGCAACCTGGCAGGCCGCAGGAAAAGAGGGGGCGCTCTCGTCCTCCTGAACCGTACCAGGCCACATGCCCTCAACATTGGGAGGGTGCTTTGGGGGTCTGTGACCCCTCAAAACACCTTGTCCCCATGTTGAGGAGGACAAGGGCCTCTTTCCCACAACCCTGGCCATTGGTTGTGGGGGTGTGCGGGCGGGGGGCTTATCGGAATCTGGAAGCCCCCTTTAACAAGGGGACCCCCAGATCCCGCCCCCCCCTGTGTGAAATGGTAAGGGGGTACAAAAGTACCCCTACCATTTCACCAAAAAAGTGACAAAAATGGTAAAAATGACAGGAGACGGTCTTTGACAATTCCTTTATTAAAATCTTCTTTCATCTTCTTTCTTCTGGTCTTCTTCCTTCTTCCTTTCTTCATCCTTCGGTTTCTTCATCTTCTCCTTCCCGCATCTTCTTCCATCTTCTTCTTCCATCTTCTTCTTCCTTCGATCCGCTTCTTCTTGCTCTGGTCTTCTCGTCCAGCATCTTCTTCCATGGCGTCTCTTCTTGGGCCGATCCGCGCAATGTGGAAGAAGATGCCGGACGAGAAGACCAGAGCAAGAAGAAGCGGAGGAAGAAGAAGATGGAATAAGATGCCGGAAGGAGAAGATGAAGAAACCAAAGGATGAAGAAAGGAAGAAGGAAGAAGACCAGAAGAAAGAAGATGAAAGAAGATTTTAATAAAGGAATTGTCAAAGACCTTTTTTGTCACTTTTTTGGTGAAATGGTAGGGGTACTTTTGTACCCCCTTACCATTTCACACAGGGGGAGTGGGATCTGGGGGTCCCCTTGTTAAAGGGGGCTTCCAGATTTCGATAAGACCCCCGCCCGCAGACCCCCACAACCAATGGCCAGGGTTGTGGGGAAGAGACCCTTGTCCTCATCAACATGGGGACAAGGTGCTTTGATGGGTCACAGACCCCCAAAGCACCCTCCCAATGTTGAGGGCATGTGGCCTGGTACGGTTCAGGAGGGAGGGGGGCCGCTCTAGTCCCCCCCCTCTTTTCCTGCGGCCTGCCAGTTTGCGTGCTCGGATAAGGGTCTGGTATGGATTTTGAGGGGGACCCCACACCATTTTTTTTTTTTGGCCGGGGTTCCCCTTAAAATCCATCCCAGACCTGAAGGGTCTGGTATGGATATTTAGGGGGACCCCTACGTAATTTTTTTTAAATTTGACGCAGGGTTCCCCTTAATATCCATAGCAGACCTGAAGGGCCTGGTAATTGAATTTGGGGGGACCCCCACACTTTTTTTATTTTATTTTTTTATTTTTTTTCTATCAATTACTTTTTTTTTATCAATGACTTTCAATGAATGACTGTTCTCTGTGTTACGGGAACCGGCAATTCATTAGCCGCAGATGTCTGCCTTAGATGACACAACAGGCCAGAAGGGTAAAGGTGGTTTAATGTGATACTGCAATGCTGTACTAACAGCACGCACACACTAATCCCCAGAATCACAGCAGGCATCCTGCCTGTGGCCAATTATTGCTCTCCTTGCCGCTGGCTCTATGATTGGCCAAGCATGCAGGGTCACAGTGCATGCTTGGCCAATCATCAGCCAGCAATGCACTGTGACTGGCGCTGTGACTGCCTAGTGACATGACAGAGATATTCTGTTGCCAGTGATTGGGAACAGTGATCTCTGTCATGTCCCTGGCAGCCCCCCCTCCCCCTTGCAGTTAGAACACGCTGAGAGAACACACTTAACCCCTTTATCGCACCTAGTGTTAACTCCTTCCCTGCCAGTGTCATTTTTACATTGATTAGTGCATTTTTATAGCTCTGATAAATGTAATAATGTCACTGGTCCCCAAAAAGTGTCATTTGGGGACATATTTGTCCGCCGCAATGTCGCAGTCACTAAATCTATCCCCTAGCTTGTAGATGCAATAACTTTTGCGCAAACCAATCAATGTATGCCTATTTCGATTTTTTTTTACCAAAAATATGTAGAACAATATATTTTGGCCTAATCTGATGAATAAATTCTTTTTTTATATATATTTTTGGCTATGCATTATAGAAAAAAGTAAAAAAAAATGATATATAATTTTTTTAATTGGCGGTCTTTTTTTGTTTATAGCGCAACAAATAAAAACTGCAGAGGTGATCAAATACCACCAAAAGAAAGCTCAATTTTTTTTTTCCAAACTCTTTATTTTAAATTTTATACAATACAATACAGTGCATTTCATCTTTTGAACATGTTCCCTTACTTTGTATTCTCACATCTATAACCTACATTTTCTATAGTATGAGTTATTTATACTTTTACTTCTGCTATTTTCCTTGCACTTTCTTCCACTCCCTCACACATCCACCCCCCCCCACCCACAAAGTAAATAAAAGAAAAAAGAGAAGAAAAAAAAAAAAAAAAAAAAGAGAGAAAAAAAAAAAAAAAAATAAAGAATTATATGTTACTTCCCCCTCTCCCCTCCCCCACCCCCCACCACCCCTCCCCCTCCAGTCTCCCCCTAAATGCAAAGTAGGGAGCCCATGTGTCGCTGTACCTCTCCTCCTGTTCCTTAATTACCATTGTCAAATTTTCCATTAATTGAATTTCTCCCACTCTGGCCCACCATTGGGCCCTCGTGGGTGCTACATCTTTTTTCCACAGAGCCGGAATACAGGCTCTCGCCGCCGTGAGAAGATGTTTTAGTAGTGATTTTTTGTATTTTTCCACAGGCATAGGGACAAGATTTAACAAAAATGCAGCAGGGTCTTCACCAAGTGACACCCCTGTAATTTCCTTTACTATTTCCTCGATCATTTTCCAGTATTCTCTGATTTTGTCGCATTCCCAAAAAATATGCAGCATTGTACCCTCCGATTTTCCGCATCTCCAACAGGTATTTGGTGTCTGCGGGAATATGCCGTGTAACATGCTTGGGGTCCTATACCACCGGGTAAGGATCTTATATCCTCCCTCCTGGTATTTACTTGCTATTGATGTTTTATGGACGGAGCCCAGTATTTTTCCCTTTTGTTTTGGGGAGAACGTAAGCTTCAGATCTTTTTCCCAGGCACTTATATAACCTAAGTTTTCAGGTGCTTCCAGTCTTGTAATCATTTCGTAGAAATATGACAGGGGGTGTCTTAAGTTCTCACCCTCTAAACATATCTGCTCAAATTCCGACAACCCCCGGACTTCTGAATATTTTAGACTTTTTGAGTGAATATATGCACCCAGCTGCATGGCTCTAAAATAGTCTAATTCTGGGGAAAATTCACTTTCTATCTCCCTTCTTGTCATTAATCTTCCCTCTTTTGAGAAGTGTATGATCCTGTTTTTCCCCCTACCTCTCAGGTCGCAGAATTTGTGGTCAAGTAGGCCTGGCTTAAATTCATATGTCCCTAGTATAGGTACCATAGGACTTGGTTCACTTGATATCTTGTTTTTATTGAAAGATTTTTTACTTGTGCTTAAAGTTGCCCCTATCAATGGGTGTTTTTTGGCTATCGCTGGGATATCCTTTCCAGCCATCCATGCCAACCCCTCTAAGGGGGTTTTACTCGCTATTTGTTCCATAAGTACCCATGGCTTCTTTTTTTTAGCACACCACTCCTTAATTCTGACTAAATGTGAGGCCTCTTGGTACCTACCTGGGTCTGGAAATCCAATACCACCTTTTCCTTTAGGGAGGGTCAGAATCGATCTCCGTACTCTTGCTGGCTTTCCAGCCCATATAAAGCTCAAAAAACCTGATCGGAGTTCTTTCATAAAACTTTGGGGAATCTTTACTGGCATAGTTTGAAATAGGTATAGCAGCCGTGGCATTACATTCATTTTTATTATATTCGTCCTCCCAAACCAAGTGAAGATTTCTTTGTCCCATCTTTTCAAATCTGTCTTTATTTGTTTTAACATTGGGGCATAGTTTAATTCAAACGCTCTACTTAACCTTTTAGGTATTTTAGTGCCCAGATAATCAATATATGAGTCTGTCCATCTAAATTTAAATTGGGAGGTTATCTGGTGGGTCAGAGAATCACTCATCTCCAAACCCATAGCTTCTGACTTGCTATAGTTCACTTTGAAGTTGGCTATGTCCCCAAATTTCTGTAGCTCCCCCAAGAGGGGAGGCAGGGATATGGCTGGAGAGGATATAAAAAAAATCAGGTCGTCAGCAAAAGCTGCTAGTTTGTGTTCCTCAGTTTCTGTTTTTATACCTCTAATGTCACGGTTTGAGCGAATTATTCTTAGAAATTATTCTTAGAAAGCTCAATTTGTGAGAAAAAAAGGACTTCAATTTTGATTGGGTACAGCGTTGCACGTTTCCGTGCCGTATTGCAAAAAATGGCCTGGTCAGGAAGGGGGCAAATCCTTCTGTGGCTGAAGTGGTTAACTTGAGGACTGCCGCTGACAGAAATGTCAAAACTATAAAAAAAGATTAAAAAGGGTGAACAACAGCACTGCAGTCAGTGGCGTCACTGGGGGGGGGGCATAGGGGGCCACCACCCCCCCCCCCCCAATTTTACTGTGTGCCCCCAAATATAACAGCCGGCTCCGTGCCCGCACCTGTAAATCGTCACCACTTTTATCTGTCAGTCTCTGGGGAGCCTCGAGGAAGTTGGGGCTAGGTGACGTCACGTGATGGCCGCCACTGCTGTTGTTTATGGGAGTTGTAGTCCATGGCGGCTGCATGCTCAAGCTCCCTGCTCCCACTGGGTGGAGTCTCTGGAGAGCAGCACAGCCAGCCTGAGCGGCTGAGGAGCCTCGTGAGATAGGCTAGCTACAACTCCTGGTTGCCTGGACACGCCACTGGTGGCTGCAGTACAGTGTGTGCATGCACCAGAAGTTGACTTGACCCCAGGAGACAGGAGCAACATCACCCACACCCCCAGGACTAGAGGAGGCCGTGCTAGGAGGAGGAGAGGACCTGTCCTGCTGAGCTGGTAGCTACCGATTCGGCCTATTGCAAGCTGAAGTGAGAGACCCTGACACCACCAGCTGAGCTGACCCCCACATGATCATCCCATTGACGCCCCATGCAACTCATTTACTCAACCCCAGTGCCCATGGCCTGTGAATCCTGATGGGAGCTGGCCGCTGACCTATGGGTCCTGCTGGCCAAGTGGCCAGTCACCTTTGGGTCCTGCTGGCCTAGTGGCCAGTCAGCTGTGAGTCCTGTTGGCCATGGCCTACAGGCCAGCAGCCAGCAGGACCCATAGGCTATTGTCCACTTCCAGCAGGACCCACAGTTCAGTGGCCAGCAGGACCCACAGGCCAGCGGCCAGCAGGACCCATAAGCTATTGTCTGCTTCCAGCAGGACCCATAGGTCAGTGGCCAGCAGGACCCACAGGTCAGTGGCCAGCAGGACCCACAGGCCAGCGGCCAGCAGGACCCATAGGCTATTGTCCGCTTTCATCAGGACCCACAGGTCAGTGGCCAGCAGGACCCACAGGTCCACAGCCAGCTCCCAGCAGGACCCACAGGCTGTGTAGTGCATCTGTGCAATTTTACTGTAGTGTCAGTGTAGTGCGGTTTTACTGCAGTATTTTGAAGTGTGTCAGTGTAGTGTGTCCATGCAGATTTACTGCAGTATATTGAAGTGTGTCAGTGTATTGCATCCATGCAGATTTATGCAGTATATTGAAGTGCATTAGTGCAGTTTTACTGCAATATATTGTAGTGCATCAGTGCAGTTTTACTGCAGTATATTGAATTGTGTCAGTGCAGTTTTACATTGAGGCTGCATTGACGGTCACCGGTGAGACTGCATTGATGGGCACTGATCAGGCTGCATTGATGGGCACCGATCAGGCTGCATTGATGGGCACCGATCAGGCTGCATTGATGGGCACTGGTGAGGCTGCATTGATGGGCACTGATGAGGCTACATTGATAGGCATTGATTATAATGCATTACACTTCATTTTGCAATGTTTACCATTATGTGGTTTAATAGTGTTTTTTGTAGGAGATTTAAAATTATTACGTACATTTCAAGTATAGGCTTAAATTAGCATTATGAAGGGCCAACCCTTCTTGGTAGTTTCTCATGGAAGTAGAGCTAAATCAGCTCTTCTTACAGGACAAGCTAGCTCATTATAGTTGGCCCTTGATAAATTTGTCTATGGGTCATGTTAAAGAGACTCTCCAGCTTCCTTCTCGGAAGTACGCCTAGGGACTTATTTGCATCTTGATAAAAGTCTGTAGTCACACTGAATTGTTGACGCTTAAGTGTATTGTATATTGCACAAATAAAACAAAGATGAATTTGTAACAAGACCTCTGGAGTGCATTCTATTCTTCAAAAATATATATCATATATGTATATGTGTTTTATGGTTGCCCCCCCCCCCCCTACGTTTGTCCCTGTCCCCCCATGTGCCCCCCTAAATATGAAAGGTAGAGAGGCCACTGGCCACAGTCAGAAAAACTGTGGCTCGCAATTTAAAAAAAGGGGGCATGAACGGGACAAACAAACAAAATAAATAACACGCAGCAACCAAATAAAGGGGGGGGGGGTATATAGCACTGTATACAGCACCAAAAGTTATGTAGTGTGGTGTAAAACACTGCACTACACAGACACACTCCACTGACACACTACAATATACTGCAGTAAAACTGCACTGACGCACTTCAATATACTGTAGTAAAACTGCACTGATGCACTACAATATACTGTAGTAAAACCTCACTGACACACTACAATGTACTGCAGTAAAACTGAACTGACACACTTTGCATTTCCCACATCTCATTAGTGTGAACCGAGGACTAAAGCAGAGAATGCATTAGGGTAAAAAATTTAGACTTTAGAACCAATTTGAGCACAAAACTATGCACACAGTTTATTTAGTATTTACACCTGTCAGTAAAGGTAGGTCATACCAGGACACAACCATTGTCTTCCACCACAGTTTAGGTTGTTTAGTCAGAAAGCTGTGCAATTTACCCAATGCTGTAAAATAAAGAGAATATAGGAGACCACCTTAGACTACTTTGACCTGAATAAATTAACTTTTGCCCCTAAGCCCTAACAAAAAAAAATGATAACATGCAAAGTGCAGTAACCCATAAGAACAAATCAGAATTGTTCTTTTAACTGATGTGACCTCAGTAAACTGCTGTCAGAGAGGATGGCTGGGTTAACATTCTTTGAAGATTGACAGTGCTTTCTGAGCTGCTTCGAATCAGCTTGGATTAACAGCAGGGGGTATATGATTCTCATTAAGTACTTGATTGTTATTAGGAGACAATTACCTGTGTTCAACCTAATCCCTCCTAGGTACTGTAAAGTTACTGGTTTTATATAGTAATTTACCTTTCTAATTATAAAGATGAATCTTTTCTGTCATCTCACTTTTTTCCCCAGCTCCTCCATTGTTACATACTCTTCTTTTTTTTTTCTACCATTGTACTTTATTTTCCCATCACCACGTATTACATTTGACAGGAGCTCCCTCTGCTGATAATTCCAATACAGAGATTTTTATGTTTTTTTCCATCCAAAATCATCAGAAGAATCGGAACACAGGATATCTTAGACCTGCTATTGCCCAATCGTGAAAAAAAATATGGTGTTCTGGTCTCTGAGAATATATGAATTATATATTATTGTTCTGCACTTATGCTGCATAACTTGCATGAAGCAATAGCATATTGCTGTATAAATAAGAAAAGTAAGTAACGTGTGTGATAGTTTGCCATGGAGAAGAAGCTATTTTTTTCTACCATTGAGCTGAGTTCATAATCAAACAGCTTTCAAGCAATTCTGCTAAAGCAGAACAAAATAAATCACTGTAAATTTCTTATGTTGAATACTGCTGGGACCTTGAAGAAGGGGACATACCCCAAAAGCTTGTCCTGAAAAATTGTATTTTAGTGCAAATAAAATAGAACCATGGACAGTACTCAATTGTTTATGTTAAGACATATAGAAAGTGATTTTCAGCAATGGGCTTGGATCTTAACCACTTCAATACAGGGCACATACACCCTCCTGCCCAGACCAATTTTCAGCTTTCAGCGCTGTCACACTTTGAATGACAATTACGTGGTCATGCTACACTGTACCCAAACTAAATTTGTATCATTTTGTTTCCACAAATAGAGCTTTTTTTGGTGGTATTTGATCACCTCTGGGATTTTTATTTTCTGCTAAACAAATTTAAAAAAGACCAAAAATTTTCTGTTACAAAACTTTGTAAATAAGTAAGTTGTCTCCTGCACTGATGGGCACTGATGGGGCTGCACTGACGGGCACTGATAAGGCAGGACTGATGGGCACCGATTAGGTGGCACTGATGGACACTGATGATGGGCACTGATAGGTGGCACTGATATGCAGAACTGATGGGTACACATAGGTGGCACTGATGGGCACTGAAAGGCGGCACTGATGGGCCCTGATAGGTGGCACTGATGTACACTAATGGATGGTACTGATCGGTATCACTGATTGGCAGGCATCCATTGTGGGCACTGATTGGCATCCATTGTGGGCACTGATTGTTATCCCTGGTGGCCATGGGTGGCATACCTGGTGGCGACTAGTGGTGGGCATCCCTGGTGGTCCTGGTGGCATCCCTGGAGTGGGCATCCTCGGGGGGCTGCGCTGATAAACAGCACAGGCCACCCCTGTCAGAGGAGCAGCCCAGGGCCATCTTAATAGCATCATGGGCCCCTGGGCAAATGAATGCTCCTACAATGGAGACAGTGCAGGTATACAGACATCAAGTGGGTGGAACTGTGCATTAACTACATGAACAATCATTCTGTACAGCAAAGAAACAGTGGGAAAATAATACATACATAAAGTAACAAAGCTGTCCTGTGCATAGAATATATCTGCTAGATTGATGCCTCCCCAGCACTCTGACCCCTCTACACCCCAGATATCCCCCATCACTCTGACCCCTCTACACCCCAGAAACCCCCCCAGCACTCTGACCCCTCTACACCCCAAATACCCTGCCCCCCAGCACTCTGACCCCTCTACACCCCAGATATCCCCCCAGCACTCTGACCCCTCGACACCCCAGATATCCCCCCAGCACTTTGATCCCTCTACACCCCAGATATCCCCCCAGCACTCTGACCCCTCTACACCCCAGATATCTCCCCAGCACTCTGACCCCTCTACACCCCAGAGATCCCCCCAGCACTCTGATCCCTCTACACCCCAGATATCTCCCCAACACTCTGACCCCTTCTACACCCCAGATATCCCCCCCAGCTCTCTGACCCCTCTACACCCCAGATATCCCTCCAACACTCTGACCCCTCTACACCCCAGATATCTCCCCAGCACTCTGACCCCTCTACACCCCAGATATCCCCCCAGCACTCTGACCCCTCTACACCCCAGATATCCCCCAGCACTCTGACCCTTCTACACCCCAGATATCCCCCCAGCACTCTGACCCCTCTACACCCCAGATATCCCCCCAGCACTGTAACCATATACCACAAGATACCCCTTGTATTGTGACCCCCACTACATCCCTGATACCCCCTACACTGTGGCCTCTCTACATCCCTGATACCTCACGCACTATAGCCCCCCAAGTTACGCCAAGCATTGCTACCCCCTATACACCCCAGATCCCCCCTCAGCATTGTTTCCCCCCATACACCCCAGATATCCCCCAGCACCCTTATTCCATCCACGTAGTACCCCCTCTTCCAGTGGAGATACAGTGCATGTAAAACTTTTGGCTCTGTGCCCACCTCCAGCACTGCACTCACCTATACCAATCAAGCAGGCAGAAGGAGGGGCGGAGGAGGGAGCATCCCTCCGGGCATTCCAAGCCTTTTGGTGCAAACAGTGCTGGACAGCTGGGCTTACCATGACACCATCCACATCGCTACTTCCGCAGGTGGGCTCTTAGTGCTGCCGACGCAGCAGCTCCCACTCCAGCTCCTACCCCGCAGCCTTCAAGTCCCGAGCATTCAAGCTGCATGGGGCGGGGTCAGAGCATCACTGGCGCTGCAGCCCTGCCCCTTCCTGCTGGCTGTGAAATAATAGGTATTGTTCTGCACAGCACGGCGCACCGCTGCCAGCCTGCCTCCCCTGTGTATCCATCACTCTCAGTGCCATCATGGGGCCCCCAAATTTGGGGCAGCCTGGGCTCAAGAACCAGCTGCTTTGGGGAAAGTGCAGGGGCCCCTGAGCAGTGCCCACGTGTGCCCTCTCATTAATGCCGCATACACACAAGCGGACTTTTCGACAGACTAGGTCCGACGGTCTTTCCGACGGACTTTCGACGGAGTTCCGACGAACTTTTCGAATGAACGGACTTGGCCACACACAATCACACTAAATTCTGACGGATTTGAACGTGATGACGTACGACCGGACTAGAATAAGGACGTTGATAGCCAGTAGCCAATAGCTGCCATAGCGTCGTTGTTTGTTCGTCGGACTAGCATACAGACGAGTGAATTTTTCGATAGGAACTGGGTCCGACGGATTTCCGGTGGGAAAATTTAAAACATGTTCTATTTCTAAAGTCCGTCAGAATTTTCGACAGTAAAAGTCCGATGGATCCCACACACGATCGAATTGTCCGACGGATTGTCACTGATTTCCGATGTGTCTGCCATAATGTCGCAGTCATGATAAAAATGATCACTGATTTACTAGTAGAAAAAAGATAATTAATAAAAATGCCATAAAACTATCCCCTATTTTGTAAACGCTATAACTTTTGCAAACCAATCAATAAACGCTTATTGCTATTTTTTTTACCAAAAATATGTAGAAGAATACGTATCGGCCTAAACTGAGAAAAAAATTGTTTTTTTATATATTTTTTGGGGATTCTTATTTTAGCAAAATGTCAAAAATAATGCGTTTCTTTTAAAAATGTACTCTCTTTTTTAGTTTATAGCGCAAAAAATAAAAACCGCAGGGGTGATCAAATACCAACAAAAGAAAGCTCTATTTGTGTGGAAAAAGGACGTTGCACGACCGCGCAATTGTCAGTTAAAGCGGCGCAGTGCTGAATCGCAAAAAGTGGTCTGGTCTTTAGCCAGCAAAATGGTCCGGGGCTTAAGTGGTTAAAGACCGCTGATCACTCAGTTCTCATCCTTCAATGAGCAAAGATCACTGGAATTCCAGGCTGTCGAGGGGGCAGGAGGGGCTGGCTCAGGGTCTCTGCGGCTTACTGAGAGGCTGAGCGAGCTACTGATCCAGGCATCTGGGTGAGTCCTGACTTTAAAGTTAGGATCTTTCCACAGCCTGGACCTGCTGAGCGATATCAGCTGACAGCGGGCTATAGCTGGCTGTCGGCTAAAAATGGGTCACAAAAGTGCAAAACGAACTGCAGTCCTCCCCAAGAGAAGTACAACCAAGCGGTATGCTGTCCCTTCAGAGCACATTCATCGGTGACATCACTGGCTGCTTTCCATGTGAATATCTCCTAAACACCATATGTTTAGGAAATATTCACTGTACCTACAGGTAAGCATTATTATAGGCTTACTTGTAGGTACGTTCAAAATCTGGGTTTACTACACTTTAAGACTGAATAAAAGCCAACCATATTGACCAGGTAAAAAGGGCACCATCCTGTGGTAGGCAGTGCACAACATATATTTTTTTCATCTCTTAAAACATTTCATAAAATTTCTTAGGACACAGTTTTTTTAAGGTTTAAATAAATCACTGAATGTACTTCCTACCACAATATGTTGTCCCTTGCACCTGTTCAAATTGCACAGTAAGGTTAGCTAAAATCCAGTCTTGGGTCTCATTCATACATCCTACATGACCATGGTGCAGCAAGTATACTGCAAATACCTGCACCCGGGATCCAATTTCTGCTTAGCCTGTACACTTGGGTAGAGATGTGAAGGCCCGGAAAAAAAAAAAAAAATTTGGGGAAAAAAATGTTTTTCCTTTTTTTCCTAAAGGCTTTTTTGTTTTTTTCCCAAAAATTAAAAAAAAAAAGAAAAAAAAAATTGTGGAATATTTTATTTCAACATGATGAATAAAATATTTTAAGACAGAGTGTTCAAATAGTTTCCAAATCATTAAAAAAAAAAATTCAGATTATTCTAATTTCTGTGCACGTGAGGACAAGCAAGTACTAGGTAACAAACTGAACCCTACTATGCAAGAACAGTATGCATTTCTTCCTTTAGGAGGTGCTGTGCTGCTATTGTAACAAGAAAAAGGTTTCAGTTTTGCTTTTGCATGTTAGTGGGTGTGTTTGGTTTGTTCTGTCCTCTTCACTAGGCCTCAAAAACATTGGAAGAAGTTACAGAGCAACAAAAAGGACCTGAAAGTATATACTTAATTAAAAAGGTAAGAGTTTACATTTGATTCTGAATCCAGAAAACTGAATCATTTAACTACATTAGTTTATCTTTATAAACTTTTGTGTAAATAATAATTTAATTACCAGTAATCTGGTTATTCTCCCACCCCCACACACAACCATAGATTAGTGTCTTCTTGCAAAGTAGTCATTTTTTCTTGTTTTTATTTCCTACTCCCCTCAGAAAAATGGTGAGCCCAACATCTAGCATATGGAGGCATTTTCACATTACAAGTTCTTCTGAAAAGAAAAATGTGATTTGCAAATATTGTCAGATGAAATATGCATTTCCAAATGCTACCAGGATGATAAAACACATTCTTGTATGTAACAAGTGTCCTGTAGATATTAAAAAATCCTTTGTGGATCGAAGTGAAGAGGACAACAATGATGACAATGCACATAGTTTTTCTCAACATTCTCGTAACAGAATGACTTTCAATCTTAAAAAGACAAAAAAGTGCTAATGTAGCATTTTTTTACATTTTTTCGAAAAATTCATTTCTCCCCCCAAAAAATGAAAAAAAACAGGGTTTTTTTCCGAGCTTCAAAATTTCCGGAAATTACACCTGAGTGATGGGCTGAAAAGAACCAAGGCTGTCTGCTGCGGTAAACATGTATCCACCTGTATCTGTTCATCCTGGGGTTACCTGCAGGTAGGGATACATTTTTGCCCTTGGATAAAATCTCTCTACATCCAGGGTCAGAAATGTGTCCCTAACAGCAGGTAACCACTATGACCCTCAGTTTGTTAGTGTGTCGCTCTGGCTCAATTGATGTGGGGAGTAATGTAGATGATACCGAATGTGCTGCAAGAGGGATCAAGCTCATCCCAGCTCATGTAGTCACTGAAGGGAAGAGAGAAAAAAATCCTTGGTGCCGCACATCCACGGAGTCCTATGGTAATGTAGTAGCGATGGGAGAGACTACCTCAGCTCGGGTTACCGCCAGGCCACACCCCAGTGTGTTTTGCTTTGTCCCCCGGAGCTTAAACCACTGGATTTGCAGATACATGTTAACAGCAGTGGCTCTTTTCAGCCCATCACTCAGGTGAACAGGCTGACAAAAACTGGAACATCTGGGATCCTGGCTGTAGGTATTCATGGTATATTTGCCATTCCATGGCCATTTAGAACATATGAATGAGATCTAAAGCCTGGATCACACGGTAAGGTTTTTTTAGTTCAACCAAGTGGGATGAACAGGAAAAAAAACTAGGGAGCATAGGAGGCGCTCGCTGTACTAATGAGTACACTACCACACCACAACTGCATGCATTGCATTCTATTCAGTTGAATGGGGATAATTTATGCAAAGCTTGACCGCACTCTGCTGTCACATGATTTAACCGTACCTCCCCCAGGAAAAAAATGATCTATGGCCCTGGCTCCAACATTAGGTTCACATGATAAGAATTGCCCAAAGTAGAAAAAATATTTGTTTGGAGGACATTTCTTAACAAGTCAAGTATTCAAGCTGGCCTTGTTAATAGCAGAGGCTTTTATTCCCTTGAAAAAAAGGTAGCCATATTTGAGTGGAGTGTAAGCAGGGCTGACTTTAAAGCAGTGTGAACGGGGCATCTGCCCAGGGCCCAGCCATTGTAGGGGGGCCCCCAAAGCAGCTGAGTTTCCTGCCGGGTTTTTTTCAGCCGGAGTTCCGCTCCGATGCTTTTCACTTGCTAGCTCAGCTGCTCGCTACTGTCACTTGATAATACAGAAGCGCTGCCTCCCTATTCACAAGTGACAGCGCTCCTCTCCTGGATGCTGTTCACATCCCTCTCTGCTGTACACACATTGAGCTGTATACGAGAGCAGAGGAGGGGTGGGGATAAGAAGCTCCTCCACGGACATGCATATTGCAGCTTCTACTGTGCAGCCCAGCTCTGATGGTTTTTATGTAATGGAGTCTGAAGGCAGGGGCAGGTGGTATTGGTGCCAAGGAATGCTGTGTATTGAAAGAGGGGGGACGTGGAATGGTGCAGGAGGACTGCTACGTATTGAAGGGGGGTGGGATTGGTGCTGAGGAATGCTATGTATTGAATGGGGGGGTTTAAACTGGAATCAGGGGGAGGAAATCTCTGTAATTGGGGGGGAGGGGACTTGGATGTACACAACACACCCCTAAACCCTGCAATCTGTATATAGCGCACCCCTCCAACGTGCACTCCATACATAGCGCACTTGTACGTAGAACACCCCTCAACCATGCACTCTGTACGTAACGCACCCCTCAATCCTGCACTCTGTATGTAATTCACCCCTCAACCCTTCACTCTGTATGTAACGCACCCCTCAATCCTGCACTCTGTACGTAGCACACCCATCAAACATGCACTCTGTATGTAATGCACCCCTCCACCCTGCACTCTGTATGTAATGCACCCCTCAACCCTGCATTCTGTATGTAATGCACCCCTCGACCCTGCATTCTGTATGTAATGCACCCCCCACCCTGCACTCTGTATGTAACGCACCAGTCAACCCTGCACTCTGTATGTAACGCACCCCTCAATCCTGCACTCTGTATTTAACGCACCCCTCAACCATGCCCTTTGTATGTAATGCACCCCTCAATCCTGCACTCTGTATGTAATGCACCCCTCAACCCTGCACTCTGTATGTAACGCACCCTTCAACCATGCACTCTGTACATAGCTCAACCCTGCATTCTATACGTAGCTCAACCCTGCACTCTGTACGTAGCTCACCTCTCAATCATGCACTCTGTATGTAGCTCACCCCTGTGAGCTACATTCTGCATTCTGTACATAGCATACCACTCAACCTTGCACTCCATACAAAGCGCACTCCTCAATCCTGCACTCGGTACGTAGCTCACCCCTCAACACTGCTCTACTGCAGGCGGCATGACTAGTCATTTATTTTTGGGAGCCTGTCCTTAGGGATACTGCTCACATTGCACTCTGTGCCTACCTGCACTCAGTTACCTTCATAGTTGTGTTCTCTGCTCTGCTCATTGCTAATAGCAAGTTCTAGGAGTTTTCTTTCTATTGGTGGGTCCCCTCACCTCCCCAGTCCATGGTGTGCAGGCAGTGGGGAGATGGTATGCTATAACCTTTAGCAACCAATCAATGAGCTGTATTGATGTGCTGTAACCTCTAGCAACCAATAAGTGGTAATGATGCACAGTAACCTCTAGCAACCAATTAGTGAACAGGAATAATGTGCAGTAACCTCTAGCAACCAATGAGTGAGCAGTAAGCAGAGCACCTCTAGCAACCAATCAGTTAGCAGTATTGATGTGCAGTACCTTCTAGCAACCAATAAGCAAGCAGAAATTATGTGCTGTAACCTAGCAACTAATCAGTGAGTTGTAATGTGTGCTGTAACCTCTAGCAACCAGTCAGTGAGCGGTAATGATATGCTGTAGCCTCTGGCAACCAATTGCAATCACTGCCTGATCTGCTAAAGAAAACTGATTTTGAGTGGGGGGGGGGAGCTGGGGGGCCCAAAGAAAATATTTCCCCAGGGTCCAATCAATATTAAAGACGGCCCTGAGTGTAATTGAAAATATTCCAGGGGCTAGGGCCACGAGACCCAGGTGGAAGATTTTGTGATCTGCAGGTATTGTAAGGTGACGGGCATGGTTTGTGCAGATCATAAAGTTGGTCAGTCTTAACTGCTTTAATACCTTGAAATATTTAATTTTGGTTAGATAACTAAATCATTGGTTTTTACTTGTGTCTGTTAAATGGTAAGTTTATTATTCATTTTCTTACCTTTAATCTTAACAAAACGAATTACCTTGTTTTGACAAAAAAAGGCCTAATGTAGCCAAGTAATCCAAACGGCATGTGGTATGTGTCAATATTTTAGAGGACACAATTGTTTAACTATAAGTTGGGGAGAAACAGTTCTGGCCTTTCATGAAATATGCATGCCAAGCATTCAAATGAAAACATCAAAAGGCCAAATATATACAAATATACTGTATCAAATACCGAACACAGCAATACTACATGATATTGTTGCATAATGTATAATAAAAAACAAGCAGGGGATCCAAATATGAGAAATTAATATATAACTTCTAGTCTTGTGGGAAGACATGAGTTCACAAAAATATCACATCTGGAATTTCTGACATAGTCCAGTAAGTGATTAACCACTTCCCGCCCGGTCAATAGCATATTGACGTCCGGGAAGTGGTTCCGTTATCCTGACTGGGCGTCATATGACGTCCTTCAGGATAACATGCCGCCGCGCGCCCGTGGGGGCGCGCATCGCTGCGATCGGTGGAGCGGTGTGTCAGTCTGACACACCGCTACACTGATCTCGGTAAAGAGCCTCCGGCGGAGGCTCTTTACCACGTGATCAGCCGTGTCCAATCACGGCTGATCACGATGTCAACAGGAAAAGCCGGTGATCGGCTTTTCCTCACTCGCGTCTGCAGACGCGAGTAGAGGAGAGCCGATCGGCGGCTCTCCTGACAGGGGGGGGGTCTGCGCTGATTGTTTATCAGCGCAGACCCCCCTCAGATGCCCACACTGGACCACCAGGGACTCCACTAGGATCCCCGGGGAAGTGGGCAACATGTGGATGGCCAGGTATGTACCCCCTGCCCATCCACATGTGCAAATGATGCCCAATCTGTGCCAGTCAGTGCCCACAAATGGGCACTGGCTGGCACCATCAAGTAGCAATCAGTGCCACCCATCACCCAGCAATGCCACCCAGTGTTATCAGTGCCACCCATCAGTGTAATCAGTGCCACCCAGCAGTGTCCAGCAGTGCCCACCTATCAGCGTCCATCCGTGCCCACCTATCAGTGCCCATCAGTGCCCATCCATGCCACCTATCCGTGCCACCCATAAGTACCCATCAGTGCCGCCTATGAGTGCCCATCAGTGCCGCCTATGAGTGCCCATCAGTGCCGCCTATGAGTGCCCATCAGTGCCGCCTATGAGTGCCCATCAGTGCCACATACCAGTGCCACCTATCAGTGCCCATCAGTGCCACCTATCAGTGCCCATCAGTGCCACCTATCAGTGCCCATCATCAGTGGCCGTCAGTGCCACCTCATCAGTACCACCTCATTGGTGCCACCTCATCGGTGCCCATCAGTGCCGCCTTATCAGTGCCCGTCAGTGCAGCCATATCAGTGCCCATCATTGAAGAAGAAAACGTACTTATTTACAAAAAATTTTACAGAAACAAAGAAAAACTTGTTTTTTTTTTCAAAATTTTTGGTCTTTTTTTATTTGTTGCGCAAAAAATAAAAATCGCAGAGGTGATCAAATACCACCAAAAGAAAGCTCTATTTGTGGGAACAAAATGATAAAAAAATTTGTTTGGGTACAGTGTTGTATGACCACGCAATTGTCATTCAAAGTGCGACAGCGCTGAAAGCTGAAAATTGGTCTGGGCGGGAAGGTGTCTAAGTGCCTAGTATTGAAGTGGTTAAAGTGTCCTGTTTACGGTTATCATCAAATGTAAAAGAAAATGCCAAATTTTGGGTTGACATCAGAACAGTAATAGAGGGGAAATCTTCCAATGGGGACACTAATTCTGGTGGCCCTGGTACACCCCAGGATTCCCTCACTTTGGAGGCATTTTCTATCACTTCCTGTTTTGGCTATGAAAGTGAAATCTCCCCAGTGACAGGGGTTATAACGCTGTCTTATGCCACATACACACGATCAGAAATTTCGCCAACAAAAGTCCGATGTGAGCCTTTGGTCGGAAATTCCGACTGTGTGTATGCTCCATCGGACTTTTGCTGGCGGAATTTCTGCCAGCAAAAGATAGAGCAGGTTCTCTATTTTTCCGTTTGAAAAACCATTCCGACAGAAATTCTGATCGTGTGTATGGGGCATTACTCTATCCAAAATGAGGAAAAAAGTTTTGCCTTTAGTTACACTTTACATCTTGTGGTAACTAATCAACCAAATCCATCCAAAACCTTTTTTAGCTTTGGGTGGACTTAGGGGTGAGAATACTTTGTAAATTGTACTATATTGCATTCTGTATAGATTTTAATGATGGAAATGGTCTCATTGGGGGATTTCACCCCACTTGACCTAATGGGAGCAGGACAAAAATATCACAGAAGTGGCGGTCAATGGAATTTGTTTATAACAGCTGATTTTTTATTTTTATTTTTTAAACACAGAAAGTTACTGCTGTATTCTTTGAGAAAAACAATTTATGCCTCATTAGCTTGAATACTTGGCTGGTAACCAGAACTGATCGTGCTTTTCACCATGCACTAAAACAGTCGACTTTTCAATGTGGACATGGCTGAAGTTAAGCTGATACCCGACATGCCAAGTCAAAATGTTTAAAGCAATATTAAACCCAAAAGCAAACACATATTATATTGCAGCTTGCCTAATCTTAGATGTGATAGCTGCATTTGTTTCTTTATTAGATGCCCACCGGCTAGAGAAACACCCCCCCCCAGGCTCCTAGTAAAGTTGCCGGATAACAAAAAAGCCCCCTTCCTAATGAGAAATTCTAACTTAATGTAACCAGGGGTAAAGAAGGACCACAATCCTTATTTTACTCCGGCTGCCCCCAAATTATGCATAAAGTCAGTGGCTGCTCAATAAGTCTCAGCATCCCACTAGACTAGCAGCCTGAATAGCCCCCCATAATAAATCATTGACAAGTTCTGTCTTCTCTAATCCAGCAGCTACAATATATGTCCCTATCTCAATTTGTCATACGGTCAAGGTAGCTCTCCAATAATAAAAATCATAATAAAAAATTGCACAACTAAATAAGTGACTCAGCAAAAAAGAAAAAGAAAACCCAATAAGTTTCACCACACTCCATGCAGCGTCATCAGGTGTAAAATAACAAATAGTGTGTGTGAATGTGCTCAAATGAAAAAAAAATCTAAATTGCTTTATTGGACAGCCACTGACTTTATGCATGATTTTGAAGGGCAGCCTGAGAAAAATAAGGATGGTGGTCTTCCTTTACCCTTGGTTACATTAAGTGAGAATTTCTCATTAGGAGGGTTTTTTAACCAGCATTTTACTGTCTATTATTGGATATATATAAAGGGTTCAAGGACAGGAGTGACATCTCTGTCCAGCATACTATGTTTTCTGGAGGTCAAGGTGCATCTCTATGAGTATAAAGCACATGTACAAACACCTCTACTCTTTAAAACCCATTATGCTTCAATAGTGCTATTGATGCCCTGGGCGCAGAGTTTTAATCTAAACAAAAATCTTCTAAGTATGATTGGTTTTGAACCAGACAGTCATATATTGTTAATTTCCCAGAGTACTGAACATTTTATAGGCAATCTCACAGTGTATGGAGATACAAGGCCCGTTTAATACCTGTGTCTGGTGAGATCATTATCAACAGGGATCTTTCATGCACGATCTGTTGGTGATAGTATCCAGATGAGAAACCGATTCCTGGTTGCTAAGGGTTACAGAGGACACCTTCTATCATATTTTATTATATTGATTTTAATGTGGATTATTTTTATATATATATCTAAGTGGATCGATCCTTCAAAGGACTTTTTCTTGATTGCACTGACTATATTTTGATTATTTTATTAGCGCTGTTAATGCTGAGATGACTGCTTTGGTTTTTTTTTGTCATATTTTATATATTGTAGGCAATAATGGTGGCCGTGGCCAAAAATCCTGCATACACATTTGTGTTAGATGGGAGAAAAGTGGTCTGACTGCATTTGAACAAACAATTTTTCCTAATGAACATAGTTTAGTTGGGCTCTGGTTATAGTCATATAGATAGGAAGATTTGACCTGGGAAAGGCCTTGTGTAACTGATGACGATCAGATTGAAAAAGATTATGATGATACAATATGGAAATCCATTAGCTATAAAGAATTTACATTTTTATGTTCTATGTACTAAATTGTGGTACTTCTGAACTACTTTGGCTAAGTAGTTGGCTATTTTTTTTGTTTCTCATGAACTAAGCCTTTCAACAGCTGTATCAGGATGTGAAAGAGATCTCTCCCATACCCCATTGCCTTGTGGGTGGTACAGGTTAATGTAAATCTTCTTAATGCATATAGCGTGGCACCATTCTTGGAAGAACTTGCGTTTAAAACAGTGTCCCTGGTCCGAATGCTTTCATACCATCTGGGTGGCAGTCTTAGTGGTTTGGTCAGCTCCTCCACAGCAAACTCTGTAAAATGGTCCACTATAACTAGGAGATGATGATATCTGTCTTTTGACATGTTGAGTGTGAGAGAGTCAATGGTCAGTATTTCCAGTGGGGCAGAAGTGTGTCAGGTAAAAGAGCAGTCTATATCCAGGCAATGGATCAAAGTAAGCTGCAAGAAAGTGGTTGGCCTGGGTCTAAGCAGAAATTGAGGTGAGTGGCAGGCAAGGGAGGACAAGCCAGGACAATCTGGGTCATCAACAATCAGGCAATCTTGCAGGTAAGTAATATATAGCTCTTTGTGACAAGAGGTAGCTGGTGAGAAGACACAGCACCAGCCACTAATAGGGCTCTGCCTAAATACCCCTTTGGGTCAGAGGACATTCCTTGCATAATATCAGAGAGCACTGGAAGTACTGGCAAAGATTCTGGAGTGCCATTGGAAGTACTGGCAATGATCCTGGAAATCCTGGCAGGGATTCTGTGAGCAGCATACAGCAGAGGCTATCCCACCTACAACAGAGGCCCTCTCACATTTAATAGAGGGAGCTCAGATGCCGAAGAGGGGGTACTCAGACTCACAAGAGATATTAACACATGCAGGAAAGAAAGATTGGTTTAATTTTAGAAACGACAAGTTTGGATTCTGGGAAGACTGTCTCAGTCACTAAAGAAGCTGGCTCAGGGTGCTGGGCCTCAAGATGAGACTCAAGGCACTCAACCTCAAGAACAGATTTGGTGTTCTGGGTTTCAGGGGCACAATTGGGGTGCTGGGCCTCAGAGGCAAACTTGGGGCACTGGGCCTCAGAGGTAAACTTGGAATGCCTGGCCTCAGAGGCAGGCTCAGTGCGATAAGCTTTAAATGCAAACTCAGTATGCTGGACCTCATGGTAACACCCAGGGTCTGAGAAGCAAACTCAGGGGCTAGGTCTCAGATGCAAACTCGGAGTGTTTCACACTAGTAACAAAAGGCAACACAATTGCTGCCAGATCTTCTACAGGAATTGCAAAGTTAGTAGTGAACTCTAATTTTTTGCACTCAGGGTTAATCTTTTTCCAACAGTCTCAAAGCCACTAGAATGGTGCATGACTATGGGAGTGAAGACTGAAGCAGGAAGAGCTATATCAGAATCAGAATCATGAAATGCTTAAATGGCAGGTGAGACACACTCATAATAATGGCCTTTACTTTCTTGGGAGACTATGCTTTGTTTGGAGATTACGTGCCCTAGGATCTTCAGCCCATACTAGTGTAGCCAGGCTAATAAAAAATCTTATGCCCTGTACACATGATAGGATTTTCCGACAACAAAATCCATGGGATTTTTTCCGAGGGATGTTGGCTCAAACTTGTCTTGCATACACACGGTCACACAAAGTTGGTCGGAAATTCCGAACACCAAGAATGCGGTGACGTACAACACGTACGATGAGCCGAGAAAAATGAAATTCAATAGCCAGTGCTGCTCTTCTGCTTGATTCCAAGCATGCGTGGCACTTTGTGCGTCGGAATTGTCTACACACGATCGGAATTTACGTGAACAGAGTTTGTTGTCGGAAAATTTGAGAACAAGATCTTAGATTTTGTGTGACGGAAATTCTGATGGTCTGATGGAGCCTACACACAGTCGGAATTTCCGACAACGCGCTCCGATTGCACATTTGCTGTCGGAAGATCCGACCGTGTGTACGTGGCATAAGTGTGCAAGATGGTCCTCGATTGTGAAAGAAAACACTGCTAGAAAAAATCTATAATAATCACTATACTATCTAAGTTCATATCCACAAGTCAGTGTTCTATCCTTTGGAATTCGGTAGTCGCATTGTTCAACCTGAAGGACATCTTTTTTTAACTGACCCATCCACATGGGAGTAATGAAATTGGTCTTCAACTGGTCCACCTTGGTGACAGGAATCTGCCAATACCTGCTGGTGAGATTGAGTTTGGAAAAAATTGGCCTGGTCTTGGGGGAAAAGGGATTCTTCAGTCCATGCAAGATGATAGGCATCCCTCATGGTTACAGCAACGAGACACCCATAGTCCACACAAAAGTGGAGAACTCCATCTTTCTTCTCTTACAATTTTTGATCACCCTTTGCTGCATCATCTGTTCTAGCATCTGCTTTACTTTTTGGTAGAGGTGTGGAAGTATGCTTGGTTGTTTCTCCCAGGTGAAAGGGCTCTCTCCTATGGGTATCTAACATTCAACTGCATTGCTGCAGCCCAGGTCATGGTCCCCCTGTGAAAACACCTCTGACCACTTATCCAATAGTCACCTTACTACTTCCAACTGAGCAGCTCACTGGTCAACTGTAGGAATATCAGTAGTTGCTCCCCTGCCCACTCTCAGTTTGTTCCTGCTGACTACTATGTCATGTCCATGCTTGCCACTAGAGATGGGCCGAATAACCCCCTGTTCTGTTTGCACCAGAACTCTCGAACTTCGCGAAAGTTCAGAGACGAATAACGAACCCCATTAAAGTCTATGGGACCAGAACTGGAAAAATCAAAAGTGCACATTTTAAGGGGTTAGATGCAAGTTATTGGACATACTTAGTCTGCCTGTAAAGTAGCGCATCTGTATGTGTATAGAACCTGCTGCAGCAAAAATGACATTTATAAAGCAAATAAAATGACATTTTCCCTGCAAGCTTTCTTTATTTTATAAACAATGGCTTGGGAAGCCAATCTGTATGATGAGGCCACAATTTAGTGCACTTGGAACAAGATTAGAGATTTTGAGGATAAATTCTGGTATCCAGTTTGCAGACTTTGGATAGAAGTAACAGGTGCGGAAAAATCTTACTTTGGGGGTTTGTTGGCCTGTCACAACGTAACCCTATAGAGGTACTCTTGATGAAAGCAAGAATTGGCATTGCTGTTAAAATTTTTAATTATATGCACCGTCAAAAAAAAATTGGAAAAAATGGTCCTTGGGTGTTAATTGTGCCCATGAGACTTATACCAATACATTTTTTCACGATAAAATCAACACCCACAAAGCTAGGCAGCTGCTGCTAATCCAGGAATTATTAATTTTGATATATGTCAGCCGGTCAACAGAGTCTGTGGACAGACACGCTATTTTATCTGTCACAAAACCTCCAACAGAACTGAATACCAGTTCAGAAAGCTTGCTGGATGCAGGGCAGCCTAGCAACTCAATTGCATACTGGACAAGTTCTGGCCAGTATTCTATTCTCATGACCCAGTAACCCAGTGGATCATCAACTGGAAAGCTCTCTGTGAGTTTTTTCGCCCCTGCTGATGGGATGTGGAAGCTGACAGACCTGGGCACCAAGGACTAAAAAAATGTGAAATGCATCACTGAGGCGGCAGCTCTCGCGCATGCGCAGTGGGTGCCCAACTGTGAATTCACAGCCGGGTGCCCACAGTAAGAATGCCGGCGCCGCGAGCGGAGCGTGGAAAGAGGGGGGGGGCTTCGTTCCCCTGCATCGCTGGACCCTGGGACAGGTAATAATCCGATTATTAAAAGTCAGCAGCTGCAGTATTTGTAGCTGCTGACTTTTAAGAAAAAAATTTTAGGGAGCACCCCACTTTAACATATGTGTTCCTCTGCTCCCTCTGTAAGGACGGGATGAGTTCTGAGGCTTTACGTTTGTAACAGTGGTCAAGGAGGGTTGCCAACCAATAGTGAGCCTTCTCCTTGATGCCCCAAATTCTTGGGTCCTTTCGCAGGCTTTGAAGAATGAGGGAGCCCATGCACCGCAAGTTTGTGAAGCAGAGACCTCGGGGTGACTAAGGATTGCAGTATCTGGAACCGCCTCCTCCCAGCCACAAACTACTCCTAAGGGTTCTGGGGATGGAAAACCACCTCTTAAGTTTTGACATACAGTATGTCTTCCTCTGCTTCAATGCCTCCAAAACTGCCAGGATCCTCCTCCTTTTGTGTGTTCTGTGACATCGCAAGAATGGTGTCTGCATAAAGCGGGCCCTGAGAGGAAAGGAAATCCTCCTCTTCCTCCCGCTGCTCTGCCACGAGTGCCCTGTCCTTAATACCACACAGAGTCTGCTCTAGCAGGAACACAACAGGGATTGTGTCACTGATGCATGCATTGTCACGGCTTACCATGCTTGTCGCCTCCTCAAATGGTGACAGTACAGTGCATGCATCCTTTATCAGCAGCCATTGGCTAATCAGAGAGGGTGCCGTCCTCCTCACACAACCTCCACCCTGAAAGGACAAGCTTGAGTGGACTGCAAGTAAGGCTGTCACTGAAGGAGTGGGAGTAAATATATGCAGGGTCGTGTGAAAGCCGTGGGAGTGTGTGAGTACACTATGCATTCATTACACTGTGCTGAATAAAACTTGTGCTGGTGCGCCCCTCCTGCACTAATGCCCTCTAAAAAGCCATCAATTGAAGATGACTGAGGTAAAAGTGAGCCCTAAAGAAGGGAGGAAGCTACCACACCTCAGTCTTAGTCTCAGCACCCACTGGGATTGCAGGCATGTAGGCATATGCAGTTTATCCTCGCCTCTGTAGGTGGTGCTGTTTAGTTTAGGGTGACCAGACGTCCCCAGTTTCCGGGGACAGTCCCTGGACTGAGGACACTGTCCTCAGAGCCAGTCTGTGCCCAGAACTGTCCCTGCTTTGCAGGGCTGGTGCCAGCAATAGGTGTGGCTGAGAGAGGCATGAAAACATAGACAGCTATGACAAAGCACCAGGGAAGGTGTGAAACCCATTAGCCAGTGCCTACAGAGGAGAAAAACCTACCAAAACAAAGGGGAGAAATTATCCGATTATGTGAGGCATCTGGATAAGATATTGCATCAACTCTTATTGAAGAAGGGTTTGGTTCCCCGGGAAGTGGATGTGATCCATGCACAGCAAGTCTCAGTATCCAGATCTGATCTGGATTTTGTGGGAAGAGAAGGCCATGTTGGAAAACAATAAGTTAGAAGTAGATGCAAGGGGCAGAGTGGTCAGTGTAGATGATGGCAACCCAAAGGTTGAGTTCCTCAAGACTCAGGTGTCACAGCTGATAGAAAGGATGACCGGCTCGTTGGATCAAGTTGGTAAAGTTATCAAAGTGGACACCATCGCCACCCCAGATTATGCAAAGAAGCAGAATCATTGGATCTCAGGTCTGAGATAGCCGTGTTGAAGATGCATGTATCCCAGATGATGGAAATGTTGGCAGCAAAATTCACAAAATCATCCAGAGAGGGGGTTACAGGGCCTAATGCACATCCAGCTTTGTCTACAGCACCTGAAAAAGGGTCAGTGATCCAAGGCATTTGCTTAAACTGTGGAGGTGTAGGCCACTACCAGCAAGAATGTCCTAGTCCACCAAGGAGGACAGAAGGCTGGCGTGGACCATAGAAATGTGACCCAAGGATGAAGAAAATTCCTGAGCCTTCAAGAAGAACCTTCACTGAATCTGCAAAAAAACAATGGAGGACCCCTGCAGTTTATGCCGTTTCAGTAAGGAATGCCTATCGGCCTCCAAAACGTCACCAGAAACAGCATTCCCAATGCCGGAAGAAAGCACAGTCAGACAAACCTGCTATTCCAAATGCTTCCACCAGACCTCCCGCCAAGTTAGTAGGCCCTTTGTCTGTACTGCATGTTTTGGTGGAAGGAATTTATACAAGAGCCCTTCTTGATTCAGGTGCTCAGGTTACTTTGCTGACCAGAGACTTTTATGAGAGGTGTTTGTTGTACATACCCCTACGAAAGTTGGACGATATAGAGATCCAGGATATTCAAATGGAGGATTACCCATGTGATGGATACATGCGGATCAAGTTATCATGTGATCCATTGAGGTCTGGAAAGCCTAATGCCAGCAAAAGTCTGATGAGAGCTTTTGGTCGGAAAATGCAACGGTGTGTATGCTCCATCAGACTTTTGCTGGCGGAATTTGCTGGCGGATTAAGAGCAGGTTCTCAATTTTTCGATCAGAAAAAGTTTAGATCGGAAATTCCGATCGTCTGTACCAATTCCGACTCGCAAAATTCCTACGCATGCTCGGAAACAATTTGATGCATGCTTCACTTTCTCGACTCGTCATAGTGTTGTACGTCACCGTGTTCTTGACGGTCGAAAGTTCAGTGAACTTTTGTGTGACCGTGTGTATGCAAGCCAAGCTTGAGCGGAATTCCGTTGGAAAAACCATCCAAGATTTTGGTTGTGTGTACGCGGCATTAGAACTTTGAGACACTGGCCATTGTGTGTCCTTGGCCAGGGTCCACATAATGTTCGTTAATCATAGGGGCTAACACAGATCTGGTGAAGTGGCTGATAGCCCCTGTTGTCCCCAGATGTGATCCCTTACCCTCCCGCCCAGCAGGAGGGCCAAAAGGGTTTCCCTCTTCCACAGTGGATTAAGAAGGATCCATAGTAGAAGTGAAAGAAACTGATCTGCAGGAGGCATAAACACTCAAACAGTGAGCCTACCATGCCTGAGCTAGTGGAACAGAGAAAATGAAGAGTTACCCACTCTCCCAAGAGACTGACCTATTAAGTTTTGGGTGAGAGCACCGCAAAAGTTGTCCTCACCCCTCAAGGGACTCTTGCAGAGTCCAACCTTCTCATCACAGATTTGGTGAAAGGCAACCCTAACTCATTTAACTTGGCAACCCTAACATTTAGCTGGGCCATTCCAATTAAGGTGGACTGTAGGCAGGACAGCTTTTCTTCCTATGCCCATGGGTGGGAGGTTCCCATGCCAGGTTCTTATGCAAATGCAAAATGTTTGTTTTCCTGTGTACAATAACTTGTTTTCCTTTCGTGTGTATTCTAAAAGCATGTACCAGGTCAAGGACTTCCAATCAGCAGCAGCAGCAAAGCATTCTGGGACCTGTAATCCAAACCAAAAATGGCCCTATGGCCTTGTATGGGGACAGGACTACACACCCCAGGATTCTCTGGCAAGGGAAGAATCAAGGACACCATCTTGTTTGCCTGAGGGGAGTCAGTCACCATGAGGCTGGAGAAGAGACTGGACCCAGGGGAGAGGTGTTGACTCCTGGGTCAGTCCACCGCTTCTTTTCAACCATCCACGGAAGGGCGGGGACATCCAGCCTGAGGGGGATTCCAGGTGCATATCCAGGCGCACCTGCACCGATGGTGTGATGCATTCCAGTGTGAGGTGACCAGTCGGGGTACCAGAATAGCCTGCCTGTTCCAGGACATTCGTTTTGGGCCTTGGATTGGTGAGAGGGCACATGCCCATTTTCAGCAAACAAGGACACTGCACACAGACAGAGTTACTTCACTTTGCCCACACTTGCCAGAACCTGGGTCTCATTGACGCCCTGTTAAGCAGTCACAGTGTCCGCGTTGCTATCCGGATACTGTCAGCATATCACAGTTACACTTTGTCAAGCAGAAGTTTAAGTGCAACAACTAAAGTGGCTAACCAAAGATACAAGGTCTCATCCTTCTTCCAAGGGACTGAAGTTACTGGTGCCATACAGGCAGGCATACACATACTCAGGGCTCTGTATATGTAGTGTATGTGCAGAGTAATCTGACCTGGGAGTTAAACCACTGTACACTGAATTAGGTACAGTGTTTGTAGTTGGGCCTGTGGTGTCAGGGGACAGAAGAGAGAGGTCTGACATAAGAGAAGGTCATTCTTCTGCTCTCCTCCTGCCTGGACTCATAGAGCCAATATACCAACCTGGTATACGTTTCCATGTTGTGATTTACTGTTATTGAAGTGTGTAGCACTCTCTAGGTATGTAGGTGCTAGAGATAGGATTTTTGTAGGACAGGTAAATTTAGGCAGGCCTGGCTGGCAGCCAGTCTGTTTGTTCTGATCTGATCTGGGTTGGGACTGGTTCAGGGTAGTATCTGGTGACTCACAGGCAGGATCACTGAGACCTTCCTCTTCTTTCTAGAGTTAGCTGGCAACTTGTGGAAAGAGAGGAAGAGAGGAGAGGTGGAGCTGCCTGGGGTGTTTTAGGGAGCCCTGACCAATTCCCAACCTGGATTGGCAGGGGGCAGGCCTCCTTTAATACACAGGGTCAGCCCAGCTGGGGAGGATTTGTTTAGGTGGAAAAGATGGAGTGCTAGTCTGTCGGGGCCTTTGAGGGAGCTCCCCAGTCTGGGTGGTGACCTTGGGCCTGGGCTCAGGTTCGGATGGGGCCCTTCAAGAAATCGTGGAGGTGTACTGGACAGGAGGCACAGGAGGAGCAAGAGAGGACAGCAGGAGAGAGCATTGCCGGGCAAGTTTTCAGGGAGAGGAACAACTGGTCACAGCCAGGAGGGCTGGTGAGTGACATTCACAGGCCTGAGAGGACTGGGGAGGCACACCTGAGAGGACTGGAAGAATACAATCTGGAATGGGTGCAGAACCAGCGGAGTGGACTGTGGTGTCATGGGCAGTGGAGAAGGGCAGCTGCAGCCAGGAGGGCTGGCAGGGCCTGAAGATGGGTTACTGAGCTCAGTAGCCGCATATAGGACAGCTAGCACCAGGACCTTTCTATTTTCTGCTACACTATAAGGGTCCCTGCCTGCAAGGGGCAAATGCTAGGGCCTGGCAGAGCAAGTATCAGGCCTATTTTTTGTGCTAGCTATGCCTGGAAGCTCAAGTGCTGGTTGAGATAAGGAGTGATAGTCTGCAGCAAGAGTTGTGCTGGGGTTTAGACTGTAGTGTATATACCGGAGTGTATATAGTTTGTCCCAAGCAAGTTCTGCAAATTCCACTGGGAATTCCTTACTTCCCTTACATCATCCAAGTTTAAACCATTTAATAAAACAAAGTACATGGACTGTTATGTCTATATCTCAGAGTGTCTGAGAGGTGAATGCCGGGCTGTGCAGGGTGACAGGTGGGCCACAACACTCAGCAGCCCTTATGGGGGTACCACTACAAGTGGATTCCGTTGTGGAATCCCCTGAAAGCAGCCTGATATAATATACTGAATTATATTGCACTTGATCTCAGTTATTGCTCTCCAGTTAATTCATTTGATAAATATATTGTTACTGTCTGTTACTTTGCCACAGAAACCTTACAGTAAAGACGATTTCTGTGTTTTCTGTGTTTTTCTGTATGTTTTTCATTGGTCCTTGCACTTACACTATTGCCAGGGGTGCCAGAGGGGTTGAGACTGTTCTTGGGGTTGAGAGGCAGAGTACGGAACCAACAATATTCAAGCAGTTCCTACAGACAGTACATCCATGATGAGCTCATTGGTGGCCGTCGATGAGATCCATGGCATGTATGGGCTCATCTTCTTAGGGACAATGATTCTGGCAGAGTAATGACTGTCTGGAAACAAAAGTGCACTTAATCACCAAAGCATTAATGCACAACAGGGCTGTCAAACGCCACTTCTTCATTTCTTGGATGGGGAATTTCTCCTGGCCCAGCTGTGGTGCATTCTGCTTTAACTGCCTCTGTGTACAGATGGGACAGTCTCTTTGGCGATGGTCCAACACTTGACAACCCCAGCAGTGACCTTGTCCTCCTTGACAATAAGTGCCAACGGGTTGCAGTTTGGGTGCCAAAGCCTTACAGCCTGACACTGAGCCTGACACATCTGCTCTGACATCGAAAGAATACAAGAAAATGTATGCAGGTACTGGGCTACAAGAATATGGGGAAGGAGACTAGGGATGAGCCGAACACCCCGGGTTCGGTTCGCACCAGAACCCGCAAACGGACCTAAAGTCTGTGCGAACTTAAGAGCCCTATTAATTACAATGGACACAAACGTTCGAAATCAAAAGTGCTAATTTTAAAGCCTAATATGCATGTTATTGTCATAAAAAGTGTTTGGGGACCTGGGTCCTGCCCCAGGGGACATGTATCAATGCAAAAATTTTTTTTAAAAACGTCTGTTTTTTCAGGAGCAGTGATTTTAATAATGCTTAAAGTGAAACAATAAAAGTGTAATATTCCTTTAAATTTTGTACCTGGGGGGTGTCTATAGTATGCCTGTGAAGGGGCACATGTTTCCCGTGCTTAGAACTGTCCCTGCACAAAGTGTAATTTGCGGCTAATGAATTGTCGGCTCCTGTAACACAGAGAACAGTCATTCATTAAAAGTCATTGATAAAAAAAAAAAAGCGTGGGGGTCCCCCCAAATTCAATTACCAGGCCCTTCAGGTCTGCTATGGATATTAAGGGGAACCCCGGCCAAAAAAAATCCATACCAGACCCTTATCCGAGCACGCAACCTGGCAGGCTGCAGGAAAAGAGGGGGGAACGAGAGCGCCCCCCCTCCCTCCTCAACCGTACCAGGCCACATGCCCTCAACATTGGGAGGGTGCTTTGGGGTCCCCCCCAAAGCACCTTGTCCCTATGTTGATGAGGACAAGGGCCTCGTCCCCACAACCCTGGCCATTGGTTGTGGGGGTCTGCGGACGGGGGCTTATCAGAATCTGGAAGCCCCCTTTAACAAGGGGACCCCCAGATCCTGCCCCCCCCTGTGTGAAATGGTAAGGGGGTACCCCTACCATTTCACCAAAAAAGTGTCAAAAATGGTAAAAATGACAGGAGACGGTCTTTGACAATTCCTTTATTAAAATCTTCTTTCTTCTGGTCTTCTTCCTTCTTCCTTTCTTCATCCTTCGGTTTCTTCATCTTCTCCTTCCGGCATCTTCTTCCATCTTCTTCTTCCATCTTCTTCTTACTCCGATCCGCTTCTTCTTGCTCTGGTCTTCTCGTCCGGCATCTTCTTCCATGGCGTCGGCGTCTCTTCTTGGGCTGCTCCGCGCAATGGGAGGCTCCCGCTGTGTGAGGCTTCGCTGCGTCTGACAGGTCTTTTATAACGGAGGGCGGGGCCGCCTGGTGACCCCGCCCCCCTCTGAAAGCCATAGGGAATTCCCCATGACGTCCCCGTGCGTCAGAGGGGGTGGGATCACCAGGTGGCCCCGCCCTCCGTTATAAAAGACCTGTCAGACGCAGCGAAGCCTCACACAGCGGGAGCCTCCCATTGCGCGGAGCGGCCCAGAAGAGACACCAACGCTGTGGAAGAAGATGCCGGACGAGAAGACCAGAGCAAGAAGAAGCGGATCGGAGGAAGAAGGAGATGGAAGAAGAAGATGGAAGAAGATGCCGGAAGGAGAAGATGAAGAAACCGAAGGATGAAGAAAGGAAGACGGAAGAAGACCAGAAGAAAGAAGATTTTAATAAAGGAATTGTCAAAGACCGTCTCCTGTAATTTTTACAATTTTTGACACTTTTATGGTGAAATGGTAGGGTTACTTTTGTACCCCCTTACCATTTCACACAGGGGGGAGCGGGATCTGGAGGTCCCCTTGTTAAAGGGGGCTTCCAGATTCTGATAAGCCCCCCGCCCTAGACCCCCACAACCAATGGCCAGGGTTGTGGGGAAGAGGCCCTTGTCTTCATCAACATGGGGACAAGGTGCTTTGTGGGGGACCCCAAAGCACCCTCCCAATGTTGAGGGCATGTGGCCTGGTACGGTTCAGGAGGGAGGGGGGGGCTGCTCTCATCCCCCCTCTTTTCCTGCGGCCTGCCAGGTTGCGTGCTCGGATAAGGGTCTGGTATGGATTTTGAGGGGGACCCCACGCCATTTTTTTTTTTTTGGCCGGGGTTCCCCTTAAAATTAAGGACTTACCTCACGGACCTACATCACTGCCACCTATTTATTTTGTTTTATTCATCACTATTTATTTCATTTATATTAACACTTTCATTATGCGCTTTTATGCGACTTTATGCAACTTTTTATGACCATATGCGATTTCATGGAATTTTTATGCGATTTTATCCGTATTTATCTGCATATTATGAACGTTTATGAACTTTACATCTGAAGATCTTTTTTTAGCAGCATATTGGTCATTCTATATTTGAATAGCATCGCTACTAAGTTATTGTCACATGTGATTTTATTTCCATTTTGGATTTTATATTGATTTTAATTTGCACAGGATGCACTAATAGTCACTTTCCACTTATAAGTGAACGTTGTCTCTTTTAGCACTTTATATTCACCACATTGCTTGGCACTTTTATATTATACCTTTAGTATACAGCGCAGCACTACTCTTTTTTATACCTTTTATTGGATCCGAAAACTCCTTCCAGTGTTTGCCGCAGTATTCACCATAGTATCACACATAAGGGCAGCGCAGAGATACTTACCATATCTACTGTACTTTCAATGAATGACTGTTCTCTGTGTTACGGGAGCCAGCAATTCATTAGCCGCAGATGGCTGCCTTAGATGACACAACAGGATGAAGAAAGGAAGGAAGGTGTTTTAATGTGATACTGCAATGCTGTACTAACAGCACGCACACACTAATCCCCAGAATCCCAGCACAGATAATGTCAGCAGTCAGCAGCACTGCAGAATGGATCACAGCACATAATATCACTGACACGCTGAAACACAATATACGAGGCCGCCGGCGCGGCGGCCTTATATAATGTGGGGCGTGTACTAAACCCCCTGAGCTATAATTGGCCATAGGCATCCTGCCTGTGGCCAATTATGGCTCTCCTCGCCGCTGGCTCTATGATTGGCCAAGCATGCGGGGTCACAGTGCATGCTTGGCCAATCATCATCCAGCAATGCACTGCGACTGGCGCAGTGCATTGCAGGCCGCTCGCATCACACCAATTTGATGCGAGCGGCCCAAATAGTTCTGGGCTCGCCGAGCGGGCGAATGCCCAAAGTTCGATTCGAACATGGGTTCGAATCGAACACCGGGCCCATCCCTAAAGGAGACATTGCCTTTTATTATTTTCTCTCTCTACTGAGATATTGATGTTATAATGCACCATTCTCCTCAGGCAAGCAGGGGGAGCGCTAAAGCCAAGCCTGCCCACAGACTTCTATGCGGAGCGCTGAGAATCCTGGGAGTTGTAGTTTGAAACAACAACCATGATGGGCAGCACAGTTGCTAAGTGGTCAGCACTTCCACCTGTCAGCCCTAGGGTTGTTGATTCAAATTCCAACCACGGCACTACCTGCCTGGAGTCTGCATGTTCTCCTTGTGCCTGTGTGGGTTTCCTCCGGGTTCTCCGGTTTCCTCCCATACTCCAAAGACATGCTGGTAGGTTAATTTGATCCTGCCTAAATTGACCCTAGTATGTGTATGTATAAATGTGAGTTAGGGATCTTAGACTGTAAACTCCTTGAGGGCAGGGACTAATGTGAATGTACAATACAGATGTAAAGTGCTACGTAAATTAATGGCACTATATAAGTAACTGTATTAAATAAATAAAATATAATGGAACAAATAGACTCCTTACACTACAGATCTCACTAGGCAATGTGGAGAGATGATTTTTATTAAACTACTGGGGAAGTTCTTCCTCTTGTCAACGAGGGAGTTAGAGAGAGAGCACCTGTGTCTGGATAGTCGCCTGCCAGCGGGAGACCACACCAGTGGAGATCCAAGCCTTGAGAATGGGAGTGAGAACACCCAGGGGCAGCAAAACACTGCCCACATCACAGCACCTGCACCTCAGCCACAGGGAGACTGGAGCATCACTCACCCTCTGCTTTCCTTCCTCACCAGAGGCTTTCAGGGAGAGATGGAAGGGGCTCCTCCTTCTACAGCGAGAGGTCACTGCAGCATCCCCAGTACTGGTGAGAGGGTTATTCACCCATTGCTGATACTACTAGCAGAAACTAAGCCACTGAGAGCAGGACACTAATGCCGCGTACACACCACCGGACTTTCCGTCGGAATGAACTCTGACGGACTTTTCGACTGAGTTTTCAACGGAGTTCCGCTGAAACGGACTTGCCTACACACGATCACACCAAAGTACGATCATTTAACGCAATGACGTACGACGGGACTAGAAAAGGGAAGTTCAATAGCCAGTAGCCAATAGCTGCCCTTGCATCGTTGTTGGTCCGTCGGACCTGCATACAGACGAGCGTTTTTTTTTTATAGGAACTGGTTCCGGCGGAGTTCCGACGGAAAGATTTGAAACATGTTCTATTACTAAAGTCCGTCAGAATTTTAGAAAGAAAAAGTCAAATGAAGCCCACACACAATTGGAATGTCCGACAGAATGATTCCATAGGACCTTTTCTGCCGGAAAGTCCGGTCGTGTGTACAGGGCATAAGTGTATCCAAGCCATACCACACCCATACTGCACTCTATACTGCACTTATTCCAAACACAGACTGCACCTACAATACTGTGCCAAAGTTTTAGGCAGGTGTGAACAAATACTGTAAATCCTCTCCTATACCCAGTGAAGTGAATAGCCTCAGATGATACACAGAGATTAAACAAATCTCCCTACATACGTTTTACATGTATATCTGTTGACTTCAGCTTTCTACATCCTTTAGAAAGTTCACATCATGTTACAAATCTTTCTTCCTGTTTCAGCAGTGGGAGGGGAGACTGGGCATACACTGTGTGGGAGCTGATTAGAGGGAAGGCACACACCCCCCTCCACATAGGCAGAGGAAAGAAGAAATTTGCAGAGCTGCAGTCTGAATAGACAAGCTCTTTGCTTATCTGTCTCTAATTTCCCTCCGACACAAATTTCGAGCTGCTTTTATCTCCTGTGTCAGAGAGCTTGTTAGAAGTTGTCATGCTGATAACAGAAGAACGGAGCAGCAGAAAGACGCAGGACTTAGAGCTTTGGAGAGAGATAAGTAAACACTACAAATATATGTGCCTAGGTCAGATTTCATGAATGGGGTTTACAACCACTTTAAGAATGCTTACCAAAATAGAAGTGTTAATAGTTAATTGATAAAATAAAATAAACAAAATGGAAAGTAAATTAACAGATGAGAAATCCTAATCAAATCAATATTTGGTGTGAGCACCCTTTGCCTAATAGCACCAATTCTTCTAGGTACACTTCCACACAGTTTTTGAAGGAACACGGCAGGAAGGTTGTTCCAAATATCTTGGAGAACTAACCACAGATCTTCTGTGGATGTAGGCTGCCTGAAATCCCAGACAGACTGTTCTTAGCACCTTCCCACCTTCCCACCTGGCCTATAGCAAATTGATGGCCGGGCAGGCCTTTCATCCTTTTGAGTGGACGTCATATGATGTCCACCCAGAAGGTGCTACTCATGCAGCCGCAGGGCCACTAAGCATTGTGATCTGTCACCGCCTATGTTTACCTCTGGGAGTATCATGTGATCGCTGTGACCAATTACAGCAGATCACATGATAATTTTAAACAATGGATAATGCCATCCATTGTATACAATTGTGTTGCCCACTGTGATTGGTTACAGTGATCACATGGTACAGATAGGGCCAATCACGGTCCATCTATACCATGTGATTAGCTTTGGTCAATCACAGCTAACCACAAAAAAAGACACTGAATGAATCAGTTTCATTTAGTAAAAATGGTTGCTTAAACAAATTAAATGCATTGGTATAAGCAATCATGGGGTGTTTAAAAAAAATCCTGATCGCTTCTCCAGCATAGTACAGTCTTACTATGGTAACACTGTATTGCTCTGGTTACAATGTGTTAACATTTAAAAATGTTTCAAAAAATGATACTTTTTTTCCAAATATACATTTTTATTATTGTAGAACACATTAAAGGCAAAGCTCAGTTACAGTAATGACAAAAAACAATGGCATAATGACTTAGCTTTTTACACACTCCGGGATGTTCACGTCATTTCAACATATACAGTAGATTAGATAACAATGGTACATCTGGTACTGCAATGTAAAGGAGAGGTGTGTCCATTTCAGAACTTTGTCGTCACCGTGGAATGGCCCGCCATTTTAATAAATGGCTAACACAATGCAGGCTAAGCTGCCCGATTCCTGCATTACATGTGCTCCTAACTCGTAGAAAGAGAGAGAAAAATTACAAAAAAGGAAAGATGTCAAGAATTCTAGAGTAGATAGGGCGAAGGGAGGGAGGGAGGGAGGGGTACAGGGGATGGGAGGGAAGGGGGGTGGAGGAGTGGAGATCTGCCAGCTGTGAATTTACATTCATCAGTAGTGCAAATGGATCATGTTGTGGTTGGTCGACTATTGTCCGAGCAGTGTCACTCCTTTATCAGACATGTTCTATAGCCTCCATGCCTTAGAATGCTTTTCTTGTTTATTTTGTGCTGTAAGGATTAAATTCTCTAATTTCTTGATGTCTTCTACTCTACTTAACCAAGTCACAATAGAGGGTGGCGTGCCGTTCTTCCAAAACAGGGGAATGCAAGATTTTTCAGCATTCAGTAAGTGTTGTACAATTGATTTTTGGTAGTATTTTGCTGGGATCTCAGTAACATGGAGCAGGAAGAAAGCCAGGTCGTCTGGAGTCTGATGGTCTGTGAATTTTTGAGTGATATGCCGTAGAGTTGTCCAAAAGTGTTTCAACCGAGGGTAAGACCAAAAAATGTGTCCCACTGTTCACATGGCATCTCCAACATCTATCCGTGGTGGTCGGGTAATATTTGTGCAGAAGCTGAGGCGTATAGTACCACCTAGTTAGAATTTTATAATTAGTCTCCTGGATGTTCGTACAGATTGACGACTTTAAGGAGAATCTGAGGATGTTTTGTATCTGGTTCATCGTAAAGGAGCGTCGTAGGTCAACCTCCCACTTCTGTAAGAACGAGAGGTGTGGTTGTTCAGAGGGGGAGTTAAGTAATGCATACGTTTTGGACAGCACCTGTGGCAAAGTCCCTTCGTCCAGGCAGTAGTCCTCGAAGGTCGTCAGAGTACAATTAAAGTGGGCTGGGTTTGCAAGAGCGTGTAAAAAGTGATGTAGCTGAATAGCGCTCCAAAAAGACAGTCGGAAGTGACCGGTATCCATCGTTAATGCCTGAAGGGGAGGCCAATGGTCTCCCTCTAGGAAATGAGATGCGCGGTCACGTCCCGCTTGGGTGAGGGAACAAAGGAGAGTCTTTAGTGGAGAGAGAGGCAGAGATGATTGTTTTGGAGCACATACTAAGAGTGGTACCTATGATTGGGTGGGATTTCAGCGTAGGAGGTAGGCGATCAAAACACCACAGCGCTCCTTTCAAGTGGACCTGAGTCTGGGCCTGTTTTAGTTGTTTCCAAAGTTTATTCTTATAGTGCCTATTCCAGTCTATGATTCCTCCAAGGCGTACAGCCAGGTAATAGTTTTGTAAGTCTGGTAGAGCTAAACCTCCACAATGTATATTTATTTTAGATTTTTTTTTTTTACATACTGTCACCAGTCAGTGTCCCTGGTCACTGCCACACCAGTTAATTTATAACGCAGTACTGCACCGAGACAGTACGTAAAAAAATAAAATAAACATTTTAAATTTCTTAATTTTTCAACAAATTGTGACAAAAAAACTCGCCATGCCTCTTACTAAATACCTTGGACTGTCTACTTTCCAAAACGGGATCATTTGGGAATATTTGTACTGTCCTGGCGCTTTCTGGACTCTAAAAAATGAGATAGGATGTCAGTACATCAGGATTGATACATTTTCAGATACAGTAAACCCCCGCTATATCGCGGTTCAGTTTTTGCGGTCCCGGTATATCGCGGTATTTTAATTAGGACCTGTTATTCTGATATTGTGGTAATAATTTGCCATTTTCGCAGTTATGTACTCTATTTTTTACTGTACTGTACAGTATACTGTACTGTTAAGACAATATTTTTGTGTTTTAAAAATCCTCTTGATCTCTCTCTCTATCTTTAATGTGTTTCTATTGCATAAAAGTGTGTTTAAAGACCTTTAAATGCTATTAAAAAGTTAACAAAACATGCCTAGGGTGTATTTAAATAGGGTCTTTCTATTTCGCGGTTTTTCACTTTTCGCGGGTGGGTCCGGAACATAACCCCAGCAATGGAGGGGGGTTTACTGTATACAGTATATACCATACATTGTGGACTCTATAACCTTCCTACAGACTAAATAATAAACACTGATTTGGATTATTTTCACCAAGGAAATGTAGCAGAATACATTCTGACCTAAATTCAAGAAGAAAGGTTATTTACTGTATTTGCTAAATTTTATAACTGAAACAAAAAAAAAACGTGTTTTTTTTTTCAAATTGTTTTGTCTTTTTTTTTGTTTATTTAGCAGAACCAAAAAACCCAGTGGTGATTAAATACCACCAGAAGAAAGCTCTATTTGTGTGGACACGTTTATTTTAATTTCTTATGGGTACAGGAGGTGCATCAGCTTCTAACTTCAGCTTGTTCAATTAAAGTGTTACTAAACCCACAACAGTAAAATCAGTCTGTATATGCAGCATAGCATGCTTGTTATACTCACTGTGGAACTTAAGGGGTTAATCCTCTGCATAAGTATATGTGTAAAAAGGCTGTTTAATCTTGTATGCATAGATCCTCACCTCTCTGAAATCTCTATCTGGGGAAAGCAAGCTAGCACACAGGCAATAGCCAACTTGCAGATGCTCTGTTGTGTCTTTTATGCTGGAGAGTTTCATGTTCTCAGAGATAGCCAGGTCACATGATATCGACATCACACATGTGGGCGGGTATACAGGTTGCAGTGAAAATCTCCACTGTAGTTTATGATGTAACCATGGTATACAGATCATCCAAAAAGGTGTACAGTGGCAATATTTTATGTAAAAAGAAGAATTATAAGCTGTGGGCAATGTGGGGGATGAACTATTTTCATATTACTGAGTTTAGTAACACTTTAAGCTTGGACAACAAAACCTAGAAGCTGATTGGTTACTATGCACAGCTGCACCAGATTCTGTGGGGGGTAAAAGTAGTATGGTTGGGGTCATAGGCCTGCTGCAGAATACATTTGGGGCCAATCACACACCCCCCTGATGGTATGGCTTGCAAGGAACATCCACCATGCCTTACTGTTGTCTGCAGACACTCATTATTGTACTGCTCTTTAGCCCTTTGGTGAACAAACTGTCTCCTGCTACAGCAAAATATTTCAAATTTAGACTCTTCAGTCCAAAGCACCTGCTGCCATTTACTGCACACTAGTTCCTGTTTTTGTGCATAGTTGAGTCACTTAGCCTTGTTTTAACATTGGAGGTATGGCTTTTTGTCCGCAATTCTTCCATGAAGACCACTTTTGGACAAACAGTAGATGGGTGTAGCTGGGTAATAGTGGCTGTGCTGAATGCACTGCTGGACATATTCCGATGTCGAAGGGAAGTAAGTATGATATGTCTTTCTTCTGCTGGATTGTTTCCTTGGCTGACCACTGTGTCTACGGTCCTTAATGTTGCCGTTTCATTTGGGCTTCTTCAAAAGAGCTTGAACAGCACATCTTAAAACCCCAGTCTGCTTTGAAATATTTGCCTATAAGAGACATTGTTGATGCAGTATAACCACCTTCTGTCTTGTTGCTGTGCTTAGTCCCACCATAGTGACCTGTGACTAGGGATGAGCCGAACACCCCCCGGTTCGGTTCGCACCAGAACCTGCGAACGGACCGAACGTTTGCACGAACGTTAGAACCCTATTAGTTACAATGGACGCGAACGTTCGCACTCTAAAGTGCTATTTATAATGGCCAATATGCATGTTATTGTCCTAAAAAGGGTTTGGGGACCCGGGTCCTGCCCCAGGGGACATGTATCAATGCAAAAAGAAGTTTTAAAAATGGACGTTTTTTCTGGAGCGCTCATTTTAACCGCTTCCTGACCGCCTCACGCCGATATACGTCGGCAGGATGGCATGGCTGGGCAAAACCACATACCGCTACGTGGTCCTTTAAGAGCCCAGCCGTGGGTCGCACGCGTTTACAAATAGGGGATAGTTTTATACCATTTTTATTATATTTTTTTTTTACTAGTAATGGCGGCGATCAGCGATTTTTATTGTGACTGCGACATTATGGTTGACACATTTTTGGGAACATTGTCATTTATACAGCAATCAGTGCTATTTAAATGCACTGATTCCTGTGTAAATTACATGACTGAATATTAGGCAGATGCATGTGTTGCACAAAATAAACTACACAACACCAGCAATGAGGGGGTAGATTCAGGTGTATGCTGTGCAGTGTGCAGGAGGCACACTACACCCACTGTAACAGCGCTCGGTTAGGAAGCAAAGCAAAGCTGACACTGTCCCTGCCTATCCTGCTCTCTCCCTGAACACTACACTCATTGTAACAGCGCTATCTAAAGAAGTATGAAGCACAGCTGACAATGTCCCTGCCTATCCTGCTCTCTATGAACGCCAACAACACTACACATGGCCGCCGCACTGGCAGCCTTATATAGTGTGGGGCGTGTACTAAACCCCCCTGAGCTATAATTGGCCACAGGCATCCTACCTGTGGCCAATTATTCCTTTCCTCGCTGCCGTCGCTGTGATTGGCCAAGCATTGGCCAATCATCAGCCAGCAATGCACTGCGACTGGCGCAGTGCATTGTGGGCCATTCGTATCACACGAATTTGATGCGAACGGCCCACAAAGTTCTGATTTCGACGAACGGACGAACGGACGATGTTCGATTCGAACATGAGTTTGAATCGAACACCGGGCTCATCCCTACCTGAGACATGAAACTGTCTTCCATAACCTTGCCTCAGTAGCATAGTTTGGCTTACACAGCTGTTTCTGTCCAGTTAATGACTGTGTTTCAACCTACATATGACATTGATGATCATTAGCCCCTACTTGGTATAATTGGTAAATCATACACCTGAAACTAATCCTACAAAATGTACAAAGTGTGCAAGTGTAACAAATTATGCTGGTTTTAAGCAAAAAGGGTAGTCACACCAAATATTGATTTGATTTAGATTTTACTTATGTTAACTCAATTAGCATTTTGTAAATTGATAAAAAATAAACAATTCAAATATATAATTTTGAAAGCATTCCTACTTTACAGCATTTTAACCCACCTGCCTAAAACGTTTGCACAGTACTGTATATTAACCCTATACAGGCATACCCCACTTTTAAGTACACAATGGGGTTTATTTACTAAAGCTGGAAAGTGCAAAATCAGGCTCACTTCTGCATAGAAACCAATGAGCTTCTAACCTCAGCTTGTTCAATTAAGCTTTGGTAATAAAACCAAGAAGCTTGTTGGTTTCTATGCAGAAGTGAGCCTGATTTTGCACTTTCCAGCTTTAGTAAATAAACCCCATTGTGTACTTAAAAGTGGGGTATGCCTGTACTGCATTATACTGAGCCTTTACTGCAGCTAAACCCCATCTACCTTGCACCTGTGCCGAGACTTTACCATACCTATACTACATGCAGGTTTATTGGGACTGTCATTAAGTGCACCAATGCACTTAAAGGGCCCCAATGATAGTCGGCAGAAGAACATCTCAAAGAACATCTCAAAGAACTGCACCTCCCGTAATAATTGTTCTGCAAGCCCCCTTTGTTCCCCTGTTCCTTCCACTACCATCCTCCTTTTCTTTTGGACAATGCATACCCAGTCAGTCTAGGACTAGCATCGCCACCATAAATGCGCTCTGGCAGTATAGTTCCAGCATTCAGTAGATTGAACCTTACTACTGCTCACTGCTGCATTTGCTACTGTTTATGCTGATCTGGGCACCAGAATCTCATTTTATGCCTAGTCCCTACTGTTAATCACTTTGTATGCTAAATTGTCTTATTACAATGGTTAATCCATTTTATGCTTGCCTGGTTAGCAACCATATCGGATGATAACAGGATAAGATAAGATAATATTTAATTGTCATTCTATGCATACCACAAAATCTATCAAGGTATTCCTTACAACAGCTATTAAAAAAAAAAAACATTTCTCAACACAACCACTAACATACACCTAACACATGCCCATATATCTGTTTGGAAATATAACAAATTATTTTAAAAACAGTAAAAATTTCACATAAGATTACTAAAACTCTGTATCTGGTGGGTTTATAGACAATACAGCCCTAGGGAAAATGCTAAACTTCAAACAATTAGTGTACATCTTGAGTGCCCTATACTAAGTTTGCCTTTACTACCAGGTTTTGTGCCTGTTTTCTTTGAAATAGTACTGCTATTGGGTACTAAGTAATAGTTTTGGTGAATCCCTGTGATATTGTATGTTTTTACACTCAACCTGGTGTGTCAAAGGGGCTGAGGTTCTTGAGAAGGTTGAGGCAAAGAACAAAGGACCAATCCTATCCAGCAGCTCCTATGGGTTAGTACTACACAAAGAAAACAAAATGCAAATCTCTAGAGGTAACTGCACTACAAGTTAATTCCTGGTTCTCTTTATGGACAAAAAAATGACACGGAATGTTAAGAGTCCTGTGTTGGATACTTACCCGGTGATAAATACCTCAAAAGGAAACATTACATTTTTTATGGCATTTCCAGTTACCCAGTTTTATCCCCAAAAGTGGCGAAGGCAACTAGCACAAGCTAACTCTTTCCTGGCTCCCAAACAGTAGATCTCCACAGCTCCATCAAACGCCTTCTACACAAACAGCACAGTGTTACAATGCCTTTGTTCCTTAAATCCTCTGTGTCGACAGCCCAAGCATGGAATACTGGATTAATAGCAGAACAGAAAGGTTTTATCGGTATTGTAGTGTCAGTGAATGCAGCAGCCAGAGATTTTCTGTTGTTCAAAACGTAAGTGGATATTATAGCGATTTCTCAATAATTCCCCAAACTGCGTTCTTCTGAGCCAGCTCCTGCCTAACAATTGCAAGAATTAAGAGTTATTTTCTTATTCCTTGTATCTTCCTTTGTCTTAAGCTTTTCTTTACCCACGATTCACACTGTGTAACACAATGTGACATCAAAATGTTGTCAAGGTCACTTGTATAGATGTTGACAATAAACCAGGGGAGAAGAATGCTGATTAAATTGCAATCCCATATAGAGACAATTTTAAATGCAACAATGGTACCCTCAGCACTTAATAGAGGACAGTTGTGGCATAAACACAAAATATTGGATGTCCCTGACATGTTCAAATAGAGAGCATGTATCTGTGATTATACACATCCATGTATATTGTCCTGTTATTGGAAGGAAGAAGGAAGAATGGTAACAAAAAGAAAATGATTGTAAAAAGCTTACATTGCTGGGATTCCCATCTAGAAAATAGGCCACACATTTATGGGCAAACTGAAAAATGCAAAAGCCCTAGTCTTGCTAGGCATTGTCTATTCTCAGTGTTGCGTTTCTACTGCTCAGATTCTACCTACTGGTGACTCTTTAACTAGGTGAAAGAAAATGTGGAAAGTGTCGTTTCACAAAGCAGTTAGTAATCTTTCTCTAAAACCTGCAATCTTATTGGTTGCTATGTTTCATAGCATCTTTGTTCCTTGTACTACCTTACTGAATAAGCCAGCATAAGGCTGTCTTTGATCAGATATATCCTGGTAGGGTAGGCCCTAGTCTGCCATTATTGCATTAATAAGAGCTATTTACTAATGTTTTTTTCCTCAATTACCACATTTTAAATAGTATGCTTTTTATCTATGAAAATGTCTAAAATATATTTGCTAGAACTTAACATATGTATATTTAATAATTTTGGAAGTGTTTCTATATTTACGGCCTTAAAGCCCATCTCCGGACAAAACTGTAACCCAACACCCCACTTCAATACATTCCTATTTAACTAAAAAAAAACCTTTCTATTTCTAAATGACCTGAATCCACCCACCATGGCACTGGTGCAACTACTGGGGCCTTCAGAACCCTGTGAGTATATGCTGATATCTAACAGGCAGTAAAACAATGAGTTCGCCCTGCAATTTTCCAGTCCAGGATCCTGTGCCTCATGTAACCACTGATTCAATCGAATAGCTAAAATGGGGCATGATCAAATTCCCTAGCCATTTCTCAGGGCAGGTTTTCATATAATTACAACAGTGGACCATATTTATGTAATATGGTGAAACAACCTCTTGCAATCTCAATGGGAAGCCTGTGTGACAGAATGACAACACAGGAACAAGATTGGGAGACAAGGACAACCTATAACAGAAAGTGCCTAAGCAAGGAACACAGAGACCTTTTTATGGAATAGGCACTGAGGTCTAAATGTGTTATGGCATTATGGGAATTCAATGCTGGCACTGCTGTGTGTCTGTGCCTACCATTTTCATTTTTCAGCTTTCATTCTCTGGACAGTGTTATTCAGCAAAAATATACTTACAGTATAACTAAAGGTAAAACTTTATTTTTTTTAGTTTTGGATAGCGTGCAAACGGATTTGAACACCTCTCAGATTTGTCCTGTTTATTATTATCATTGAAAGTAAAAATGAAAGAAAATCCCAAATTTTGGGTTGTCTCCAGAAAAGTAATAGAGGGGAAACCTTCCAATAAGGACACTTGTCCTGTTTGGCTATGGGACAGGAAGTGAAGGGAAATTTCCCTAATAGGACAAATATGGCAAAAATAAACCTTACAGGGGTTAGAACCCTCCTTTACTCTATCCAAAGTGAAGAAAAAAGTTTTGCCTATAGTTCTACTTTTAAAAAAGAAGTGGCCAGACACACAGTAATAATATTTTTAAGCTCCACTACATTTGCCATATACAGTATGACCCTACATTAGCAAGTAATGTATCATATTAAAACATCACTTATGACAATCAGGTCTATTATGGTTAATGAGAGGGGTGATCCCCCATATCATGTAGGGGAGAACAGAAGACATTTTACACACATGATTGGCAGGCCCCCTGTCAACCCAGAACACTCACCTTACACCCTTTGCCTTCTGCTCTGAAGGTGGTGTCCTCTTTACAGAAATTACCCACATGTACACACACATCAATGCTATCCTTTACCCTAGCCTATTATCCTTAGCAGCAGTATAGATGTTACCTGGCTTTGAAAGTTGGTAAAGGACCATGTACAAACAGATTTCTGCCACATAAGTCAACACTTTCTGCCAAAAAGTCAGCCTATCCATCAGTACCTTAATATGATAATGTTAGTTATCTCAGTATGGTCACAGTTACTTAAGTTATTGCTTGGATTCCAGCATGTAACATTGAACTCACTTTGAAAATAGGTCAGTTTTAGTGAGGGTGGCTGAGATTGTAAGGGACAGAGCAATTAACACCTGAATAGCACTTCAAACGTCAATGTGAAATACATTAAAACTCTAAACTGCAAATGTCTCAGAGGAATACATACCTTGATTTGGACTGGCAATAATTCAACTAGCTTCATGTTTAATAAAAAGGACTTCATGGGCCATTATGATAAATTGCTAGTGTATCATGGGGAGATCTTGCTTGCATCACAATGTAAAATGGTGACACATTTTATTCCAACATAGACTGACATATTAGCCTTAGGAGTGTAATTTTCTTTTTTTTTTCTTTCTTTCGTCCCTATTTTTTCCCCAGACTAAGGTCACAGAGGACCACTTTTAAGAAACAGAAACACTTCGTTATTCTGCATTTCAATAGAAAAAATGAAAATGTTTTTGTAGGAATTTTTTTTTTGTAGCCAAATGTAATGTATCACATAAGACATGTGAACAATCGAATCAGTTTATCAAATCTATGTTAATGTATTAACACTGTTTTGTGTTGTGCAGAATACAGAAAATAACCCAAAGCTATCAGAAGGCAGATGTTCTAATCTCCAAAAGAGTTTTTCCTACACATTTAGTACATACTCATATCAAATCAGTGTTCATGTCTACAGTAAATGCACATTCAAAAACCCTGCGGCATATCCTATCTTTGTTACATAAATTGGGTTGAAAAAATACACAGGCACATAAAGTTGAACCCCGCACAATCTCAAGCCATGCTTGTGAAGGTGGAAACATTTGAGGAGCAGTAAGCAATTGGATTTAAACAGCAACTTTTTCAATAGCCTTTTCCACAGTAAAAGCTCTGCATAGGAATCTGTAAAAACGACCACATAGACACTTTCATCAATGTCTGACTCTACAATATTTTTCTTGGAATGTACGTTAGTATATCAATGCTCATATAAAATGTATAGTGTTACACCCAGAGAAGTGGCTGTATTGTTTGGGTCTCTCTTCCATGCTCCAGTGATGACCAACCCTGTCCCTGAACGCACGTGACACCAACATACCTGGAAACAGTTTAAATAGGCTTATTAAAGTGATTGTAAAGTTTATGTATTATTTTTTTTTAAATAACATACATTTCGTACTTACCGGCTCTATGGAATGGTTTGCCAATGCTCCTTGTCCCCCACCCCCCCCCCTCCTAAATGCCCACTATCGCAGGACGCTTGCTATGGAGACATGCAAGCGTACATGCTCCAGTGCCGCCTCTGTGAGTCCATAAGATACACAGAGTGGGGCTCAGCCCCACCATCTGCTCCCTCCTCACTGACTGTAATTGACAACAGTGGAAGCCAATGACTCCCACTGCTGCCTCTGAGCCAATGAGGAGGCATAGAGCCTAGAGAGCCTCTGCTCCGGCTCAGGTGAGTATTGGGGGAGCTGGCGGAGAAGCTGCATGCAAAAAGTTTTTTCCCTTAATGCAGATGATGCATTAAAGTAGAACTATAGGCAAAACTTTTTTTTTTCATTTTGGATAGTGCAAGAGAGGGTCAGATTTTTTTCCATGCAAATAAAGGGACTCACTTGGGAATCCCTAGGTCACCAGAACTAGTGTCCCCATTGGAAGATTTCCCATCTATTACTTTTCTGAAGACAGCCCAAAATGTGAGATTTTCTTTACTTTCACTTTAAACGATAATGGTAAACAGGATGAATAGAGAGGAAGAATATCCCTAATGGGGGCACAGGCAGCAATAAAAACTGACAGGTGTTCGAATTCATCTCCACTCTTTCCAAAACATAAAAAAAGTTTCTGTCTTTAGAACCACTTTATCAGGAAAAGCCCTGCAAGGAATATAGTGGGTTAGACAGTTTATAAGAAGATAACAACGCCAATACAGTTCAAAATGTGACATAGACCACCCTAGCAACAGATATGTGTTCCACGCAGCTTCTTGTGAAAACATCCTGATTGGAAACTCTCTAGGTAAGCATGAGGAATAAAACTAGCCAATACATAGAGGCAAAAACTTTTCAGCATGGCATAACAAATACAGCAGTAATCGTACAGCTTAAGTCTGTAAGGCCGTACCAAGTCACTGGCTGTGAACCTGAACTCAGTCCTGCTGGTATTGAGGCCTTTGGATACTGGTGGAGTGTTCATCCATTTCTGCCGAGGGTATCTTTATTCCCAAAGACCAGGTAAAACAAGCAGAATCAAATGGATGCAGGCCTCTTACCACTCCTTATGATTCAGTGATGGACAATGACTGTAGCCACCTCCCAGTAGGCCTATAGTCCCGATGCAGCAGTCTCTCAGCTTCGCTCAACACAACACTGGAAAATTTGAACAGCTAGATCACTCTGAAACAACTGGAACACTCTGGGACATTGTAACTGCAGCAAAACTGCCTGGACTCTTGGAACACTCTGCCCAGAACACCACAGCTCACTGTTCAGACTGCTCTGCCCAGGGCTTCGGATAGTCTCATTCCTGAATATCACAATGGTGGCCCCTGAGCTCTGTTCTTGGGCTCCACACAACCTTCTCACTCACAATACAATTACAGCTGCAGCAGCCCCTTCAAGCCCCTCCTTTCCTGGATTCCAGCCACTTGTAACACTCTGTTGGGCCCTCGGTAGGACAAACTCCTACCAGCCAATAGAAAGTTCTCTCGATGCACCATTGCTAGGTACGGTCTTGCCAGAGTTGTGATTTCCTGCAACTGCTCATAATGCATAGGGAGAAGTGATATGTTCTCCAGCAAATAAAGAAAAAGTCTGCTGGGTGGCTTAAAGGGGCCACAGACCGGTGAGCGCTTCAGAAACCTTTAGGATAAGTACTACTCAGCCTAGTTACCTAAATGTGTTTAACTTGGAGGGTAACAGAGTGTCCAAACATACGAGGGTTCTTCAAAAAGTTTCCGCACTTTTTTTATATATTAAAAACTTTTTGAAGACCCCTCATACATATCCTAGTTTAACTTAAAGCCCAACTGCAGCATATTTTGTTTTTCATTCATAGCCCTGTGCCTGTGGCAGCACACTAACCAGTTTTCAATCCAAAGCCAATTGTTTTCTGAGTTGAAAGACACCAGCATCACTCAACTCACTTCTTGTAAGCCCATGATGTCAAAAACACACTCTATAGGGTACATCATCTGGCTATCCTTGAATTTTAAAGAGTAGCGCCCTCCGTGTTATGTAGTTTCACTGTTTTTGGCATTAGGGGCCCCTCCACCACTAGAGGTTGAAAACCTTTATCTATATACTTCAAGGACACCTAAAGTCACACAACCAAACCTAACATTAAAGGGAAAAGGATTGTATGCGCATTGAAAAAAGGAAAACATTTAGTAATGCTCTAAGCATTGTGGGAGCAGGAAGGGGGAGTGGCAGCATGAGCCTGGCTTTAAAGAAAAACTATGTAGGATTGTAGGGTGGGGATGAAGATGAGTATAAGTTATTGTGCAGAGCTGCATTAAAATAAACCCCTGTTTGGAATCCAAAATCAAACTGTATCTTCTTACTTTACCACAATTGCATGATTTGTGAATAGCATTAGTAATGCACTGATTTATTTTACTTGTTGCCTTGAGTTTCTCAGAAAGAAAATGATCTCTGAAGCAGAAAATGTCCTTAATCCTAGAGGAGTTAGTGTCATTCGAGTGATGATTAATTGTTACCTAACACAATCACCCTGGGATAGAACTGTAAAACTGATTGGGACATTTCAATGCCCCTTTTACTGTCTATTTCTAGCTGCAAAATAATTTTCTCCATCTGTTGTGTACATACTGTTCTGTTTTTGTCTTTTTTTCAATTCTTACAAGTTCTTCCCAGCTGTAAAACCATACAGAGGCTCACAAAGTATATCTTTCAATTAAACAGTAGCTCCCAGTGAATTAAAACCACCCTTTGGAAAACATCAAATGAAGTTGTTCAGGGCATTTTCCTCTTTAATCTGGGATGGATTTTTCATTCTATGAAGAACTAAAGAACCATAAAAATTGTCTAATGTTTCAGCTAAATTACTATATAGTTAATGTTTCTTCTGATTAGGTACATGGATGAGATTACAGGGTTGTAAATGAGGGATTTCCTACTTAACGCAGCCTTTTAGTTAAAAATTGGTGTGTAAGTGACAGAGTATCAGTGAATGGATCTATGTCATGCTGTGGCAGCCTAAGATTGTAGAGCAGTGGTGGTCAACCTAGAAGACGTAGAGGGCATCAAGTGCAGCCGCAGATAGCACCAAAGAGCCACACATTATATTCATAATATGCAACACTAAAATAAGAATGCCAGGAATTTTTGGACATAATACAGAAGACAGTCAGAGAATGCAGAAATGCTACAGGAGATGGCAAGAGATTATAGTAATGTACAGTAAATTGCTGAGATGTGTTGCAGTCCTATTCATTTTGTAAAATACCCCAACAGTGCATACCGATAGAGGTGATATTTAAAGGCAACACATAGAATGAACATGTATTAATTTTCACAATCTAAATTAATGAAATGCAGAATCATTTAGAAAAAGTAAATACATCCCTATAAATTTGCTGTAATTTGACAACGGAGCATGACCAGCGTGGTACCACCTTTAGTTTTTGATCTACTGGATCCCAGCTATACTCAGGGTCATTTTCTTTGAATTTTGACCATTGAATTTTGACCATTGAAGGTTGCAGGCTCTATAGGTAAAGTTTTGTGTTTTATGTCTGATCTTTGGGTATTTATCTGCATGCCTGTGAAGTGGCCCCTCTAACATTGCTCTCATCTACCCTAGAGCCGATTGACATCATTTTATCTCGCTGTAAACTGACGCATTTAACACTATCAAACAGTGCTTAATCATAGCTATGATTAAGCACGGTTTGATAGTGCGAAACGTGTCAGTTCTTCTATCCTGTGATCTGCTTATGAATAAAGGCTAGTTTTCAGAGTGCAGCTGTCCAGAATCTTCTCTCATCTTAATTCCCTTATCTCAATCTACGCTCTTATATAAGGGCTCATGCACACAGGACGTTTAAAAAGGCGCTGCTGCCTGGAAAAAGCAGAATTAAAAACGTGTTATTAACCACGTTTTTGAGTAACGTTTATAGACGTTTATGGACCTTTTTTGAGTTTTTTTTCCATTAGCGTTTTTTTCAGTAAAAGCACTCCCTACAATGTAAAAACGCCTAAAAATGCCTAACGCGGCTAAACGTGGCTAACAACTTATTACAGCTTTAAGCAGCGTTTAGGGGCATTTAGGTGCGTTTTTCATTTTTACTGCTCCTGGAAGCACATGCTGCCGTTTTCTTCAACTGACCCAAAACGCTTATGTCTCCAAACGCCTCTGACAGTTTATGTGTGCATTGACACATAGGCTAACATTGAGGGGCATTTAGAAGCAGTTAAAAAAAACGTCAGATGCCCCTGACAGCAGATGTAAAAAAACTTTATAAATTGTTATAAATCCAACCACATAAATAATTCTTTAAATACATCACTACATTTAAATATGCAATTTCAAGTTACTAATCATAAGCATATCATGTCTTCTACTGTGCAAAAAAAGTACTATTGTGCGAAAACTGTGTAAAAAGAGATGTGCAAAATAAATACTACTAAAATTATTAAAAAGTCCATATAGTATAGTGCAGCCAGTGACAGTCTCCTCCACCAACACAAACCACAGGTCTATTACCAGACAACAAGACCCTTACAAGGTCAAAAACGCTTCTCCAACTCAATGGGACAAAATCTATGGTAATAAACGCTAAAAAACGATAAAGCGGAAAAGCGCTAATAAACACTATTGCAAAAAACTTTATAAATGTTGAAAGACTCACTGCAAAGCTACTGGCATTTTTATACGTTATTTTAACGTCCAGCGTGCATGAGGCCTAATGCCCCATACACACGATCGGAAATTCAGCCAGGAAAAGACAGATGAGAGCTTTTGGTCGGAAAATGTGACCGTGTGTATGCTCAATCGGACTTTTGCTGGTGGAATTCCCGCCAGCACAAAATATTGAGAGCAGGTTCTCTATTTTTCGGTCGTAAAAAGTTCCGTTCGGAAATTTCGATTGTCTGTAGCAATTCCGACGCGCAAAATTCCTACGCATGCTCGGAAACAATTCGACGCATGCTTGGAAGCATTGAACTTAATTTTCTCGGCTCGTCGTAGTGTTGTACATCACTGCGTTCTTGACGGTCGAAAGTTCAGAAAACTTTTGTGTGACCATGTGTATGCAAGCCAAGCTTGAGCAGAATTCCGTCAGAAAAATCTTGAAAGGTTTTTCCGCTCGTGTGTATGCGGCATTAGTCTTGCTACACATTTTCCCTGCCAGGTTGTACACAAGTTGAAATGCAAGTTCTAGTTGATGCTTTTCCAATTTGTAACAGATTTGCATGGCAAGTCTCTATCAAGAGTAAAGTTGCAGTGGTGAGTCTACAGCAAGAGCTCTGCAAGTCACAGTGACCCCTGTGGTGGGATGACTATTGTACCTCATAACTGAACCAGAACTTGCAGCAAACTTGCAGAATGTTTGCAAAGAAAGTTGATCTGGAGTCATGCAATGCGGACTTGCTGCAACTGTGCAACAAACTTGTGAAGCCTGCCAAGTCTATCAATAGCTTAGCAAGTCATTTTCAAACTTGCAGCTCAATTGCTTGCTATCTGGGTCTCTGCATATTTTAGTTGTGAGTGCCCACCCTACCTGAAGTCTGCACATGGCAGCACTCAACAAAGCTTTATTATTCCAGGTAAAAACATGAACATCAGATTACGCTCCTCCACTTGTGTGTGCCCTATCACAGGGCCTAATCATAGAGGCACCATTGACAAGAAGTTCTGAGAATCAGACCACATATTCCAAAAATATGACAAAAGCAGCTGTCCAACATATGAAATAACTAGCATAAAATTCAGGATGTATTTTGACACTTAGATTAATTGTTTCTTTATTTCGCCAGCAGGTGTTGGAAACTTGCAAAACTTGCCAAGCACCTCAATGTCTATGACAGTATGTCTCAGACTCCCATTAAACACCAGTGAAGCATTTAGGAGGCTTTTGCTAATAATGAATTTGCTTCCAAAAGGAAAAAAAACAAAGCATTCTAAAGACTTTATGGCATTTTACAACTATCTCCTAGTCAAAAATACAATTCAAAAGTGTTTTGGCATACATTCCTTTCAAAGCATGTGTGAATTCAGTCTGGTCCCGGGCATGCAGAACACTGACTCATCATGGCAGTCCTTTGTAACAGGTAAGAATACTCAGCCTCTGACAAATCCAAGTGCTATGAGGAATGGATCATTTGGAACTGTGTTTAATAACATTCCGCTTGCAGCCATTAGGCAATCATTGCTGATGTCTTTGAATGACTGTTACAATAGAGGACTAACGTTCGACCCACATAGACTTGAGGCAGGTGACGTCTTGTTTGTTGGCAAAACTCGCTGCAGACTTATTAGTACATATTAGTAAAATGTTAATAATAATCTCAGGTTATATGGATAACATGATTGAGTCTTTGTCCAAGATCTGTCAATCCCTAATAATGCCCATGAAGACATAAAATTAAACCTGACACAGGTAGTATGTCTGTTGCCTAAAAGGGATAACAAAAAAGAAACACTTTCTAATAGGTTATAAACCACTCAAAAAAAATTCAACTGTGCTTAATTTTAAAGTGTCGGTTTTATTTAACTGTTGGTAGATTATTTCAGTCCTGGAATGATCCATAGTGCCCAGCATTGCCCCTGACAGCCTCTCATTTAATATACAGTCTTTGCTGGATTTAGCATTGATTGAAGCTACACCAAAGTGTATGCCAATTAATTCCTACTATGTAATTAATATCTGGTAGAATAACTGCCAGAAGCCTTACAACTAATGAACTGTGATTCCAGGTTAATTCCTTGCCTCGCGCTTTAACACTTCATCAAAACCAGAAGTCACTTCCATCAAATATCCCTTCAAGGTAAAAAGCAGTGAAAAACGGAGCATGGAAAAGACATACATACAGTGGAAACAGGAAAAGTGATGAATGGAGAGATAGAGGAAGAAGCAATTGAACCTACAGCAAAAGGAAAATGAAATAATAATATTAATAACACAGACAATGTAATGTGAAAGAATGAGCTGCCAAAAATTAAAAAAAAGAGGAGAAAATGAAAAATGACACTTTTGCTAAATAAAGGACTACAAGGACAAAAGAGATGTAATTTATAAGAAATATACATGTATATAATTTTACAATTCCATTGACCTCCCCTTCTGTCCCAGCTGACTCTCCCCCACCTCCTCATTCCTCCATCCATCAACACAGTGTCGGTTCATTATTCTAAATAGAAGGCTCTTTTATTCCACATATCAGGTTTTGTGGATGCAATCTGCATGCCAATTATGGGAATGGACCCCTGATACCAAAAAATGGAAATCAGCACCGCTCGGTACAGTCTTAGAGGAGATTGTCACACTCTGCACCCAGAGTGGCCATATATGTTCACCTGGAACTAGTTCAATGTCAACCATATGTATGGTAAAGACCAGACAACTTTACAGCATCAAGAAACTTTAGAAGGATATCTGGATTCTGGTTCGAGAGGTATATGGGGACAGATGTTAAATACTATTTTCTTAAAGAGTATACCCAAAGGAAATGGAAATCACTCAATTTTTAAGACCACAATTCTACTGCCACCTATTAACCCCAGGATTCCCACACTGCTGCTACTTTAAGCATTGGTTGGACTTGAAGACCTGACCTTGAAGACCTTTTACCTGATTTCAACAAAAGGTGGTACTCAAGTTCAAATCTGTAACTCAAAAGCAGAATGGGTTAATGCCCCACAGGTATAGGGAGCAAATAAGATACTGTTTACCAGAGTCACCATAGAAAAAAGAAACAGTATAGAAAAACCTACTTAGTGTATAAAAGTACACCTAGGCCCCTTTTACACGGGGCGGATCCGTAATGATCTGCCCCGTAAACATCCGCTTGCTCAGCGGGGATCGCTCCGTTGATCCCCACTGACACTGTGCAGGGACCGCCCTCTATCAGATCTCCGCTCTCCTCTATGCGGGATCCGCTCCGTCTGCAGAATCGGACCATAGCAGAGACGGATGATATCGGGTGTCAGGGGATGTTCATCCGCTGACACCCGCTATCCCATAGGGATGCATGGATGTCCATATTTCATCCGAACGTGTGAAAGGGGCCTTATAGGGGGAAATTTACTAAAACTGGTGCACTCAGAATATTTTGCAGCTGTGCATGGTAGCCAACCAGCTTCTAACTTCAGCTGGTTCAATTAAGCTTTGACAATAAAACCTGGACGCTGATTGGTTTCTATGCTGAGCTGCACCAGATTTTCACCATCCAGTTTTAGTAAATAACCCCACAAATAAGTAAATACCCCCACAAATTAAATAACCCCACAAATTTAGTAATAACCCCACATCATAAAAAATCCCACATCATAAAAAACTATCAATAAATGTTGTATGACATGCTGTTCATACTCACTATGCCTCTCACTGGTCACTATGAGATTTGTTTTCTGTATTCTGCAAACCTCATTAATCATGCTGTTCTCTATCTCCTCCTTCTGTTCATGTCCCCAATTCAGCTAGGGATTTTGCAGCTGTGGTGGCCTCTCTGCACGTGCTCAGTTTTCAGTAAGTTTCTATGCTAAGCATTTCCTCCCTATCCCATCTGAGCAGTCCATGTGATGATAGAGTCACACATGTGGGTGTATACACAGTGGTAAATTATAGCCCACTCCCTCCCTCCTCCTCCATGCCCACTAACCAGATAAACACAATGGGGGCAGGATATTACATGTAGATTAATGGAGGCTTCACCTCCCCCTTCTTCTAGGACACAGACTGGAGGGGCGTAACACAGCCTGTGACTGGCAGAAATCCATCCATACCATGTTATTTCCACAAAGTTATAAAGATTTGATTTCAAATATATTTGTATGCCAATTCAAAACAGTTTATTGATTTTGTTTATTTACTTTTACTTTGTATTCCAAAGGCTGTTTATTTTTTAACTTTGAACATGTGACCAGCAGCAGAGGTCTACAAGCTCCTCCTGCTTATGTTTCCCTGCAGACAAGCTGGGAAAGAGCTGAGTCATATGACAGCTGTATATTAATTAAGTTAACGGTACTTAGATTTTTTTTTTATTAAAACATTTACAGTGCCATCATCAACATACAGAAATAGAAGGGACAACCTAAATTAAACAGTGTGTGTTTAGTATAACTTTAAACTTTAGTGCTCCCCAGTTTTCAAGGGGGCACCTTTTAAGAAAAGGTATGTGGGCATAGGACACAATCCTGCCATGCCCCCCAGTTACACAGACCATGAACAATAATCAAAATAACAAATGCAATGATTTGAAGGGTGAATGAAAGAATATGTAAATCCAAAATTTCATATACCTGATATGTGCCTGCCGTACCATGAATTTGTATGAAAAAGTATCCTGTTCTCTTTGTATTGGTTCCTTTGTGTGAAATACTTGGTGTCCCTGCCAGCCCCTCTGCTTTCCTAATAAAAACTGACCACACTAGGCATGGGAGCACAGCACTGTGAGTTTTATGGCTGTGCTGAGACTTCAGCCTGCTTTCCTCCATTGATCACCCCCCCCCCCCACCCACACACACACACGCACACACGGAGCTATTTACTGGGAAGACCAGTGTCCTGCTGTTTCTCCTCCCCTAGCTCTCTTAGTTCCTTATGCAGCTGAGAACAGCGGGTATGTAATCACTTAAAAAGGGGGAAAACTGTATTTAATATGTGTATATATATATATATTTCATTTCTATTTTAAACTAAATGGGTTGTTTTATAAGAGACAGAGAACAGTCCGTGACTTTGTTTTTGTGGTTTATTATGGATTAATAACTTGGATGGGAATGGAGGTTATGGGTTGCCCACTTGATTCTAGCAAAATAACTTTGGCAACAACTTTAGGGACATCTTCAGAAACACAGTGTATATACAGTCTATATACAGTCTCCTTGACACTCCTTCTGTACGTTACTTGTTTGCAGACTCTGGATCACTGTAAATGGATCTGACAGGCACAGTCAGATCTAGCAGAACACAGTGATCAGCTTGCACTCTCCCTCCTGTGGCTCCTGGCCCCAGCACCACCACTTCAGGCACTGCCAACCCACTTGGGTGCAGCTGCCCCTTTCACTAGCCCTCCAGGCCAACTTTCCTCCACAGTCCTCCAGACTGACTCTCACCAGCCCACCTAAAGGAGATCTCCCAGGGAAGGGATGAAGACTTGGCACACCGCTGTCTTCAGGGAGAACTGGCTACATGTGGCAGTCTCCCCCCTAGTCCCCAGTAGTGCTGCTCTGCTCACACTGTCCTCTCACTTGCTCCCATGACTCCAGGAAGGGCTTCCTCCGTGTGTTGTGGCAGGATCCTTCCAGCATCCGAGCCCCGGCTCAAGGTTACCCAAGGGCCACTGACAGCCTCCACAGCACTATATCTCCATCTTCCACCTGACTGCCCCTGCTGGCATGGTTCATTCCTATTTAGGCCGTGGCCCTCATAAATATTTCAAGCAGCCCCTCCTAACCTCCACCCACTAGCTCTAGAAGCTTCTACAGCCTTCCAGACCAGGGGGATGCATCAGAGGAGTTGCATACCTCCCAACATTTTGAGATGGGAATGAGGGACACCTACTAACAAACATATGTAGGCATTGGACACGCTGCCTGCCACACCCCCTTAAAGGAGAATTAACCAAAAAAAAAGGTTAAATAAATCCACAAGGACTTTTTTTACCACTACAATCCCTTTATATTGGCTTTTAAAATGTACAAATGCAGAAATTGTGAATTTGGATGAAAGGTTTAGTACTGGGAAACACTTTTTGAAAGATAAAAAGTGCATTTTATATACAACTATATGGATCAGACCAAAATGAGGGACAAATGAGGGGGGAAGCGGCACAGAGGGACATTGCTCCAAATCAGGGACAGTCCCTCGAAATCAGAGACAGTTGGGAGCTATGGAGTTGTCAGGATGAGTCATCCAGCCCTGAGTCACTGAACCCTGACCCAGATTCACAGCTCAGGCTTAGCCCTGAGCAAAACCTAATTTTCCTACACTAACAAAACCTACACTACTAAATCTATCCTACATCTAGCACACACCAGAGAGTGCTACATAAGAAACTTTGTATTACTGACTCTGTATGTTAGAGAGGCAATGAGCCTGCAAGGAGTGTCTTTAGGAATTCCTTTACTGAATTGATCACAGTTTGTGGTGTTGGGGGGAACGTAGGTACATTCAAAAAACTTTTAGATGTGTTTCTTAATGAACGCAGTGTACAGGCATATGGACAACGGTAGTGACATAAAGGTTGAAGTGAATGGACTGCTAATTATGATCTTTTACTCTGCATTGGAGAAGTTCAGTAAGGCTACATTCACACCTGAGCGTTTTGTTTTCAGGCAGAAATTCATGCGATTTTTACCACGTTTTTGCCGCGATTTTGCACAGGTCAAAAGGCCACCAATGTAAAAAGCAGAAAAATGCATGTAATCTGCCCAAAAAGAAGCTTGCATACTTTTTTTGAGCTTCAGGCATTTTTTTTAAGGCTACAAAACACACAGATGTGAACAGGGGCCATTTAAATGACTGGGATTTTGCTTGTTGGGCTCAGGTGTGAATGCAGCCTAAAAGTTCCACAGAATGATGGTAAGTGTCATGGTAACCAAGCAGCACTATGAACTAAAAATGGGTAAGCAAGAATGGTTCCCAGATTTTTAGATTACAGAAAAAAGAGAGTAAAGATGACAGCTGCATTACAGCAATGTCTGGATAAAAAATGAATTACTGAGCAGGTAGGCTATCCTTCCCATATACATATCAAGGTTTCATTTTTCATTTTTACTGCCGTTTATTATAAAAAAAATTCATTAGACCATCACAATCAGATTTAATGTTACTAAAATGAGATCAACAGTAAAAGATCATGATTCTGCAGGTTATATTTAACACAACTATCTTAAACAGCTAACTCTCAGGATAACCCCTGTAGGATAGCATTTACCATAATGGTACTTTTGGGCCAGTGTCAAGAGCAACAGAATTAGAGGGGGAAGCACCAAATTTCAAAATCTGAAAATCAGGGAAACCTTTTCTTGGTTGTCTTTTCTTCTTTATGCTACTCCTGCACATCTGTACACTCAAAACTGCAACTCCCCTGTCTCCCAGAAGTTTGGCTCCCTCCTCCTTCCTCCGCCGCTAGACCAATTAGAAAGTGTAGCACGCTTCGCGCATGTGCAGTAGGGACTTCACTGCTGGGTTCCCTTACCAGGAATGGCGGCGGCTGCACCCGACATCCGATCTAAAGATCGGCTGGGACCCTTCCTCCACCTAACTCCCGCCGGTCATCACCGGATTTCCCTTCCCCCCCTCTCCCTCCTACCTCCTTCTCTCTCTCTAGTTCTTTACCCTTTCCCTTCATTCTGACTTTATATCTTTTTTACTTCTTTTGCTTTGTTTTAACTTACACATGCTACCTATAGTGTGAACCTTGGGTATTACTCAATGACTAAGCTTAATAATACAGAGAACAGGTTTTCTCTCTGACCTTACCCAGTCTAGTAGAGGGAGTCGGCTGTGGGCGATAGCCATTGGGCTGACGGCTGACTTCTTCTATATGTACTTTTGATACCGTTTTCTAACTGTATTCTTCCCATGTTGTTCACTGTTATAATGTTCTTTTTGGAAAATGTCAATATAAATATGTTCAACACTAAAGATCGGCTGGGGTAACGACCTCTGGGCATCATATGATGTCCTTGACTTTGTGCGGGTATATCTGAATAATGCCTGCATCTACAGACATCATTCAGATATTGTCTTTTTCAGCCGGTGTGTCGTCGTCGCCCACCCCGCGCGCTGCCCTCCGGGGGTTCTACCGACTCCCCGCTGCCATCGGTGAGTCTGAGAATGGATCCGCTGGCCCCAGATGTTTACCATAGAGATTTCCGGTGGACCAGATGGTAGCCTCTATGATTGTTCGTAAGCCAGGCACAATGTTATGACATCACGCCCAACCTCTGCATTCAAACAAACAGCGCCGCTGCGGCTGAGAAGCTGAGATCGTTTTTTTTTTGTTTTTTTTATTTCAGCTGTCCCAGCCTAGAGTTGAGATGTGGGGTCTTATTGACTATTATTGAGTACCGATCATACCATATTCCTATTACAAGGGATGTTTATATTCCTTGTAATAGGAATAAAAGTGATCAAAAAAAAAATGTTTTGAAAGTGTCAAACTAAAAAATGTAAAGTAAAATTAACAATAAATAATAAAAAAAATTAAAGTGCTCCTGTGAACGCATACGTAACTCCCGCCCACATATGAAAACGGTGTTCAAACCACACATGTGAGGTGTCGCCGCGAATGTTAGAGTGAGAGCAATAATTCTAGCTCTAGACCTCCTCTATAACTCTAAACAAGTAACCAGTAAAAAAATTGAAAACATCGTCTTTGTGGATTATTAAGTACCGAAATTTGGCGCCATTCCACGAGCCTTTGGAAATTTTGAAGCGTGACATGTTAGGTATCTATTTACTCTGCATAACTTCATCTTTCACATTATGCAAACAAATTGGGTTAACGTATTGTTTTTTGAAACAAGGAAAAACAGTTTTTTTTCCCCCAAAAACTTGTTTGAAGAATTGCTGCGCAAATACTGTGCAAGATAAAAAGTTGCAATTGTATTCTCTAGGGTCTCTGCTAAAAAAAACATATATAATGTTTGGGTTTCTATGTAATTTTCTAGCAAAAAAACAATGATTTTTAGGAGAGAATTGTCAGAATTGGCCTGGTTGGCAAGTGGTTAAAAGTCAGCAGCTTTAAATTTTCGTGGGGGGGGCTGGACCTTCTCTTTAACCGCTTAAGGACCGCCTCCTGCACATATACGTCGGCAGAATGGCACCGCTGGGCATAACCACGTACCTGTACCTAGTCCTTTAAGAGCCCAGCCGTGGGTTGCGCGCGTGCGCCTCCGGCGGCACGTTCGCGACCCGGTCCTGAGCTCCGTGACCGCGGTCGCGGGACCAGCAGACCCGATCGCCGCTGGTGTCTCGCGATCGGGTCACAGAGCTGAAGAACGGGGAGAGGTCTGTGTAAACAAACCTCTTCCCGTGTTTCCTACACTGCCTGTCACTGATCGGCTGTTCCCTGTCATCGGGAAAGCCGATCAGTGACGTCAGACGTAAAGCCACGCCCCCTACTGTAAAAAAAGCACACACGTCACAGACATAACCCCTCCCCGCCCCCTAGTGGTTAACTCCTTCACTGCCATTGTCATTTACATAGGAATCAGTGCATTTAAATAGCACTGATTTCTGTATAAATGACAATGGTCCCAAAAATGTGTCAAAAATGTCTGATGTGTCCGCCATAATCACAATAAAAATCGCTGATCGCCGCCATTACTAGTAAAAAAAAAAATATTAATAAAAAATGCTATAAAACTATTCCCAATTTTGTAAACGCTATAACTTTTGTGCAAACCAATCAATAATCGCTAATTGCGATTTTTTGTTTACCAAAAATATGTAGAAGAATACGTATCGGCCTAAACTGAGGGGAAAAACATTTTTATATATTTTTTGGTTATATTTATTATAGCAAAAAGTAAAAAATATTGAATTTTTTTTCAAAATTTTCGCTCTATTTTTGTTTATAGCGCAAAAAATAAAAACCGCAGGGGCGATCAAATACCACCAAAAGAAAGCTCTATTTGTGGGAAAAAAAGGACGCCAATTTTGTTTGGGAGCCACGTCGCACGACCGCGCAATTGTCAGTTAAAGCGACGCCGTGCCGAATCGCAAAAAGGGGCCTGGTCCTTTGGCTGCAAATTGGTCCGGTGCTTAAGTGGTTAAGGACTACAATATGCAAGAGAACAGTATGGTAGAGGGGTGCAGGGGATGTGAAAATTAGACCAGCACATTTAAAAAGCTGTGAATGTGTTTAAATGGCAGTTATTGATTCTCTACCAAAGAATGTTTGGTGAAAGTCACATCTACAGCCTGCTAAATAGAGTGTTTTTAAAGTGGTATTAAAGGTTCGGTTTATAAAAAAAAAAAAAAAACATATACTTACCTGCTTACAGAGCAGCCCCAATCTTCCCTTCTCGGGTCCCCTGCTGTTGCTCTTGGCTCCTCCCCCTTGACCAGTGCCCCCAATAGCAAGCCCCTTGCTATGGAGGCACTGGTGCATGTTCGCCTCTAAGCCCTGCTCTATGCATCCATAAGACACATGGAGCCATGGCTCAGCCCCGCCCCCAGCTCTCTACTCATTGGCTCGCTCACTCATTGCTGTCTCCGCCAGTGAGGTGAAGGAGTCCTGGGACAGCTGGGGCTCTTGTGCACATCGCTGAATTAAGAGGGGGCTCAGGTGAGTATTAGGGGGGGCTGAGGCAGGAGCAACACATAGAAGGTTTTTTTTTACCTTTATGCATAGAATACAAAAAACTTCAGCCTTTACAACCACATTTTTGGAAAAAGGAGTTTAGAACTTCTGTCAGGATTGTGTTGCTGTCTGTGCCTTTATTGAGGAGATGCACACTCTCTATTTGTCCCGGTAACCATTGCTACAGGCAGTGGCGGCTGGTGGTATATTTGTGGGGGGGGGGGAGCAAACAATCCATAGCCCGAGCTTGGTTTAATGATGGCTGTGAATATAAGGGGAACCGTATTCTTTCTCCAACAGAACATTCTACAATGAGTTTTACATAAAATAATTATAGGAACTGGAGAAAGTCCAGAGAAGGGCAACAAAGTTAATAAGGAGACTGGAGGACCTCAGTTATGAGAAATGACTACAAGCATTAAACGTATTCTCTCTGGAGAAGAGACGCTTGAGAGGTGATATGATAGCGATATACAAATACCTCAATGGTGATTCTGGGAATAAACTATTCAGTCTCAGGGAGTGTAAGAAGACACGGGGCCACTCAATGAAATTGGAGAAGAAGCAGTTTAACCTTAAACTGCGTAGGGAGTTTTTCACTATAAGACCACTTTCACACTGAGGCACTTTTCAGGCGCTTTCACGCTAAAAACAGCACCTAAAAAGCTCACGAAAACGTATTTCCATTAAAATCAATGAACGCTTTCACACTGGGGCAGTGTGCTGGCATGGCTGTGAAAAACTCCCCTCCCCATTGAAATGAATGGAAAGCTCTTCAAAAGCGCCTGAAAAGCTCTTCAAAAGCGCTCAGTGTTTTTACTGGCAGTTTAGAAGCACTTCAGTGTGAAAGTGGCCTAAGGGTGGTAAGGATGTGGAATTCACTTCCACAATTGGTGGTGTCAGCAGGAAGTATTGATAGATTTAAAAAAACTCTTGGATGGGTATCTAAGCGAAAACAGTATACAGGTATATGGGAAATGATTATGAACACACACAGGTTGAACTGGATGGACTGGTGTCTTTATTTAACCTTACCTACTATGTAACTATGACACAAGGAACAGAGCTTGTACTAAATGGTATAAATACTCATGTGTGTCTGGGGCAGCGGGGTATTTAAATAAATATGGCCCTGAATCCCTGCCATAAATATATCCACACATATTCACAGATTTAGTTCAGATATTCCCCTTTTCTGCTAAAAAAAAAATTATATATAAATATTAATGCCTATAGATGGACGAAATTTTTAGAAAATTGACAAATGTATTTAACAATCTGACCATTCTTAGGAAAAAATTGTATTTCCACTTTTTTTTTTTTAACAATATTTACTCTACTTGTTTCAGGATAGAAAAACTTGTAGGAACATTAATAGAAATTACTACTCGGTCCTTTCCTGAAACTTATTCCAATAAAGGATTCAGTCCCAGAGGGGACATAATGCCCCATTAAACAGTTCAACTTTGAAGAATGTGGAAATACATTGAGATTAATGATATGTTTATTCTTAATGTCGTAGAAAAGGAATGAATTGCTTAACTGTGTTCTCCCCATTAAAGATCTATCAATTTATAGAAGGTCTTCACGGTCTGTAGAACAACAGCCCCGTTCTACAAACCACATACATACACAAATCAGCACTGACACCCAGGACTGCTCTACTGCAAACTCTATCTGGGGACTTGTGGGTCCTTGAGGCAAAGAGTAGGTGACAGGCTCCACTTAGCATTCATTACCTGCATATAATAACCTCATATATCAAACTGGAATTGACCGAGAAACCCCATGATAGTAGGTCTTCTGTTATACACGGCAAACACCATTAACCAAAAGTCCCTTGTTCCCTTGCTTGATATGCAAAATCGGCAGGGCCGTAGAAAAAGAAACAGCCGTCACAATGACTATTTTGTTAGCGCTATACATAATATGAATGAATTATGCAAAACAGTCACAACTCCGTAATCGGATGCTTTGAGAAATAAGACCTGAGCTGACACCCAGTGGCCTGGAAAATAATGAGGCTGGGCTGAACAAAATTATAAATAAAATAAATTAATTTAAAGTGGACACTGATGCATGGAGAGGGG
>CM053028.1:454865761-455013022 GCA_028564925.1 Lithobates sylvaticus | reverse complement strand
TAAATGAGTAGCCTGAATATTTATTTTGCTTCAGCCAATCCCTGGGGATGTGTGCCCAGTAGGTGGCTAGAGAGGGACATAAATAGTCAGAGACTTAGAGCAGCCCTGTTCTTGTCCTGTTGGAGAAGCCCCCAGCCTTTGGGGCTTGTGGCCTGTGGGGTTGGAGTCTGCTGATGTTCATTGAGGTCCCAGCTGTGGCAGAACTGGTGGGGCCAATTCCTAATTTCTTTTGGAGCCAAGGCTCTGGTCTGGAGAACTCACTGGATAGTGCATGGTAGAAGCTGGGAGGTGTGCAGCTGCCTGGGATATTGTGAGTACTGACCCAGGCTCAAGATTTTAGTGACTGTGTGTACATTTGAAGGGTCCCTACTTTTGGTTTTCCCTAGTTATTAGTGCTGGAGAACTCTTATCGTCATTATCAGTGCTGTAAATTACCTCACATTCCACACTGAAAGATTACAAACTGCTCCAGTCTAGTAGACACAGAGCCGATCGGCCCTATAGGCACACTATGCAAGCTGCTTAGGGCCCCGCCGCTGTGGGGGGGCCCCCAAGACCCAGCATCCCCCCTGCACCTCTGGCTGGCCGTTTAGAGTGCAGTGAGGAGAGGTGGGAGGAGGTGGAAGGCGGCGATCAGCAGCTCTATGGTGCCTGAGTGGGCGGCGGGATCTCCCTGGGGTTTGTAGTATTCTCAGTGTATACAGTGGAGAGGAGAAGGGAGGGGCCTCTGACCCAGGCAGGTATCAGTTTCACTTTCACTCTGCTTGAACACTGTTGCTGATGCCCGGGTCAGAGGCCCCTCCCCTCTCCGCTGTATACATTCGGAGATAGAACTACTAGCCCCAGGGAGATCCCCCTGCCTGTGGACACCATATAGCTGCCGATCGCCGCCTCCCACCTCCACCAGCCAGGTACAGGGGAACCTCTGCAAGGGGGGGAGTCAGCTGTTTGGGGGCCCAAATGTAAGAGGGGGGCCCCTGGGGACACTAATGTAAGAGGGGGGCTCTCTGGGGACACTAATGTAAGGACGGGGCCCTCTGGGGACACTGATGTAAGAGGGGGCCCCCCGGGGACACTAATGTCAGAGGGAGGCTCTCTGGGGACCCTGTGTAAGGAGGGACTCTCTGGGGACCCTGTGTAAGGAGGGGCTCTCTGGGGATACTAATTTAAGAGGGAAGGCTCTCTTGGGACACTAATGTAAGGGGAGGCTCTCTTGGGACCCTGGTGTAGGGGGGGCTCTCTGGGGACCCTGGTGTAAGGGGGGGGGCTCTCTGGGACCCTGGTGTAAGGGGGGGCTCTCTGGGGACCCTGGTGTAATAAGGGGCTCTCTGGGGACCCTGGTGTAAGGGGGGGGGGGCTCTCTGAGGACCCTGATGTAAGGAGGGGCTCTCTGAGGACCCTGATGTAAGGAGGGGCTCTCTGGGGACCCTGGTGTAAGGGGAGGCTCTCTGGGGACCCTGGTGTAAGTGGAGGCTCTCTGAGGACCCTGATGTAAGGGAAGGCTCTCTGGGGACCCTGATGTAGGGGGATACCCTCTGGGGACCCTGATGTAAGTAGGGAGGCTCACTGGGGACCCTGATGTAAGGAGGGGCTCTCTGAGGACACTGATGTTAGGGGGGCTCTCTGGGGACCCTGATGTAAGGAGGGGCTTTCTGGGGACTCTGATGTAAGGGGAGGCTCTCTGGGAAACCTAATGTAGGGGGGGCTCTCTGGGGACCCTAATGTAGGGGGAGGCTTTCTGGGGACCCTAATGTAAGGGGGAGGTTCTCTAGGGACCCTGATGAAAGGGGGGCTTTCTGGGGACCCTGATGTAAGGGGGGGGCTCTCTGGGGACCCTGATGTAAGGGGGGGCTCTCTGGGGACCCTAATGTAGGGGGAGGCTCTCTGGGGACCCTAATGTAGGGGGAGGTTCTCTAGGGACCCTGATGTAAGGGGGGCTCTCTGGGGACCCTGATGTAAGGGGGGATCTCTGGGGACCCTGATGTAGGGGGAGGCTCTCTGGGGACCCTAATGTAGGGGGAGGCTCTATGAGGACACTGATTTAAGGGGGGCTGTCTGGGGACCCTTGTGTAAAGGGGGGCTCTCTGGGGACCTTGGTGTAAGGGGGGCTCTCTGAGGACCCCGATGTAAGGGGGGCTCTCTGAGGACCTCATTCTGTTCTATATTGTTGTACTTATTCTTTGACTGTTTTGTTTAAAGGAGGGAGGATTGTTTTGGGAGCACTGAAGTGTCAGGTGTAAATGTGTGGCAATGGCAAATAGTTTACATAGCTCATGGCATCACGGGTCAAGTAGAGGGCCCCTTAGCAGAATTTTGCTTAGGGCCCCAGGGAGGTCAGGATCGGCACTGAGTAGACATGTGCAGAACAGAAACATTTGTTTTGTTTTGTATAGATTCGTTATGTTATTAATTTAGTTTTGTTGATTCGTTTCGGAATTTATTTCATTTAATTTCCTTTTGTTTATTCATTTTCTAACGAATTCTAAATTTTCGGAACGATACGAATACGGATTGGTCAAAAATGGGGAACCCGGCCGTCGCATCCTTAACCACTTCAGCCCTGGAAGAATTTACCCCTTCCTGACCAGAGCACCTTTTGCGATTCGGCACTGCGTCGCTTTAACTGACAATTGCGTGGTGGTGCGACGTGGCTCCCAAAAAAAATTGACGTCCTTTTTTTCCCACAAATAGAGCTTTCTTTTGGTGGTATTTGATCACCCCTGCGGTTTTTATTTTTTGCGCTATAAAAAAAAAAGAGCGATAATTTTGAAAAAAAACACATTATTTTTAACTTTTTGCTATAATAAATATCCCCCAAAAATATATAATAAACGTTTTTTTTGCTCAGTTTAGGTCGATACGTATTCTTCTACATAGTTTTGGTAAAAAAATCACATTAAGCGATTATTGATTGATTTGCGCAAAAGTTATAGCGTTTACAAAATAGGGGATAGTTTTATGGCATTTTTATTAATATTTTTTTTTTACTAGTAATGGCGGCGATCACCAATTTTTTATGACTGCGACATTACGGCAGACACATCGGCCATTTTTGACACATTTTGGGACCATTGTCATTTATACAGCAATCAGTGATTCCTGTGTAAATGACACTGGCAGTGAATGGGTTAACCACTAGGTGGCAGTGTAGGGGTTAAGTGTGTCCTAGGGGCGTGTTTATAACTGTGGGGGGCGCGGCTCTGTGTGACACGTCACTGATCTCTGCTCCGATCACAGGGAGCACTGTCACTAGGCAGAACGAGGAGATGCTTGTTTACATTAGCATCTCCCCGTTCTTCCTCTCCGTGAAACGATCGCGGGTATCCCCACTGGCCGCCTCTTAAAGGACAACGTACAGGTATGTGATTCTGCCTGTACATGCCCTTCTGCCGCAGTATATTTGCATGAGGCGATCGGGAAGCGGTTAACAACTGGTGACTCATCAGCTGTCAGCGGGCTTCCCCATTGAGAGCTGAAATGTAAATGAAAGAATTCTGGCAATAGAAAATTCTGAAAAAACAGCACAGGCCCCTCCCTTCGGGTCTTGTTTGGATTTTAAGGGGAGCCCCACGCCAAAATTAAAAAAAAAAATGGCGTAGGGGGGCAGGACAGGATCATACCAGACCACATGCCCTCAACATGGGGGGGTGCTTTGGGGTGGGGGGGCCCAAACCACCTTGTCCCCATTTTGATGGTGACAAGGACCTCTTCCCCACATCTCTGGGCGGTGGTTGTAGGGGTCTGCGGGCAGGGGGCTTATCGGAATCTGAAAGCCCCCTTCAACAGGGAGGCCCCCAGATCCCAGCTCTTTGGGTCTGGTATGGATTTTTAAGGGGAACCCCATGCCAAATTTAAAAACAAAGCCGCTTGGGGTCCCTCCAAAATCCCTACAAGACCATTATCCGAGCATGCAGCCCAACAGGCCAGGAAAGGGGGGGGGGGTGAGTGAGCAACCCCCCTTCTGAACCATACCAGCCCACATGCCCTCATGGGGACAAAGAACCTTGTTCGCATGTTGATGAGGACAAGGGCCTCTTCCTTACAACCCTGGGTGGTGGTTGTGGGGGTCTGCAGGTGGGGGGCTTATTGGAATCTGGTAGCCTACTTTAACAAGGGGGCCCCTCAGATCCCTGGCCCCCATGTGAATGAGTATGGGGTAAGCACGCCCCCATGTTGAGGGCATGTGGCCTGGTATGGTACAGGAGGGGGCACTCGCTCATCTCCTCGCTTTCCGGAGCTGCCGGACTGCATGCTCGGATAAGGGCCTGGTATGGATTTTTATCAATTTATCAATTTGTAAATGTAAAGTGAGCGAATGGAACATAAATCTAAATCAAATAAATATTTGGTGTGAACACGCTTTGGCTTCAAACTAACATCAATTCTTCTAGGTACACTTGCACACAGTTTTTAAAGGAACTCAGCAGGTAGATTGTTCCAAACATCTTGGAAAACTAACCGAAGAGCTTCTATGGATGTAGGCTGCCTCAAATCCTTCTGCCTCTTCATGTAATCCCAGATAGATTGGATAATGGTGAGATCAGGGCTCTGTGGGGGGTTAAACCTTCACTTCCAGGACTTTGTGTTCTTTTTTACACTGAAGATAGTTCTTAATTCCATTGGATGTATGTTTGGGGTCATTGTCTTGCTTCAGAATACATTTGGGGCCAATCACATGCCACTCTGATGGTATGGCAGGATATCCCTATGCATCCCTCATATGCAGTATAACACTTCCTATTTACGGTGGTGATATCATGCAGCATTAAAACTGGGAAACACCTATTAGATCCTGCTGGAGGCCACCGTGTTTAGGGGCCACAGCACACCATGCATTCAATAGTGAAGCAGTAAAGCCCCATACACACGGTCGGACAATCCGCGGACCAGGTCCGTCGGACCATGTCCGTCATACTTTGTCCGATGTTGGTTTTGCGTACACACGGTCGGACAAAGTTGTCGGAAAATCCGATCATTTTGAACGTGGTGACGTTTGTTGCCTACGACGGGACTACGTAGAGGCTAGTAGCCAATAGCTTTGGTCTTGTAATGTGATCTGAGCATGCGTAGCACTTTGTCCGGTCGGACAACCGTACACACGATCGGATTTGGTGTGATCGGACCGTGTTGACGGCAAATCTTTCCAGCAGGAGATAAGACTTTGTCCGTCGGTCAAACCGACGAATACTGTCCGATGGTGCATACACACGGTCTGATTTTTCAACAACCTTGTCCGATCAGACAGAATCCATGAAAAAGTCCGACCGTGTGTATGGGGCTTAAGTGTTGTTTGGTGATTCACTAATAAAATAAGAACAGAATTAATCATTTGCCAATTATATGCCCATCTGTTTCTAAGCTTCAGTCCTTAAGGCCCACCAAGTGTTTATTCATACAGTGACAGTGCCCTTGACCTTTCACTGTGTCATATGGGTTCCTAATACTTTCTTGGGGGGGGGGGGGGGTAGAAGCAATGTAAATTAGTGGTCAGGTAAAGTTGTATATACAGTTATGCCGTGTACACACGACCGGACTTTCCGGCAAACTAGGTCCGACGGTCTTCCTGAAGGACTTTCGGCAGAGTTCCGATCGACTCTCCGAACGAACGGACTTGCCCACATACGAATGGACTAAGTCTGGTCGAAATTCCAATCGTTCGAACGTGGTGACGTAAACAGGACTAAAAAAATAGCCAGTAGCCAATAGCTGCCCTTGCGTCATATTTTGTCTGTCGGACCAGCACACAGACGAATGTTTTTCCCGATTTTAATCCGTCGGAATTGAGTCCGTCGGATAGATTTGAAACATGTTCTATTTCTAGGTCCGCTGGAATTTTTTCCCAAAAACGAACGGATTGTCGGACCTAGTTTGCCGGAAAGTCCGGTTTGTGTATACGCGGCATAAGAATAGTTCTTTCTCCCAAACCTGCTATCTAGAAGGAGTTTAAATAAGTCCTAATAATGAATGGCATTAAAGTGGCATTAAACCCCAAAGCAAAAAAATAATATATTGCAGCCTACCCTTCGTTAGATGTAGTGGCTGTATTCATTTTCTTTTGTAGGCTTTGTTTCTCTGTTTTTACCTGGTTATCTGGCCAGTAACATGTCTCCTCTATTAGAGTGTCCCCACTCTGGATGGAGGAGCATAGGGGGCATCTTTGGACAGCATGTAGGCAGGTGCTGTCTACTTTCCCCACTGCAGTTGGCACTTTCACCTTGTTGGAGAGGAAGTCAAGAGGAACAGGGTTCCTCTATGGTTTCTTGGGTCCCGCACTCTACTCTCCTAACAGACACTGTCAGTCTGGCTGATGCCTGCTCTCTTCACATTACAGGAAACTGTGAGTATACCCAGTTGGGCAGCCTTCCCACTGGGTTTGTTGTAAACTGTGCAATACAAGTTTTTCATCGCACCTGTCTATGTGATGTAGAAACCTCTAGTGTAGAGTGATAGTTAGTATACATAGGTTTTGTAGTGTAGGTAAATTTGTGTTTTGAAACTGGATCAGGCTGAGTGATCCAGGGAAGCTGGATGACTTATCAGGCAGCATTTCTGGTGCCTCCCCCTACTTGCTGGAACTTTGAAGAAACTTTCAGAAGAATGGGAGGGAGGTTAGGAGGAGCTGGCTGGAGTATTGAGGAGGGCCCCAGATAATCCCCAGCAAAGGGGACCTCTTAAATACTCAGAGTCAGGCCAGCAGGGCCGGTGTGGAGTTTGGGTGGAAGCTTGAAATGGATTTCTGAGGAGGCTGTCGGAGGACCTTGAGGGTAGCCCCCTAGATTGGGGGGGTGACCTCAGGCTCGGGGCTCGGATGCTGGATGGATCCTCTGAAAACAAAAGGAGGAGTCCTGTCCAGAGGCACATGAGCAAGAGTGAGGACAGAGGGAGCCAGCAAGCATGTTCGGTAGATCTCCAGGGAGAAGACAGGCTGGAGAGTGATCAGTCTGGGAGGACTGAGAGACAGCCTGAGAAGACTGGTGAGTGGCAGTCTGGGATGGCTGGGGAGTCAGTCTGGGAGGACTGCAGAAGATTAACCAGGAGGACTAGTGAAAGGGGCAGCCGCAGCCAGGTGGGCTGGCTGTCCCAGAAGTGGTGGTGCCGGGATCAGTAGCCACAGGAAGGTCGCTGGACACTGGGACTTTTTCTACACAACTAATGGGTCCGGGCTCCCTGCCTGTAAAGGGCTTTTGCTGGATCTGGCTGAGTTTCTTGTCAGATCCCCCTAAACAGTGTTCCAGCTGGGTCTCAGTGTTTCTGAAAGCAAGTGATATGCTGGAGGAAGAGGAGTGTACAAAGAGGGTTTATATAGTTGAAGTGTCCCTGAAGAGACTTTGTTCTAGTCAAGTGGGCATCCCATAATACCCATGAAGAACCCTGGGTGAGGCCTAGGACATTGACACAAGCCCTTTTGAAAAGAGCCTGACAGCCAAAGGTGACTCTGAGAAGAAAAAAAACATGTGTGCTCTAATGTTTATTTTCTGCCAGCAGGCCTATAACCCCCTGGTGACAAAATGTGGGAATAGTTAGCCAGTTTAGTAGAATGATTGTGCTTTCTCTTGTCTGTTCTGTTTGCAGGTATTGTTGTGGAAGGCCATTCACCCTGCTCATCATGAACTCAACATTTTCCAGCCAACTGGGAGGGCTTCCCTCTAGGGAGATGTGCTCCAGCTTAATACTGTATGCTTTATATTGTGTAGAGTTAGAGGTAGGGACCTGTAACTAGGATGTATATATTAGACATGGGCGCTGTCAAAAAATGTGTTTTGTTTCGTTCCGTTCCGCTTCGTATAAAAAAAAAAAATAGTATTCGTATTCGTAATTCGTGTACGAAATTCAATTCGGATTAGTACGAAATACGAATTTTCGTTAGATTCGTAAATGTGTCGATAAAATAACAAAAGTTCGTTATGATTAATTTATCATTATGAGGGGTTCCCACCATCCCTGTGCTGTGCTGGCTTCCTCTGAGTGATTGGTGAACAATACACCAGTCACGTTTCTGTTAATTTGGATCCGAAATTCGTAAACTAAATTTCATACAGAATTCGTATGCATAAAAATTCGTATTTCGGATTCGTACGAATGTACGAATTTCCGGAAGTTCGTACGAATTTTTGATTCGTACAAAACTAATCGCACATGTCTAGTATATATACGATTTGTACTAGGGATGTATATATGTGATTTGATTATATAATGTACTTATGTGATTTGATTATGTGATTTTATATAATGTATATATGTGATTTGAAGAAATGTCTATTTGCTAATTTATTTGTTAATAGCCCCCATTCAAGTTATCTACCTTTTCCCCTCCCTCTGTTTTGTTATGGGATGCCCTTGCTGCTGGGCACCCGGAAGACATTTTTCTATTTTCCCAGCCATGGAGACAGGCTGCTGCTTTCTAGGAGGAATGAGTGTACCACCTCCTAGTGTAGAGTGCTAGTTAATGTACATAGGCTTTGCAGTATAGGTAAATTATATTTTGAATCTGGGCCAGCTTGAGTGATCCAGGGAGGCTGGCTGATTTATCAGACTTGCTGGAACTTTGGAGAAGCTTACAGAAGAATGAAAATGAGGTTGGGTGGAGCTGCCTGGAGTATTGAGGAGGGCCCTAGCGAATCCCCAGAAAAGGGGGCTGGCAGGAGGTAGATCCCCTCTTAAATACGTAGAGTCAGGCCAGAAGGAGCAGTGTGGAGTTTGGGTGGAAGCTGTAGATGGAGTGCTGAGGAGGCTCTTGAGGGTAGCCCCCTAGTCTAAATTTGCACTATAGCGCACACTTTAGAAAAGTGTCGGCGCTATACACTCCCCGTAGTTGTTTAGAAGATGTCCTCATCGTCTAGCTAAGGAAAAAGGAAAAACTCCTAACATTTTTACAAAAAAAAAAATACTCTGTGCCTGAGCTTTTGGTTGGGTGTTGGGACAGGGAAAGAAAGGAAAAGAGTTTAAATGTTTAACATTCTAAACAGTAAAACAATTGACATACTGTACACACACCACCCAGTCTAACTTCCTACACCACCCAATCTCCAGCAGCTTGACAGATGACCTTGGTGCATCCTGCAAAATAGAAAACAGACAACAGCAATATAACATACTTTACATTATTGCTTTAGAAAGCAAAGTTCCAGCCCAGTCTCAATGGAGCTTTCTTTTCTAAAATTTCAAACCCTTTTTTTTTTTCTAAAAATGACTAACTGCTAGCTAAAATAGAAAGAAAACTATTCTATTCTGTTCTGTCCTGCTAACTCATGCCACCTAGTGGTCAGAGTCGCTGTAACTGCAAGTCCTTTTTGAAAGCCCTGCGGGCCGATAGTTCACAGCAGCAGCACTCACAGTTCTCTGGTGCTTATCTGTGGGTACCTTCTTCCATATGTTCGGTCCGGGGATGATTTGGGATGGTCTGCCTCTGCGACGACGGGGAGCGCTGGGTTGCTCTCCCTCCTTGCAGACAGGCACTTCAGCGGCAATGTTCACAGCTGGGGTCGTGTCTACGACCTCCGGGATAGTCTCCCGAACTTCAGAGGAGGGGGCGACATCTTTCCTTGCAGTGCGAGCTCCGATGGACGATGCTGGGGCATAGACAATCGACTCCTCAGTTGCTATGCCCGTTGCCCAGTCCATATGATAAGCCCGAGGCGATTCGGTGGGCTGGGCCACCTTAAAGATGTACTCTCCACATCTTCTGCATCTTGCAAACGCCCGAGGACTGGCAATCAGGCCATCACACTTTCCACATAACATGCCGAGGGCCTCAACGTCTCCTGCAGTGTATAGCACAAACCGCCCCTGCCTCTGTCAGAGATACACACACCGCACCACCGATCACCACGATGCACGCCCCCAGGGGCGCACGAGATCAGTCGCTGTGGAGGGCCATCATATGACGTCCACCCAGAACGAGTGCCACGCTGCCCAGCCGTCATTGATGGCCAGTGGACAGGAAGTGGTTAATGTAAAATCAGAACAGGAGTTTTGGGAGGGGGGCTGCTGAGAGACTGAATTGAATGATACCAGTGCCCCTGCTTTGAAAGTCAGTTGTGAGGTGATAAATTGCTCAATTGCCTGCAGCTGCAAAAATCAGAGAGTGCTTGTTTTAAATGATAAAGATCAGAATGTTTAGTATAATTCTGAAGAAATATCTATAGTAGGTGTAGCACCCTCTAATTTAGGTAGGTAGGTTGCTAGAGGTGTTTTTTTGGTTTCAGCCAGTGCAGGTAAATTTGGGCAGGCCTAGCTGAAGGCTAGGCCTGTTTGTTTTTGATCTGGTGGTTGGGAGTGGTTTGAGAGCAGCAGCAGGTGACTGACATGTGGCTTCATCAGTCTGGTGCCTCCCACTAGTTTCTAGAAGGTTCTATAAAAGAGGTGGGGGAGAGGATTGGAGTGGCATGAGGTGTATCTGGGAGCCCTGACCAACCCCCAACTGGGATTGGCAGGGGGCAGGCCTCCTTTATATACCCAGGGTCAGCCTGCTTGTGAGGGTGGAAGAACTGAGTGATGGAGTGTTAGGCTGTCAGGGCCTTTGAGGGAGCCCCCTTTCTGGGGGTGGGGGGGGGGGGTGGGGACTGACCTTGGGCCGGTGCTTGGAGAGCTGGGAAGGAACCCCTCCATACAACCCAAATGAGGGGTGTCCTGAACAGGAGCAGGAGAGTACAACGGGGAACACTGGCAGGCAAATCATCAGGAGGGACCCATCTGTGGTTCGGAGAGTGACAGGCACAGTCAGAAGATCTGGGAGAGATATGCCAGGAGTGGATTTAGAGCCAGAGGCAGAGACTGTGATGTTGCTGGCATTTGAGACATGCTGTTGCAGCCAAGAGGGTTGGCAGAGCCTGCACAGGACTGACTGGGACCAGTAGTCCACCTAAAACACAGCTAGCACAAAAAAACTCTTTTCAGTTGCTATTGCTACACCAAAGGGGACTGCAGACCCCTGCCAGCAAATGGCAAATCCTTAACTGTTACGCCTTATTCAGAGTGGGGCCTAACCATGTGCTAGCTGTGCCAGGAATCAAGTATTGTGCAGTAGAGGAAGCAGAGTTGACTGTGCTGGAGGAGTACGGAGCTTTAGAGACTGCAAATACAGATTCCAAATATCTCTTCATTCATTTAAGTCAATTGCCTGGGCATCCCATGTTCCCCTTCCCCATCCAAGTTAAATCCCCTCAATAAAACAACAAAAACAAGCTGATGGACTGTTCATTGTTCAGTGAGGAGTGACTGGAAGTGAATGCCAGGCTGAGCAGGGTGATGGGTGAAACTACTACACTTAGCGACCCCACGGGGGCACCGCTACAAAGGTGTAGTTCTTACCCCCAAAGAACCTGCTTGTTATGATGGTCCTGTGAGGTGTCCCGGAAGATTTCAGGGAGGGAGGCGGAGAGGAGAACTTCCACTCTTCGCCACGGCACCATGAGCAGAAGTGGGAGCTGGGTACCTGTCCAAACTAGGTACCGGCTTCCCCCCCAAAAAATGACATGCCAAATGTAGCATGTTAGGGGGTCAGGAGTCCTTAAAGCGACAGTTCCACTTTTGGGTAGAACTTCGCTTTAAGTATTAGTATACTACCACAACTATATTATAACTATATTGAAAATAAGTATGTATATTATTGCAAGGCAAAAATAAAAGGGCAATGCACAAAAGCAACAAGTAAGTAAATAACTTCATTTGAATGCAATGAACTAACAGGAATACCAGGTTATAATATGGCAGTTGCTCCAGATCACAGTGGTACTAAGTAAAATCGAATTAGTACAATAGTATACAGTAAGCAGCACTGATTAAAAAGAAACAGCATAAACCATGAACCGTATGAACAATAAACAGTATAAACAATAAGGAAAAGTCTCACAGCAACTCCTCTACAATAATTCAACAGTTGTATCATAGTACATTCTTTATATATCCCCTTAAGTGTAGATTGGGATATACTATTTAGTTTTTTGTTTTTTGTTCCTGAAAGTGGTACTTCTGTAAGGTAACTGCTCTGTAAATGGTGCCTGACTTCAGCCAGCTAATGGTGGGGCCCAAACTGTATGGAAGTGCACTAATAACCACCTCTTTAAGACTGCATGCAGTGAATTGCTTTTTGGGCTGCTAGAAAAATAGGCAGTCTCCTGCTGTGCTGAACTGTGAAACAGTGGTGGAACAAAAGCTTAGTCCCACTCCTTAGTCATTTGATTCCACCACTCTGGTCACACAACATGCAGGTCTCTCCAGCTCCAGTTCCCCGCATTCTGGTGTAGGCACACACAGGCACTCAGCACCCCAGATTGTGTACAGCTCCAATCTTCAGCAGCAAGAGGAAGTTCTTTTCAAAACCCCAGAAGAAAACTTATCCCCTATTACAAGGTAGCATTGACTTTTGTATTTCACAGCCCTATTCACTTTCACAGTGCAGCTCTCTTTGGAAACGACATTTTCCAAGGTTCCATGCAGCTGTATCCTAGTCTTTCTAGCCCTTTCTGTTTAACCGGCTCCCTCTACTGTGCAGAGGCAAGACAGCATGGTGAGTGGGATAGAGGGTTGTGAACAAGCAGGAGAAGTCAGCGGCAGTGTCTGTGTACTGAGCACAGCCGCACAAGAGTTTTTGCACCCTGATGCAAAGGTTTATACTTGTCCCTTTATTTACCTTGACTTGCCGAGGGATTGCTCTTGGAGCTGCAAAAACAGTGGTGAGAAGGCTCCTGAGGTTGGATACCTGCTGTCCTGCCAACTGCCTGAACCTATGTTGATAATGCATGTTATCTTTCAGCTCCTACGTGATTTTAACATAATCCTGCACCTGCCATTGCTAAAGTCTTATGGGTCCTGAGCTGAGCAGCTTCCGTTCTGCATTGTGACCACCAACTTAAACATACATCCCAACTTTTTGAGATGGGAACGAGGGACACCTAATAGCAAAAATATGTAGTCATAGGACACACACCCTGTCACGCCCCCTTAGAGGAGAATTATACTAAAAAAATGATTAGTTAAACCCACAAGTGCTTTTTTTACCACTACTATTCGTTTATATTGGCTTTGAAAAATATATTGGATGAAAGGTTTAGGACTGGAAACACTTTCTGAAAGATAAAAAGTGCATTTTATATAGAACTATATGGATCAGACCAAAATGAGGGACAAATAAGGATGAATGAGGGACAGAGGGACTTTGTTCCAAATCAGGCACAGTCCCTCCAAATCAGGGACAGTTGGGGGCTATGCTAAAATGCCTGGGCATCTCAGTTGCACTATCCCCAACTGCAGTTGTGACCAATTGTTTATTGAATTTGGACCACCCTAGTAAAGTCTTTATGAAGTGGCCCTATCCAGTGTTTCTATCCAGGCCTAGGGCCTCCAAGAAGGACCAACAAATGACTGTACTGTGTGTTTAGGGATGTTGTCATGCTGGAATGTTAACCTCCGCCCAAGTCTCAAGTCTTTTGCAGACTCTAACAGGTTTTCTTTTAAGATTGCCCTGTATTTGGCTCCATCCATCTTCCCATCAACTCTGACCAGCTTCGATGTCCCTGCTGAAGAAAAGCATTCCCACAACATGGTGCTGCCACCACCATGTTTCACAGTGGGGATGTTGTGTTCAGGGTGATGTGCAGTGTTAGTTTTCATCCACACAGCATTCTGCTTTTAGGCCAAAAGGTTTAATTTTGGTCTCATCTGACCAGAGCTCCTTCTTCTACGTTTGCTGTGTCCCCCACATGGCTTCTCCCAAACTGCAAATAAGACTTTTTATGCCTTTCTTTTAACAAGCGCTTTCTTCTTGCCACTCTTCCATAAAGGCCAGATATGTGGAGTGCATGACTAATAGTTGTCCTGTGGACAGGTTCTCCCACCTGAGCTGTGGATCTCTGCAGCTCCTCCAGAGTTACCATGGGCCTCTTGGCTGCTTCTCTGATTAATGCTCTCCTTCCCTGGCTTGTCAGTTTAGGTGGGCGGCCATGTCTTGGTAGGTTTGCAGTTGTGCCATACTCTTTCTATTTTTGGATGATGAATTAAACAGTGCTCCATGAGATGTTCAAACCCTGCTTTAAACTTCTCCACAACTATATCCCTGACATGTTTGGTGTGTTCCTTGGCCTTGATGCTGTTTGTTCACTATGGTTCTCTAACAAACCTCTGAGGGCTTCACAGAACAGCTGTATTTATACTGAGATTAAGTTACTCACAGGTGGACTCTATTTACTAATTAGGTGACTCCTGTAGGCAATTGGTTCCACTAGATTTTAGTTAGGGGTATCAGAGTAAAGGGGCTGAATACAAATGCACGCCACATTTTCAGATATTTATTTGTAAAAAAAATTGAAAACCATTTATCATTTTTCCTTCCATTTCACAATTATGTGCCACTTTGTGTTGGTCTATCACAGGGGTCCCCAAACTACAGCCTGCAAGGGTCATTTATCCGACTTGCACGGCTGTTCGGGCACTGGAGGCACTGGGCTCAATGAGTGGTCAGTCTGGAGAGATCCCAGCGGACCCGGCCCCATAGGGGGAAACATAACCAATCTCAGCACTGTCCAGGGTGGGGGCGAAGGCACAGAGAGCCTGTTCCAGCGCGGGAAAGCTTCACAAGAATCCCGACTCGTGGCTGCCTGTTAACAGCGGTAAGTTCCCCGACATTCCTCTCTCTAATCCCCGGACACTGGAGAGGTTAACTGCATTGCTGGGCACTGGAAAGGTTAACTGCATTGCTGGTTACTGGAGAGGTTAACTGCATGCTGGGCACTGGAGAGGTTGGCTGCATTGCTGGGCACTGGATAGGTTGGCGGCATTGCTGGCAACTGAAGAGGTTAATTGCATTGCTGGGCACTGGAGAGGTTAACTGCTTGGCTGGGCACTGGAGAGGTTGGCTGCATTGCTGGGCACTGGAGAGGCTGGCTGCATTGCTGGGCACTGGTGAGGCTGCATTGCTGGGCACTGGTGATGCTGCATTACCGGGCACTGGAACAGCTGCATTGCTGGGCACTGGAACAGCTGCATTGCTAGGTACTGGTGAGCCTGCGTTGATGGGCACTGGTGAGGCTGCGTTGCTGTGCACTGGTGAGGCTGCGTTGATGGACACTGGTGAGGCTATGTTCATGTGAACTGGTGAGGTTGCACTGATCAGCACTGGTGAGGCTATGTTCATGTGAACTGGTGAGGTTGCACTGATCAGCACTGGTGAGGCTGCGTTGATCCAATCCACAAATAATATGAGGGACAGTGAACTGGCCCCCTGTTTAAAAGGTTTGAAGACCCCTGGTCTATCACATTGAATCCCAATAAAATAGATTTATGTTTTTAGTTGTAACATGACAAAATGTGGAAAATGTCAAGGGGTATCTCCCCCCCATGTCAGACTAGTATTTCAAGGAAAGTTTTTTTTAGCTGTTATTGCATGCATGGAAGCTATATAGGGGCATATTATAGATGGGAAAAATGTTGGCCTGGTCTATATGTCAGTACTGTATGTGTGTGTGTATGTATACATATATATATAATAGCCTACAGAAATTGGCCAACATATCCATGTACTCTTGTCTTGCAGCACAAGGGCCTTGTGTTAATTTACAACATATATAGACACTCTATATACAGTATGTAGCAGTACCCCCTTAGGGGATGGTTGTGGTCCACCTGTCACCCTGCCCAGCCCGGCATTCACTTCCCAATCACCTTGAGTCAATGAACAGTTCATATGTTTTTTTTTTTTTTTGTGTTTTTATTGAGGGACTTGAACTTGGGTAGGGATGTGAATTCATGGGATGCCCAGTAGAATTTTAGAACAGTCAATTTGGGACAGAACTATGTACACTCTTTGTACATGACACTTCTTCAAGCTCCTCCTGCACAACACTTGCCTGCAGACTATCACTCTCTCTCTCCTGCTCAACACTTAAAGTGCGGTTCCACTGCCTACAACGTTTTTTTTGGGGGGCAATGACAAAGAATTTGTGAATAAAATTTGTAACTCACTTGTTCCGTTTTTCATTCTTTAAGATTTCCATTTTCTCATTAAAAATAAACTTTTAAAACCTAAGATAGATGGTTTTATCTTGCCTGTGGGCATGTGAAGCCCACAGGCATTCTTTTCTGGGATACTGTGACACTGATCTTCCAGCATGCAGCAGCTGTTATATCCCGATCTCGCGCATTCGCAGTAACATTAAATCGGAGCACCGTCAACAGCCTAGGTTGAAATCACAATGGGCGTCGTCGTCGGAAGTCCCGCCCCGTTGTAATGGCAATGGAGATTGAAATCACGTGATAACTTGCGGCAGGCCGCCGCACTGACTCCTGGGAACAATGACACAAGCTCCCAGGAGCCAGTGCGGCTAAAAGGAAATGACGAGATAGCCGCACTAAACCCGCCCATATCCACAGACCCACCATACAGGAAATGATCTCCAAAACTATGGTACAGTGGAAAAACAAAGTGCCGTTTTTACATTAGGACATTGAGTTAATTGTCTTGGGCTAATGTGATAAAATCGGGTGGATCTCCGTTTTAACTCCAGGCACAGCTAACACATGGCTAGGCCCAACTCTAACTCAGTCAGGCCCCAGAGATTGCCATTTGCGGGTCCCCCTTCAATGTAGCAAAAATAGAATAGGAAGTCTGCTATAATAGGAACTACTGCTTCCAGCAATCTCTCTTCAGGCCCTGCCAGCCCTCCTGGATGAAGCTGCCCGACTTCACTGCCTGTGACATTGCAATCCTCACTGGCTCCACACCCAGCTCTGACTGTTGCCTCTCAGTCCTCTCTGGCATGCCTCTCCAGTACTCCCGATAGCACATGTCACTCCGCAGCCCTCCTGGCTGCGCACACACTGGTGGTTCCCTCCTGAAGACTTGCCCGATAGCGCTAGCTCCTGCTGTCCTCTCTGACTCCTCTCTTTGCCTCCTGTCCAGATCCTCAAAAGCCTGGGCAGCCTAGCACTCCATCCTCAGTTCTTCCACCTGACAACTCCTCCCCAGCTGGGCTGACCCTGGGTAAATTAAGGAGGCTTGCCCCCTGCCAATCCTAGTTGAGGATTGGTCAGGGGTCCCTGAGACACCTCAGATAGCTCCACCTCTCTTTCCCTCCTCTCTTCTAGAATCCTCTAGAAGCCAGAGAGAGGTAACCGAGAAGTGATGCTATCTGTGAGTCACCAGCCTACTCTGAGCCACTCCCAGCCCACACAGATCACAACAAACGGGCCTAGGCCTGCTTAAATTTACCTGCACTCACCTCTAGCACCTACTTAGGTAGAGGGTGCTACAAGTATATAATGATGGACTGGTTCCCATCCACATTTGCATTAGGTTTTCAGCTTCCACCCAAAATATATCCTAGTTCGTGAGTTGGTTTGGTTGTAGTAGATTGTATGCTATTCTGGGAGGGGGGGGTTTGGTGTTAGGACATATGTAGATGGTTCATATATTGTATGAAGCACTAACAATGTTTTGTATAAGTGAATAACACTGTATATGTGTGTGTATATGATTTGGATATGCACATACATACATACGCATGTCTATATATATATATATATATATATATATATATATATATATATATATATACTGTATATGCATACGTGTGTATATATTTATTTATATATGGATTTATATTGAACTGGACTGTCCCTTAAGATTCAGCAAGTTCCCATCCAGAGTCTTATCAGGTTATAAAAGCTTGATCAGCTTTCGTAAGGCAGCGAAATTGGAGTTGAGTCCACAGCATAGAGCCAGCAATTTGGTCCCTTTTGTGGCTGATAATTACCCAGCACTCAACAAACCCTCACTTCTCAGCACTAGCTGTTCAACTGAGTGCAATTTGCTGCTTTTTTATCTCTTGTGGCAGCAGCAGCAGAATCCAGGCTCACTCTCCCCCTCCTCCATACAATTACCTCTTCCGATTAATAAGGAGTGTGTCCGCTTGACAGAGAGGGGCTATTCTACGGCGGACAATGTCCTCCTTACACAGAGCGGGTGGCTATTTTGGAAAAGCATTAGATGCTGCTTCAGCCCTTTATATTCAGGTGGATTTATGCAATGCTCTCTGCCATTTCAAAATCCCATTTATTATTTGTATTTAGTCCCCCCCCCCCCCCCACACACCTAAACTCTGTGACCCTATTATTTTCCTGACTAGTAATTCCTAGCGGCAGATGATTAAGTGGCTTAACCTGTCCCATTCAGCACATTTGCTCCTGCACTGGGAGATTGATTTGATGGCTGATAGTAAAAACATGTATGTGCCTAATAATATCAAGGTCCCATTATCTGACGACGCACAATCAGCATTGGCTTTAGGTGATGTTCTGAATTCCATCATTGGCTGCGATACTTTTTAATGAAAAAAAAAAAAAATCCCTGCAGAGGCATCAGGCATGTGATACAGAGCACACTTCGTTCCCAGAAACCCCTGTGCCAACTTTGTCCATTGATTCTAGCGAAGACAGTTTGTGCAAGTCGTGCAGTTGTTTACCAAGATGGTATAACCAGTGGCCCAACGGGGGTGACACCAAAAATAAAACATTTAGGTTGCGATATTTCTCATTGAGTCACCTGCATAGGGCCTCAAAAAAGAACATGTTAATCTCAAGTTGAGGTAAGTGATACATTTTTTACCCCAACAGTTTTTTTTTTTTTTTGGGTGGATTTTTACTTTTTACTATATGAGCAGCAAAATATTTATGTTATTTAAAAACAACTCTTGCCTGCTATATACATATTTAACACAATCACATTAGGGTTGCATTTTTGTGTTTTGAGGTGTGTTGCATTGGGCAGCCCCTCCTTTTGAATATGCTGTTAATGCAGCACACAGGGCTGGTGCAAGGATTTTTGACACCCTAGGCAAAACCTAATTTTGCCGCCCCCTTGACTCCACCCCTGCCCTGCCTTTTCCCTGCCCATGTAAACCCCACCTTTTTAACGAAGCACTCATAAAATGCAGCCCACCAGCACCCATCAAATGCCGCCTACCAGCACCCATCAAATGCAGCCTACCAGCGCCCATCAATGCAGTCTACCAGCGCCCATCAATGCAGCCCACCAGCGCCCATCAAATGCAGCCTACCAGTGCACATCAAATGCAGCCTCACCAGCGCACATCAATGCAGCCTCACCAGCGCACATCACATTTAGCCTCACCAGGACCCATCAAATGCAGCCTACCAGTGCCCATCAATGAAGGTTTGCTTGCTTCCATTCGTTCACGAGTCGGGACACATACACAGTCCTTCACCACCGCTGCGCCTCTGACACTATCTGTGAACAGAGGGGTGGCTGCCTGCTGATGCTGAGACTTAGTTGCTTGCTGCAGAGAGAACAGAGTAGGAAAACCAGTGTCCGGCGCCCCCTAGGCAGCATGGCGCCCTAGGCGGCTGCCTAGTTTGCCTAGTGGTAGCACCGGCCCTGGCAGCACAACACATAAAATAACAGGGTCCTAATAAATGTGCAGAGCATTTCCATTCAAGCGTTGTGGTGTGCTATAGCGCAGATGCAATTCAGCGCATTGTATGTGTGCATTGGGGTACAATTATCAATGAATGGCAATGCACCACAACACACATATACAGTGCCCTAACTCGTATTACCATATTGTAAACTTGAATACGTGCTGTTGTAATTTAGCCCTTAGAAACAGCTTGCAATAGGAAGCCAGGCCCTGAATGTGCTGACTTAGATGTCCTGAATTTGTAGTCATTTCAAACTATTAGAAGCAGGTGGTTAAAGTATGAGGCCTTGTGGCATGAAGATATACAGAAAAAAATAAACAATCTTGTTCTCATTTAGCATTAAAGTATAAGTTCACCTTTTGTAACATGTTACATGTTACACCCCTATTCAAGGTGTTACATGTTAGTATTGCAGCAGCCCTCGTACCCCCTGTTACCTCGTTGTGCCAGCGGGTCAGGAATCCTCTCCCTGCTGTCCCAATTTAAAAAAAAAAAAAAATGCCTGTGCAGGGCTCTGCCCACCCAGCTACTTCGTTCTTTCAGAGTTCTGTGAATGGGAGAACTAGAAATACCAACATCCTTTGCGGCTGATGGCTTGTAGTTCTCAATGAACTACCAGGGCGATGATGAGCACTCAAGGTAGTTCATTGATGCTTCCTGTCATTGTGTAACTGCCTGACTGTACGAGGTACGAGCAGACAGCTTACAAAGACACAGTCTGCAGGAGCTTGAGATTGCCCCTGCAATGCTTTGAAGGCACCTAGTACCTGCAAAAAGATGTGCATTTTTTTTTTTCTTTTTACAAAGGTGAACTTATCCTTTAAAGTAAGGTGACCAGATTTTTTAAATGAAATCCGGGGACATATATTTTTTTTTTTACTAGTAATGGCGGCAATTAGTGACTCTCCGCCCGCCTGTCAAGTCTTACTCTCCGGGCCCCAGCTACTACTGGGTGGGGAGCGGAGGAAGATCACTCCGCAAGGGAAGGTAAGGAGATGGGCAGGTGGCTGGCCGGGACTTGAGCCAAGGCAGAAGAACGGGGATGTCTGGTCACCCTACTTTAACCAGTTGCCGACCGCCCACTGTCTATTGACGGTGGGGCGGTGCGGCTCTCCTGGCGGGACGCCGTCATATGACGTCCTCTAATAAAACACGGCCGCGCGCGCGATCGCGGGCGCGCAGCCGTGCTCTGTCGGTGTCGGCGTGTCCCGGAGACACGCCGCGTCACCGACAGGGGTGAACAGCCATTGGGCATGGCTGTTCACCATGTGATCAGCCGCGATTACGTCACGGCTGATCACATTGTCAAGTCCCGGCTTTAGACCGCGCATGCGCGCGATCGGGAGCGCGCAGCGCGGTCATGTCGGTGGCGGCGTGTTCCCAGGAACACTGCTCGTCACCGACAAGGGTAAACAGCCAATGCCTGTCGGCTGTTTACCACGTGATCGGCTGTGATCCATTCACAGCCGACCACTAAATGTAAACAAAGACCGGTTACTAGCTGTTACCGGCTATTCTCTCCTCACACACCGTTACCAGTGTGAGGAGAGAACAGCCAGGACCAGTGAGTTACCGATCTTTGTCTGTTCTGTATTGTACTGCACCAAACACCTAAAGAGACCCTGTCACATCGCGCCCCCCCCCCCCCCCCCCCGATTACAGCTGTCACCCAACACTCACCACATCAGTGTCCAAAAGTGCACCTGTCACCCCATCAGTGTCCAAAAGTGCACCTGTCACCCATCAGTGACCATCGCCAGTGACCGTCATAAGTGACCGCCATCTGTGACCGTCATAAGTGACCGCCATCTGTGACCGTCATAAGTGACCGCCATCAGTGACCCAGATCTGTCACCTATCAGTGCCCAAAAAGTGCACCTGTCACTCACCTGTCACTGTCAGAGACTGCCGTCAGTGGTTCACCTGTTACCCATCGCCAGTGACCCATCCGTGACCCTCATCTGTCACCTATCAGTCACCATCAGAGACTGCCATCAGTGACCGTCACACGTCACCCACCAGTGACCGTCACCCGTCACCCACCACCCACCGTCACCCGTCACCCACCAGTGACCGTCACCCACCAGTGACACCATTCGTCACCTGTCACCTGTCGCCCATCACTGACCGTCACCCACCAGTGACACCATTCGTCACCTGTCACCTGTCGCCCATCACTGACCGTCATTTGTCACCAGTCGCACAGCCCATCATAAAGAATGTCCAAAAGATTATATTCAAGTGAGGAGGCGTTCCAGATCCTCGCCATGACTGATGAGAGCAGCGGGGAGTTCTCATCAGATTCAAATGCCAATTCCAATCGTTCAAATTCAGGATTTGAACCGATCGAAAGCAGTATATCTGCAAATGAATCGGAGGAAGAATGGATCCCTCCTAAACGAACACGGCGTTCTGGAAACCAGGCAGCCACCAGCAATGCATCCCAGGATCAAATTCCCAGGCCCAGTACCAGCGCTGCCGCCAGCGAAAGGCCACAAGAAATGCCCAGCCCCAGTACCAGCACTGCCGCATCATCACGCCCAAATGCCAGCACAGGAACAAATCCCCCAACTACCAGCACTGGAGTGCCACGTCCCCCAAGAGCCAGGGCCGCTACATACCTCCCAGATGGTCTTGCCAATCCAACATGGCTGCCTTCCAACTCAGGATCAGCAAGAATCCCCCCTTTCACCGCACAGCCAGGTGTGCAGGCCAATACCCAAAATTTTTCCCCAATTGATTGTTTTCATTTATTTTTGCCCGACACTTTTCTACAAGTCATCGTGGACCAGACCAATTTATATGCCCAGCAGTATATTGCCAACAACCCCCAATCATCTTACGCCCGTCCATTTGAGTGGAGAAGCTTGACTCTGGAGGAGTTCAAAGTGTTTATGGGCCTCACCATAAACATGGGGCTTACCAAAAAAAATGAAGGACATGCCTATTGGTCCACCGACCCCATCCACCATATGCCCATTTATTCTTCCGTTATGTCCAGGTCCCGATACAGGATGATAATGCGTTTTTTCCATTTCAGGGACAACAGCCAGTGCCCTCCCCGCAATCATCCAGATCATGACAAATTATATAAAATTCGCCCACTCATTGATTTCTTTTCCCAACGATTTGCAGAACTCTATGTCCCCGAAAAGCACATATGTGTAGACGAGTCCCTGGTACCCTTTTCAGGCCGGCTAGGAATAAGACAATACATTCCTAGCAAAAGGGCCAAATACGGAGTGAAGTTTTATAAGCTTTGCGAGAGAGCCACGGGATATTTGTATGCTTTCCGCATATACGAAGGAAAAGATTCCCAGCTCCAGCCCCCTGAGTGCCCGGCCTACATGGGCACAACTGGTAAAATTGTATGGGACCTGGCATACCCACTGCTGAGGAAAGGTTACCACATTTACCTGGATAACTTCTACACCAGCCTGCCCCTTTTCAGACACCTATACCTCGCAGAAACCCTGGCCTGTGGAACCTCCAGAAAGAATAGGAAGGGCTTCCCACAATCCATAGTAAATAAGAAATTGCGAAGGGGAGAAAGAGCAACCTTGCGATGCGACGAAGTGCTGGCTTTGAGGTGGAAGGATACCAGGAATGTGTTCATGATGTCCACCATCCATGATGACACTACGGTGGAAATTCAGAGACGACAAGGTCCCATCGTAAAGCCAAAATGTGTACACGATTACAATCTGTACATGGGGGGGGTGGATTTCAACGACCAAATGCTTCAGCCCTATTTAGCAATAAGGAGGTCCCGTTTTTGGTACAAGAAGGTAGCACTCTATTTAATTCATTTGGCCATTTATAATGCCTACATAGTTCACACCAAGTCCACAGAAAGCCCTTCCCACTTCCTAAAATTTATAGAAAATGTTGTCCGGTCCCTCATCTACGGTCAAAGACCCCCCCCAGAAAACCTTCGCTCCGATGCCGTTAGCCGACTTCACGAACGCCACTTCCCAGACCACATTCCACCAACTGAAGCAGGCCGACGACGCCAAAAAAGATGTCGAGTATGCACCAAAAATGGATTTAGAAAAGATACCAGCTACCATTGTGTCGACTGTCCCTCCGAACCCGGCCTTTGCATTGGTATATGCTTCAGACAATATCACACATCCCTAAATTATTAGCTCATATTCCTAACCATTTCCCCATTTTCAACATCTGTGCTGACCATTCCCCATGCTTCCTCAAATATCCACTGCCTTCCACGTGAACTGACCCTGGCCTGTTTTTTGACTATGCCTCTGCCAACCGTTTGGACTGCTTCCATGTGAAATGACCCTGGCCTGTTTTATCAACTACGCTTCTGCCTACTGCTTGGACTGCTTACATGTGAACTGACCCTGGCCTGTTTTATCAACTACGCTTCTGCCTACCGCTTGGACTGCTTGAACGTGAACTGACCCTGGCCTGTTTTATGGACTATGCTTTTGCCTACCGCTTGGACTGATCTGTTGCCCTGCTACTGTAGTACACAGGGGTCTCACATGTGAGGGGCTCCAGAAATGTTTTTCCGGATGGAGAAAACAATATTTTTGTTGTCTCCGGGTTTCTTAATTTCCGGATTAGGGTCTGGAGTCCGGAGGCTTCATAGAGATTTGGGTGGGTCGAAGCCTCTACCCCTGTGGCCCTGTGCACAGGTCTTACCTGATTGCGGCCCTCAGCCTGCTGCTGACTTACTGCCACTATCTCCCTGCCTGCAGCATAAACTGACCACACCTGGACACATTTTCTATGGACAAATGCTTTGGCTGTGCCGACGATATCCTGGTGCTGACTATAGACAATATTCCTACCTGCTGCCTGGATAATTACTATTGTTGCTAAGCACATCCCTGCCTGCTGCCTGCGGCCTGCTGTCTGCTGTCTGCTGTCTGCTGCCTGCTGCCTGCTGCCTGCTGCCTGCTGCCTGCTGCCTGCTGCCTGGACCAAATCCCTCCTCTGGGGACACTACAAAAACCACAGGTAATACTTTTTTTTTACCCTTTGCTCAATAGAATTTATTTTGGAGTGTATTTTTTGGTATGTAAATGCTATGTGTTAGAAATATAAGGGCCTTCAAAAATAATAGGTTGTCAGGAAACTAGAAGTGCAATTTATGCTTGTAGAACGCCTGAAGGTGCTACTTCAATGGTGGGCCTCTGTATATGGCCAGGCTGTGTAAAAGTCTCACACATGTGGTATCGCCATACTCAGGAGGAGTAGCAGAATGTATTTTGGGGTGTCATTTTTGCTATGCACATGCTATGTGTTGGAAATATCTTAAAAATGGACAACTTTGTGGAAAAAAAATGCGTTTTCATTTTTTTTCCACATATTCCAAAAACTTCTGGAAAAAAATGAACAGTTCAAAAGACTCATAATGCCTCATAGATTATACGTTGGGGTGTTAGCTTTCCAAAATGGGGTCATTTTATGGGCGTTTCCATTGTCCTGGGGCTCCAGGGCCTTCAAAACTGTAATAGGTGATTGAGAAATGAGATGTGTAATTTATGCTTGTAGAACGCCTGAAGGTGCTACTTCACTGGCGGGCCTCTGTAAGTGGCCAGGCTGTGTAAAAGTCTCACACATGTGGTATCGCCATACTCAGGAGGAGTAGCAGAATGTATTTTGGGGTGTCATTTTTGCTATGCACATGCTATGTGTTGGAAATATCTTAAAAATGGACAACTTTGTGGAAAAAAAAAATGCGTTTTCATTTTTTTTCCACATATTCCAAAAACTTCTGGAAAAAAATGAACAGTTCAAAAGACTTATAATGCCTCATAGATTATACGTTGGGGTGTTAGCTTTCCAAAATGGGGTCATTTTATGGGCGTTTCCATTGTCCTGGGGCTCCAGGGCCTTCAAAACTGTAATAGGTGATTGAGAAATGAGATGTGTAATTTATGCTTGTAGAACGCCTGAAGGTGCTACTTCACTGGCGGGCCTCTGTAAGTGGCCAGGCTGTGTAAAAGTCTCACACATGTGGTATCGCCATACTCAGGAGGAGTAGCAGAATGTATTTTGGGGTGTCATTTTTGCTATGCACATGCTATGTGTTGGAAATATCTTAAAAATGGACAACTTTGTGGAAAAAAAATGCGTTTTCATTTTTTTTCCACATATTCCAAAAACTTCTGGAAAAAAATGAACAGTTCAAAAGACTCATAATGCCTCATAGATTATACGTTGGGGTGTTAGCTTTCCAAAATGGGGTCATTTTATGGGCGTTTCCATTGTCCTGGGGCTCCAGGGCCTTCAAAACTGTAATAGGTGATTGAGAAATGAGATGTGTAATTTATGCTTGTAGAACGCCTGAAGGTGCTACTTCACTGGCGGGCCTCTGTAAGTGGCCAGGCTGTGTAAAAGTCTCACACATGTGGTATCGCCATACTCAGGAGGAGTAGCAGAATGTATTTTGGGGTGTCATTTTTGCTATGCACATGCTATGTGTTGGAAATATCTTAAAAATGGACAACTTTGTGGAAAAAAAATGCGTTTTCATTTTTTTTTCCACATATTCCAAAAACTTCTGGAAAAAAATGAACAGTTCAAAAGACTCATAATGCCTCATAGATTATACGTTGGGGTGTTAGCTTTCCAAAATGGGGTCATTTTATGGGCGTTTCCATTGTCCTGGGGCTTCAGGGCCTTCAAAACTGTAATAGGTGATTGAGAAATGAGATGTGCAATTTATGCTTGTAGAACGCCTGAAGGTGCTACTTCACTGGCGGGCCTCTGTAAGTGGCCAGGCTGTGTAAAAGTCTCACACATGTGGTATCGCCATACTCAGGAGGAGTAGCAGAATGTATTTTGGGGTGTCATTTTTGCTATGCACATGCTATGTGTTGGAAATATCTTAAAAATGGACAACTTTGTGGAAAAAAAATGCGTTTTCATTTTTTTTTTCCACATATTCCAAAAACTTCTGGAAAAAAATGAACAGTTCAAAAGACTCATAATGCCTCATAGATTATACGTTGGGGTGTTAGCTTTCCAAAATGGGGTCATTTTATGGGCTTTTCCATTGTCCTGGGGCTTCAGGGCCTTCAAAACTGTAATAGGTGATTGAGAAATGAGATGTGCAATTTATGCTTGTAGAACGCCTGAAGGTGCTACTTCACTGGCGGGCCTCTGTAAGTGGCCAGGCTGTGTAAAAGTCTCACACATGTGGTATCGCCATACTCAGGAGGAGTAGCAGAATGTATTTTGGGGTGTCATTTTTGCTATGCACATGCTATGTGTTGGAAATATCTTAAAAATGGACAACTTTGTTGAAAAAAAATGCGTTTTCATTTTTTTTTCCACATATTCCAAAAACTTCTGGAAAAAAATGAACAGTTCAAAAGACTCATAATGCCTCATAGATTATACGTTTGGGTGTCTGCTTTCCAAAATGGGGTCATTTTGTGGGTATTTGTACTTTCCTGGCTTGTTAGTGTCTCAAGAACTGAGAGAGGTCTTCAGTACATCAGGTGTGATCAGGTGTGATCAATTTTCAATGATTTGCACCATAGCTTGTAGACTCTATAACTTTCACAAAAACTAAATAATATACACTAATCATGGTCATTTTTACCAAAGATATGTAGCCATATACATTTTGGCCAAAATTTATGAAGAAATATTACTAATTTGTAAAATTTTATGACAGAAACAAAGAAAAAGGCATTTTTTTTTTTCTTTTTTAATTTATACCAAAAAATAAAAAAAAATTTTCTGTCTTTTTTAATTTATAGCACAAAAAATCAAAAAACCCACTAGTGATTAAATACCACCAAAAGAAAGCTCTATTTGTGTGAAAAAAAGGACGCAAATTTCATTTGGGTACAGTGTTGCATGAGGTGACTGAGTAATTGTCATTCAAAGTGTGAGAGCGCTGAAAGCTGAAAATTGGTCTGGTCAGGACACTGGAGGGTGAAAGTGCCCTGTAGGCAAGTGGTTAAAGGCAGATGATTCATGTAGAATTTGCTTTCTGGACTCTATCTGCCCTTAGCTCAGGCATGCATGTAGGAGGGTGTGCTTAGCTGACAAAGCCCCTCCTTGACTCCTGGGTTGTATGACATCATTTGCCTAGGCATAGAAACAAAGGAAGTACCTGAAGAAATGGGCAAAAAGTTTAAAACAAGTAAATATAATAAAACTTCCTATCTATTTACTAATGTTAGCAGCATAAGGATTAAAAATAGTCAATGTTGATTGAGAAAGTGAAGTTCCATTTTACTTTTGAGGATCCAAATAAGAAAATTGTCACTATACTGGGACCCAAGAAGAGAATTATTACTAAAATGTCAGTAAAGTCATAGACAAATAAAAATGGTGGTATAATAAACAAACACACACACAAAGATATATGCAATACATATATATATGTGTGTGTGTGTATATACTTTTTCACTACCAGTCAAAAGCTTTAGAACAACCTATGTTTTCCAGTTTTTAATGAAATTTACACAGTTTAATGTTTCAATCACAGCGCCCTCTGCTAAGAGAGCCATAATTGGCCAAAGGCAGGGTGCCTTTGGCCAATCATGGCTCAGGGGGACTAAGTCCACACCCCACACTATATAAGGCTGCTTACACAGCAGCCGTGTATAGTGTTGTTGGTGTGGACAGAGAGATAGCTTGATTTAGATTAAGCAGGCAGGTTATTAAGTTAGGGGGAGTGTATTTGATATATATATTATATATATATATATATATATATATATATATATATGCAGGTGGCCGTAGGGCACACTTGTCCTTTTTTTTGCTGCTGCTGGCCATGTTGGTGAGCCAGAACATGCAGAAGAGTTGGTGGAGTGGATAACAAAGCCGTCCTCATCCTCCTCATCCTCTGTCACCCAGGCTCAGAGAAGTTTGCCTTCCAACGCAGCTGCCAAAGCGGCCTATTCCACAGACTCCTTGTCCACAGTCACTCCTTCCGTAGCCCCACCATCATGCACAGAGGAGTCCTCAGAATTATTCGACCACAGTGTTGGGTACATGCTGCTGGAGGATGTGCAGTGATTTGAAGGCTCCGATGTTAGTTCCCAGGTTGAGGAAGGGAGTAACCTGAGCCTAGAGAGAGGGGGTGCCCAAAAAGGACAAGAAACTGTCAGTCATGTTCCCCCAGCTGCAGCATACTGCCAAGTTTGCTCCAGTGACGAGGAGGGAGGGGATGATGAGGTCACTGACTGTACTTGGGTGCCTGAGAGAAGAAAGGAGGCAGCAAAACTCAAACGAGGCAGGATGTCCTCTAGGGGGCAGCTTAAGGGCAGCCACCCTATTGCATCACACCGCAGATCTCCGCAGGTGCAGGGAGCTGCTGACTCCCCTTTGACTTTTAAAAGTTCCTTGGTGTCGACCTTTTTTCGACACGTGTGCAGCAGATCACACCATTGCTGTTTGCAACCTAAGTCTGAAACGGATCAAGCGTAGCCAGCACAGCAACTGCTTGGGCACCACATGCTTGACCAGACATATGATGACCTGCCATGCAGTCCATTGGCAACAGCACTTGAAAGACCCATATTAAAGAAAAAGGCAGACTTCTCCTTGCTCCTCATCTAGGATCTCCAAACCTACTATACCTCCAGTCCTCTCAATAACATGCACTGAGAGGAATGAAGGTATCGAAATAGGTGTTCCAAGTACTTGCAGCCAATCTGCTAGCAGTACACCAGAATCTGATTTTAGCAGGCAAATTACCCTACCCCAGTTGCTGAACCGTAAAAAGAAATTTGGTCCCAGCCATCCACATGCTCAGCGTCTAAATGCTAGCTTGGCCAAATTGCTAGCACTGCAACTGCTGCCTTTTCAACTGATAGACTCTGCCCCCTTTTGTGAATTTGTGGAATGTGCTGTACCTCAGTGGCAGGTTCCAAAACACCATTTCTTTTCACGGAAGGCCATTCCGCTTCTCTACCAGCATGGGGAAGACAATATTTTGGCCTCGTTGGACAGGGCCGTCAGCAGTAAGGTTCATATTACCGCTGACTCATGGTCCAGCAGGCATGGGTAGGGATGTTACCTTTCCTTAACGGTGCACTGGGCAACTCTGCTGGCAACTCTGCTGGCACCTGGAGTTGTTGGAGCTTGTTCTGCCACCACGCCTACAAAATTCTAGGTGTGATTCTGCCACATCTCTCTCCTCCACCCCTCCTCTTTTTCTTCCTCCATGGCCTCTTCTGCAGATTTATCCTCTGAACCAGCGGTGCTTCGTAAGCATTTAAGGGGATACGCAAGCAGTCACGCTAAAAGATGCCATGCAGTGCTTGAGTTGGTCTGGGGACAGGAGCCACACTGGGCAGAGATTCTGTCAGCTCTGCAAGGGCAGGCTCAGAGGTGGTTGACACCACGCCAGCTTCAGCCAGGAATGGTTGTATTGCGACAATGGCACCAACCTTCTCTCCGCCCTGCGTCAGGGACACTTGACCCATGTTCCATGTTTGGCACACGTCCTGAATTTGGTGGTGCAGCGGTTCTTGAGCAGGTACCCAGGCTTACAGGATCTCCTGAGGCAGGCCAGAAAAGTCTGTGGTCGTTTTCACCGGTCATACAATGCCAGTGCTCGGCTGGCTGACGTTCAAAGGGAATCCAACCTGCCCACCAACCGCCTACTTTGTGACATACCCACTAGGTGGAACTCAACGTTGGCGATGCTGCAGCGGCTGCACACACAGCAGAGGGCCATCAATGAGTACCTGTGCGAGCATGGTACAGGACATGGTCGGGGGGCTTGGCTTCTTTTTGCCACGCCAGTGGCTACTGATCAAGGATGCATGCACTATCCTGTCACCATTTGAGGAGGCCACAAGGATGGTGAGCAGCGACAATGGATGCATCAGTGACACAGTTCCTCTAGTCTTCCTGTTGGAGCACACACTTCGTGGAATCATGGACAGGGCACTTGAGGCAGAACAGCGGGATGAAGAGGAGGACTACCCTACCTCTCAAGGCCCCCTTAATCCAGATAGCATTCCTGCGGGCCCACAAAACACACAGGAAGAAGAAGGATTTTGTCAGCATGGATGTTGAGGATAACACTCAGCAGCAGTCTTCAATGGATGGTTTTCAGTCTCCAGAAACCCAAGGAGTTGTACAAGGCTGGAAGGAGGTAGTTACAGAACATGTGATCCTTGGTGACTCAAAGGACTCAGAATCGAATGCCTCTGCAAACTAACGATGCATGGCCTCCCTGATCCTGCAAAAGGACCCTAGGATTCCTGGTATCAAGGAGAGCGATCATTACTGCTCTTGATTCACGTTACAAGGGTAAGGTTGCAGAACTCATCCTGCCTTCGCAGAAGGAGCAGAGGATGAAACATATTCGCAACGCATTTCCAGAACCTGGGAGGTTACAATTTCCTGGTGCTGGACAACGTGTTGCTGAGACTTCGTTCAGTCAGAGGAAGAGCGGTGGATAAGGTGGCCGGCTGACCGATGCCTTTAAACTATTTTTCAGTCCTCAGCGCCAAGGTCTGATTGGTTCAAGCAACCATCTCCAGTGTCTGCATTACATGGTGCAGGAATATCTAGGGGCAAGAGCAGACTTGGAGACTTTTCCAACAAAGCATCCACTAGGTTACTGGGTCTTGAGGATGGACCACTTGCCAGAACTAGCTCAATATGCAATTTAGCTACTGGCCTGTCCTGCATCCAGCGTGCTTTCTGAATGCACATTCAGTGCTGCTGGAGGGTTTGTAACGGATTAAAGAGTGCGCCTGTCCACACTGGCTCACATTCATAAAAATGAATCAGTCTTGGATCAGCAGCTATCAAGCACCTGATGCTGATGTAACTGATTGAATTTGCTATGGATGTGGGATCCATTGAAGACTGCCTATGCTGACTATCCTATTCCTCCTCAATCTTGATGATGCTATCTTCCAACAATATTTTTGGTTTAAGGCACCACCACCCAAGGCCCAATTTTTCTTCCCCTGTTTAACAGGGGCATGTAATTACAATTTTTGATCTAATATTTCACAGCAGGGCCCGTGTTCCTGCACCCAACAAGAGTATCCGTGTGGGGTTACAGTGTTGTGGCACCACCACCACCACACAAGGCCCAGTTTTTCAGGGGCATTTAATTACAATTTTTGATATAATATTTCACAGCAGGGCCGTTCCTGCACCCAACAAGAGTAACTGTGAGGGCTTACAGTGTTCTGGTACAACCAACACCTAAGGCCCAATTTTCTGCAGAGTATATAGGGCAGGCCGTACAGTATATACACTGCTGTTCAGAGTATATAGTGCCTGGGGGCCTGGGGGAACCCCACGCCATTTGTTTTTAAATTTGGGTGCGGGGTTGTCGCTTTTTTCAAAGATTTTCATCTATATTGCTGGGACACGACAATACACTACAGCTGTGAGTAGTTTTAAATGACATTTTTTTTCCTTTAGAAATGTCATTTTGCTGTGGTATTGCTCTAAACATGGGAAAAATTTGCTACTTTACAGACATACTAACGACACCCCCCCCCCAGGCAAGATATTCGGCTCATCCCTACAGCTGAACACACTTGTGGCATTCTTTCTACAGCTTAAATCAAATGTTGTTTGGAAAGTTCTTCCAAACACTGTTGCATAAGTTCCCACATATCTGTGGCAACTGTAGGTTGCTTTGCTTTAACCGTTCTGTACAGTTCACCCCAAACCAGCTTGATGGGGTTTAAGTCTTGAGACTGTGCTGGCCATTCCATAATTTGATCCTACCGCCTTGTTCTTTTCTTCTAAGGTAGTTCTGACACAGCTTGGAGGTATATGTTAGGAAATTCTCCTGCACTAGAATGAATCCCATTCCCCAACCAACTAGGTGTATTTCACAGGTTATTGCATGGCACTGCAAAATGCTGTGGTAGTAATTTTGGTTCAGGGTGCCACTCACTCTGTGCAAGTCACCGACTCTGGATACAGAGAAAGAGCCCCAGGCCATCATGCTTCCTCCTCCATGTTTGACAGTTGGTGTCACACACCGAGGAACCATCCTTTCACCTACTCAATAGTGTAAAAAAACTCTGCATGATAAACCAAAGCTCTCAAATTTTGAATACTCGATCCATAAGATCTTCTTCCAGTCTTCAGTAGTCCACTGGTGGTGATTCAAGACCCAGGCCAGCCTCTTTTTCTTATTTTGTCATCTTAGCAATTGCTTTCTTACAGCCACTTGACCTGTCAAACAAACCTGCAGCTCAAAGTCTTTTCTTTACAGTTGAAACTGAGACTTGCTTACTTTGATTAGTGCCAAGCTGTGCTTGAAGCTCATGTCCTGTGAGCCACCTATCACGCAAGCTGTTGACTCTCAGAAACTTGTATTCTGATTCTGTTGTGGCTTTGTGAGTTTCCCTCCAGCAGTGCCTTTGGCTTTGCTTGCAATTTCTTTAAAGGAAAGACCTACACTTTTAAGAATTATAATGGACTGTCTCTTCTTTTGGTAATTGCCCTTTTCCCACCATTTTGAGAGCAATATACTACTTCCTACAGTATAATACTGTCCAATTATTGCTTAATTTGGTGTAGTAATGCAGTCTGTTTCAACACTGCTTTTATAAAAAGCTTTTAAGTAACAAAAGTTGGGACAGGATGGATCCCCTTCTGTTTTTTTTTAGCGGATCGGATTGGAGGTAGGTGGGTGTAAACGGACACAAGTCCTTTTACATCTGCTGCTCCATAGAGGTGAACGGGGGGTCCAATTGGGTCGGACAGATTGTGTGAAAGGGGCCTAGGGCTGCTTTCACATTGATGCGGTGTGGTTTACCCACACTGCGGGTGCAATGCAGTGCACCTATGGCTTTCCTGCAGGTTACCTGCACTTTGCCTCAGACTTCTATTATATCCTGCAGGTATTGTGCACTTTCAGAAAGCGCACCAAACCCTCAGGTAATTACAGGAGTCTATGGCTCAGTGCAGGTAACCTGCAGATGCTTGATTTTATTAATAAACTCACCTTTAACCGGTTCCCGACCGGCGCACGCTGATGTACATTGGCAGAATGGCACGGCTGCGCAAATGGGCATACCTGTACGTCCCTTTGAATTTGCCGCCATGCCATTGCGTGCGTGCTGCCTGCGGCTTGCGCTCCACGCCGGCTGGGAGCTCTGTGAGTCGGGTCACGTGTATACCCGCGAGATACCCGCGATCATCTCACAGAGAGGAAGAACGGGAGATGCTAATGTAAACAAGCATCTCCCCGTTCTGCCTAGTGACAGTGTCACTGATCATAGCTCCCTGCTATGATCAGTGATGTGTCACAGCTAGCCCATCCCCCCTACAGTTAGAAACACTCCCCAGAACACTGTTAACCCCTTCACTGCCAGTCACATTTACACAGTAATAGTGCAATTTTAATCACACTGATCGCTGTATAAATGGGAATGATCTCAAAATTGCGCCAAAATTGTCCGACGTGTCTGCCATAATGTCACAGTCACGATAAAAATCGCTGATCACTGCCATTACTACAAAAAAAAAAAAAAAATGCCATAAAACTATCCCCTATTTTGTAGACACTATAACTTTTGCACAAACCAATCAATAAACGCTTATTGCAAAAAATTTTTTACCAAAAATATGTAGAAGAATACGTATCAGCTTAAACTGAGGAACAAAAATGTTTTTTTATATATTTTTGGGGGATATTTGTTATAGCAAGAAGCAAAAAATAATGCGTTTTTTTTCTAAATTGTCACTCTTTTTTTGGTTATAGCGCAAAAAATAAAAACTGCAGAGGTGATCAAATACCACCAAAAGAAAGCTCTATTTGTGGGAAAAAAAAGACGTGAATTTTGTTTGAGAGCTATGTCGCACGACCGCGCAATTGTCAGTTAAAGTGACGCAATGCCGAATCGCAAAAAGTGGTCTGGTCTTTGGCCAGCAAAATGGTCCGGGGTTTAAGTGGTTAATAACAGTCTTCCATTCAGGAATCAACGGCTGTTGCTGTCCCAGGCAGACTGCATTTGGTATCACTCCACCTGTGACAGGAGCTGGCACTATATAGGAAGCGTTGGCTTATGCAGCTCTCCTCCGCAGCTTCTTGCTTCCTCTACAGCTGGCTTCATTCACAACACTGAAGTCTCTGAAATGGTGGTTTGCTGACCCACTATCTCAGACAAGGAGGTCACGGGCCCCATCAGAGAGCTCCTTGGGCCACACGTGGCCTCTGAGCCACTAGTTGGGCACCCATGGCCTAAAGTTTCAAGGCTTAATTTACTTAAATTGCTGCAGAACAACTGTTCTGTTTGTTAACTCATTACTACTTCCCAGAAAAGTGCCTTTTTGTATAACTTTGAAATATACATTATTTTTTTGTTTTTGTTAAACTAAACTTTTTTTTCACCTCTGGCAGTTTACCTTTGTACCATTTCGGGTTAGTCACTGGACTTGAGCTGTTTAAATTTCAACCAAAACTGGAGAAATTGGGGTGTTTTAAAACGTTTGACTTTTAAATCCCTGGAGGTGCTGCTGGAATTATATTGGGTCCCCCTTATCTGTTCAGAGGCTGCCCATCCAGCTTTTAGTCTCCAGAAGCACACCATCAAATTCAGGCTCAGTCTTTTTACCCTTTTTTGCTGATCTTGAGACAAATGCAGGGAGGAGGGTTGAGGGTCCAGGACACCCAAAATAGCAGCCTCTAGAAAATAATGCTGAAAAAAAAGGTGACAGCCAGTAAATCTGAAACGCTATGAGAGCAGTCACAGTCCTTGCAGCAACTTCTAGCATCTTGTCCTCAAGAAGTACTTCCAAACCTTGAGATTCAGGCAAACGACACCAACTTCTCCAGTCGAGCTTCCACAGGCAAGGCTCCTTCAAGCAAATCTTCTTCCAGACCCTCAGCCCATAGCACATCAGATAACTATTTAGTGATTGATCTTCCTGCAATATATCTGGAACATTCTTCCAGAAGCAGGCAGTAGCAATCAGTCACTAGGTTTATGGAAACCCTGAACAGACCTGAACAATAATTGCAGTTCATCTGGTTGCAGCAAAACTATACACTAAATTTAGCCAGCCCAGGCCAGGGGAGAGAGGAAAGGAGACAGATGTTACATTTTCTAGATCAGCAGATAGTGCTGTTGTGCAAAGTTGCTCTTCTTTATTTAACTGGGTTACAACTGATCAAGGCTACAGACTATTACCTGTTTTATTGTGAATTCTTTAGATATAGAAGCAAAGAGATGGACCTCAGCTGTGCTTTACTGAACACTTAAAGGGGTTGCAAAGGCTCGTGTTCTTTCACCTTAATGCATCCTATGTAGAAATAGTAGAAACTTTTTTTTTTTTTTTCAGCTGTATTTTTCTTGTTACTACCATAACCTACTACCAAAGAACAACCCAAAATAAATTCTCCTGCTCTAAACGATCACATAGATACCACATATGTGTATGTTATGCAACTATGTTTAAAAAAAAGGGTAGAACAGGGTGGGACTTTAATTGTGCCTCGGAGAAGTATAAAGAAAGTACTTTCTAAGAATAAAAAGATTAAGATAAGTTACAATCTTGGAATTCATGAAAATTATGTTACTATGTTACTCATGTATTGTCTATCAACATTTTATTTATAGAATGTATGTGATATTCTACTGTGCTACTTTCAAGGCCCTGACGAAGCGGAACTGAAACGTGAAATGCGAAACGTGAAACGTGTATGCCACATCCTTTCTAACTGTCTGGGACCTGCACACCCTGATTTCAAATTCCAAGATTGTATTTTAGCTTAATCTTTTTATTCTTAGAAAGTACTGCCCATGGCAGTTTAATAAAGTTTATACATTTTTCTATGATCAAAGTATTTGTATTCTACTTTCTATATACTTCTCCGAGGCACAATTAAAGTCCCACCCTGTTCTACCTTTTTTTGAAACATAGTTGCATATTCTTAGGGGATGGTGCCTCTCTAGAAGTATTTGTGATTCCACATCTACCCCAACCCCTATACATATGTGTATGTTAGTTGTTGTACCTTGGGTAAAATAAGTATTAAACATGTCACCATTTTCACCACATGTTGCTAACAACCCATGCATTCCGTACATACAAGAAACCAGAACAAATAAGTTCAGAAATTAAGTTATGTGTAATAAAATGGGCAGCACAGTGATGTAGTGGGTAGCACTCTCACCTAGCAGTAAAAAGGTTTGCTGGTTCGAACCATGACACTACCTGCCTGGAGTTTGCATGTTATACCTGTGCCTGCTTGGGTTTCCTCCGGGTACTCCGGTTTCCTCCCACACTCCAAAAACATGTTGGTAGGTTAATTGGCTTCTTTCTAAATTGGCCCTAGTATATGAATGTGAGTTCGGGACCTTAGATTGTGGGCTCCTTGAGGGTAGGGACCGATGTGAATGTACAATGTATATGTAAAGCGCTGCATAAATTGACTGCGCTATATAAGTACTGTAGCGGCCATAACCCCTTGGGGCGACCTTGAATTTTTTTTTTGGGCTTACCAATTACCTCCACGTAGCTCGTCGTTCGTTTTCTAGGGGTTCCCAGGGTTAGTACCCAGCCACTTCAAATGCTGACACACAAAAGTCCTTTTGAGGATTTTTTTTTTTATTTTGCAGGGGTAACATCCAACTATAATACAGTCTCAATTGGGAATAGAGGGCACGGGTGATAAAACTCAGGCACTTAGAACTGCTGACATCAATTGAATGTCTCTTAGGTAGCCCAGAGAGTAGCCACTCGCAACTGGGCGCTTCACTGCTGGATAAACCTCTAACCATAGATTTAGCAGCCAACATGTGATCCAGAAAATTTGCAAAGTCTCTGCCACAGACTAGATTGTAACTGAAGATAAGTTAGGAACCTTTCCCACAGTACCTGGATCTTTCAGCCTTCTTGGCGATACTGTGAGAAGTATGTATTCTCTAGTGTCCATACAACTTCAGCTCCCAGGCTCTTACCGAGCAGCCAGCTTCTTGGCCCTCCTCCGAAGAGTCCTCCCCTGGTCGTCATGTCTCTCCAATGCCGAGAGCACACCGGGACACCTCCGAATCCTCCTTCAGTTACTGGGCCTCGAACTAGCCAGTTCCGAGGCTCGGGAACAGACGGATCCCCACCCCAGACCATGAGGGCCTCTGGGGCTGGTCAGGTTGACCATGCTTATGGGGACGGCAGACACTCCTGGGTCCGGGACCCCTCACGGGGTTGGTCTGGACCGGAACCAGGAATCAAAGCAGCAGCCGAACCCTGAACACGTGACTTCAGCATCTTAAATACCCCTTCCCAGACTACACAGCGGGGCCAGACGCGCCCACTGATTGGCTCCCAGAAAGATTGGTACCTAACACGTCCAACCAGGCTTGGTTCTCAGCCTGTCACAGGTGCCTCACTGCACCTATGACCAGGCAGAACTTCAGTACAGCCCAGCCAAACTAATGCCAAAGTAAAAACCTGTACAATTAACCCCCAGAACTCTGTTACAGTTCTGGAAAACTAAATTTACATATATAGCGCACACTTTAGTAAAGTATCGGCGCTACAGTACCTTAAATAATAATAATGACACAGGGAAAAGGTTTTGAACATGCTAACTGAAATTTATTTAATACTTGGTACAAAATCCTCTGTTGGTAATGACAGCTTCAAGACTCCTCCTGTATGGAGAAACGAGTTGCATGCATTGCTCAGGTGTGATTTTGGTCACAAAATCTTCAAATCTTGAAGGTTCCGTGGGCCTCTTCTATGAACTCTGATCTTTAGTTCTTTCCATAGATTTTCTATTGGGTTCAAGTCAGGTGATTGGCTGGGCCATTCTATCAGCTTTATTTTCTTTCTTTGAAACCAATTGAGAGTTTCCCTGTCTTTGTGTTTGGGATCATTGTCTTGCTGAAATGTCCACCCTTGTTTCATCTTCATCATCCTGGTAGATGGCAGCAGATTTTTATCAAGAATGTCTTGGTACATTTTTCTATTCATCCTTTCTTCAATGAAATTAAGTTTGCCAGTACCGTATGCTGAAAAACAGCCTGACACCATGATGTTCTCACCTCCAAACTTCACTGTTGCTATGGTATTTTTGCAGTGGCATTTGACCTCCAAACATGGTGTGTATTATGGCATTCAAAGAGTTCAAGTTTGGTCTCATCTGACCAGACTATATTCTCCCAATATTTCACAGGCTAGCCTAAATGTTGTGCAGCAAAGTTTAAATGAGCTTCAACATGCTTTTTCTTCAGCAATAGAGTTTTGTGTGGTGATCATATATACAGGCTATAGGGATTGAGTGCATTACTTATTGTTTTCTTTGAATAAAATATATCTGCTAATTCCAGGTCTTTCTGAAGCTCACCACATGTGGTACTTGGCTTTTGGAAAACTCTTCTGATAATTATTTTCCCTCCTCTGTCAGAAATCTTGTGAGGAGCAGCTGGTCGTGGCTGGTTTATGGTGAAATGATGTTCTTTCCACTTCCATATTATGGCTCCAACAGTGTTCACTGGAACATTCAGAAGTTTAAAAATCCTTCTGTAACCAATGTCATCAGTATGTTTTGCAACAATAAGGTTGAAAAGGTCTTGAGAGAGGCCTTTGCTTTTACTCATCATGAGATGTTTGTTGTGTGACACCTTGGTAATGAGACACCTTTTTAAAGGCCATCAGTTGAGACTGAACCAGATGATATTAATTTGCACCAGCAAGGGGGAGGATTGGCTGGTGCAGGATGACAACACTCCTGCGCCTGAGCAAAGTTCAGACCAAATTTGAGCTCACCGTTAAAGTGGTTGTAAACCCCAGTCATGAAATTTGAACTAAGCACATATATCTGTAGTGTTTACAGCATGAGTCACTTCTGAGAAGTTTACAATTGTGTCAGAGTTTACAACCACTTTAAAGTAGGGTGACCAGACATCCCCGGTTTCCGGGGACAGTCCCCGGATTGAGGACACTGTCCCCAAACCGAGTCTGTCCCCGGTTTGGTCCCCGGATTGGATTTGAACAGGGGCTGGGTCAATTTCAAAGACAGTCGGTGCAGAATTAAAAGAAAAAACCTGCCGCTCCTACTAGCTTAGGGGGTGGGGGTGTATTTTTTTTTCATTATCTGTGCCCCTTTCTGATGATCATGTGCTGGTCGGAGAGAGAATATTTCTTCAGTTTCGGGGGCATGCCCAATCCGCTCCTGCTCGCATGTTCTTCTGCCTTGGCTCAAGTCCCGGCCAGCCACCTGCCCATCTCCTTACCTTCCCTTGCGGAGTGATCTTCCTCCGCTCCCCACCCAGTAGTAGCTGGGGCCCGGAGAGTAAGACTTGACAGGCGGGCGGAGAGTCACTAATTGCCGCCATTACTAGTAAAAAAAAAATATGTCCCCGGATTTCATTTAAAAAATCTGGTCACCTTACTTTAAAGGATAAGTTCACCTTTGTAAAAAGAAAAAAAAAAATGCACATCTTTTTGCAGGTACTAGGTGCCTTCAAAGCATTGCAGGGGCAATCTCAAGCTCCTGCAGACTGTGTCTTTGTAAGCTGTCTGCTCGTACCTCGTACAGTCAGGCAGTTACACAATGACAGGAAGCATCAATGAACTACCTTGAGTGCTCATCATCGCCCTGGTAGTTCATTGAGAACTACAAGCCATCAGCCGCAAAGGATGTTGGTATTTCTAGTTCTCCCATTCACAGAACTCTGAAAGAACGAAGCAGCTGGGTGGGCAGAGCCCTGCACAGGCATTTTTTTTTTTTTTTAAATTGGGACAGCAGGGAGAGGATTCCTGACCCGCTGGCACAACGAGGTAACAGGGGGTACGAGGGCTGCTGCAATACTAACATGTAACACCTTGAATAGGGGTGTAACATGTAACATGTTACAAAAGGTGAACTTATACTTTAATGCTAAATGAGAACAAGATTGTTTATTTTTTTCTGTATATCTTCATGCCACAAGGCCTCATACTTTAACCACCTGCTTCTAATAGTTTGAAATGACTACAAATTCAGGACATCTAAGTCAGCACATTCAGGGCCTGGCTTCCTATTGCAAGCTGTTTCTAAGGGCTAAATTACAACAGCACGTATTCAAGTTTACAATATGGTAATACGAGTTAGGGCACTGTATATGTGTGTTGTGGTGCATTGCCATTCATTGATAATTGCACCCCAATGCACACATACAATGCGCTGAATTGCATCTGCGCTATAGCACACCACAACGCTTGAATGGAAATGCTCTGCACATTTTAATGCATTTTTAGAAACAAGGACCCTGTTATTTTATGTGTTGTGCTGCATTAACAGCATATTCAAAAGGAGGGGCTGCCCAATGCAACGCACCTCAAAACACAAAAATGCAACCCTAATGTGATTGTGTTAAATATGTATATAGCAGGCAAGAGTTGTTTTTAAATAACATAAATATTTTGCTGCTCATATAGTAAAAAGTAAAAATCCACCCAAAAAAAAAAAAAACTGTTGGGGTAAAAAATGTATCACTTACCTCAACTTGAGATTAACATGTTCTTTTTTGAGGCCCTATGCAGGTGACTCAATGAGAAATATCGCAACCTAAATGTTTTCTTTTTGGTGTCACCCCCATTGGGCCACTGGATATACCATCTTGGTAAACAACTGCACGACTTGCACAAACTGTCTTCGCTAGAATCAATGGACAAAGTTGGCACAGGGGTTTCTGGGAACGAAGTGTGCTCTGTATCACATGCCTGATGCCTCTGCAGGGATATTTTTTTTTTCATTAAAAAGTATCGCAGCCAATGATGGAATTCAGAACATCACCTAAAGCCAATGCTGATTGTGCGTCGTCAGATAATGGGACCTTGATATTATTAGGCACATACATGTTTTTACTATCAGCCATCAAATCAATCTCCCAGTGCAGGAGCAAATGTGCTGAATGGGACAGGTTAAGCCACTTAATCATCTGCCGCTAGGAATTACTAGTCAGGAAAATAATAGGGTCACAGAGTTTAGGTGTGGGGGGGGGGGGGGACTAAATACAAATAATAAATGGGATTTTGAAATGGCAGAGAGCATTGCATAAATCCACCTGAATATAAAGGGCTGAAGCAGCATCTAATGCTTTTCCAAAATAGCCACCCGCTCTGTGTAAGGAGGACATTGTCCGCCGTAGAATAGCCCCTCTCTGTCAAGCGGACACACTCCTTATTAATCGGAAGAGGTAATTGTATGGAGGAGGGGGAGAGTGAGCCTGGATTCTGCTGCTGCTGCCACAAGAGATAAAAAAGCAGCAAATTGCACTCAGTTGAACAGCTAGTGCTGAGAAGTGAGGGTTTGTTGAGTGCTGGGTAATTATCAGCCACAAAAGGGACCAAATTGCTGGCTCTATGCTGTGGACTCAACTCCAATTTTGCTGCCTTACGAAAGCTGATCAAGCTTTTATAACCTGATAAGACTGGATGGGAACTTGCTGAATCTTAAGGGACAGTCCAGTTCAATATAAATCCATATATAAATAAATATATACACACGCATGCATATACAGTATATATATATATATATATATAGATATATATATATATAGACATGCGTATGTATGTGTGTGCATATCCAAATCATATACACACATATATACAGTGTTATTCACTTATACAAAACATTGTTAGTGCTTCATACAATATATGAACCATCTACATATGTCCTAACACCAACCCCCCCCTCCCTCCCAGAATAGCATACAATCTACTACAACCAAACCAACTCACGAACTAGGATATATTTTGGGTGGAAGCTGAAAACCTAATGCAAATGTGGGTGGGAACCAGTCCATCATTATATACTTGTAGCACCCTCTACCTAAGTAGGTGCTAGAGGTGAGTGCAGGTAAATTTAAGCAGGCCTAGGCCTGTTTGTTTTGATCTGTGTGGGCTGGGAGTGGCTCAGAGTAGGCTGGTGACTCACAGATAGCATCACTTCTCGGTTAACTCTCTCTGGCTTCTAGAGGATTCTAGAAGAGAGTAGGGAAAGAGAGGTGGAGCTAGCTGAGGTGTCTCAGGGACCCCTGACCAATCCTCAACTAGGATCGGCAGGGGGCAGGCCTCCTTGATTTACCCAGGGTCCGCCCAGCTGGGGAGGAGTTGTCAGGTGGAAGAACTGAGGATGGAGTGCTAGGCTGCCCACCCTTTGAGGATCTGGACAGGAGGCAAAGAAAGGAGTCAGAGAGGACAGCAGGGGCTAGCGCTACCGGGCAAGTCTTCAGGAAGGAACCACCAGTGTGTGTGCAGCCAGGAGGGCTGCGGAGTGACATTTGCTATCGGGAGTACTGGAGAGGCATGCCAGAGAGGACTGAGAGGCAACAGTCAGAGCTGGGTGTGGAGCCAGTGAGGATTGCAATGTCACAGGCAGTGAAGTCGGGCAGCTTCAGCCAGGAGGGCTGGCAGGGCCTGAAGAGAGATTGCTGGGAGCAGTAGTTCCTATTATAGCAGACTTCCTATTCTATTTTTGCTACATTGAAAAATGGCAAAATGGCAATCTCTGGGGCCTGACTGAGTTAGAGTTGGGCCTAACCATGCGTTAGCTGTGCCTGGAGTTAAAGCGGAGATCCACCCGATTTTATCACATTAGCCCAAGACAATTAACTCAATGTCCTAATGTAAAAACAGCACTTTGTTTTTCCACTGTACCATAGTTTTGGAGATCATTTCCTGTATGGTGTGTCTGCGGATATGGGCTGGTTTAGTGCAGCTATCTCGTCATTTCCTTTTAGCCACACTGGCTCCTGGGAGCTTGTGTCATTGTTCCCAGGAGTCAGTGCGGCGGCCTGGCGCGAGTTATCGCGTGATTTCAATCTCCATTGCCTTTACAACGGGGCGGGACTTCCGATGATGCCGCCCGTTGTGATGGCAACCTAGGCTGTTGACGGCGCCTTCCGATCTAATGTTACTGCGAATGCGCGAGATCGGGATACAACGGCTGCTGCATGCTGGAAGATCAGCGTCACAGTATCCCAGAAGAGAATGCCTGTGGGCTTCACATGCCCACAGGTAAGATAAAAACCATCTATCTTAGGTTTTAAAAGTTTATTTTTAATGAGAAAACGGAAATCCTAAAGAATGAAAAACGGAACAAGTGAGTTACAAATTTTATTCACAAATTCTTTGTCATTGCCCCCCAAAAAAAACGTTGTGAGCAGTGGAACCGCGCTTTAAGTGTTGAGCAGGAGAGAGAGAGTAATAGTCTGCAAGCAAGTGTTGTGCAGGAGGAGCTTGAAGAAGTGTCATGTACAAAGAGTGTACATAATTCTGTCCCAAATTGACTGTTGGCCGATTTCTGTAGGATATTATATGTAGCGATACCCTCACTTAAGAGGGCCGCAAGTTTGATTTGGGTCCCTGAGTACAGCTCCACCAACCCCCCGGCAATCTGCTCTACCCGCTCTGGCACAGTTAATACACATATAAATATGCACACAGGAAATCACTTATGCTCTAAGTGTAATGGACTCAAACTCACAGACAAACTGCTAACTGGAATAACTGTCTTTACTTCTTGTAATGTGTAAAAGGTAGAAACATGCATCAAACAGTTTACTGACAACACACCAGCAGGTCCCTGCAGTATGTAATGCAAATATAGAGATATATATATATATATATATGACTGAACCGCAATGGGGGGGGGGAACGGAGCGCCACGTGTAGCGACCGTTTGCTAGGCACCTCTGAGGTGCAACAATCTACTTGTAACTACCTGACGGACCAGGCCTGATCCCTAACAATAAAGCTCAGTCCTTGTATGAACACAGTATTCTTCACCGGCACAAGATCTGTAGAGGTGGTGCACATATAAGATTAAGCAATGTATTTGTATTCCACAAGACAGAAACAATCTTCTGCTCTCTGAGGTAAATAGCCTTGGCAGTCTGATAGGCATAAAGTGTAAGGCAACAGTATAGGATGAGCTTTCGCTCGCTCACCACTCCGGATACCGTCCTGGGACCTCCACTGGCTGTGTCCGGCCTCGTTCGTCACAACCTCTGCGTTCCGGTCTCCGTTCCGACCAACGGCGGCCAGGCTACAGTCTCCGCGCCACTCGGGCTGGCTGTAAGGTACAAGGTTCTCCCTCAGTCTGCTGCAAGGCCCAGGCTTCAGGCCTTCAGCAGTGGCGGTCCGCACAGGTGTCTCCTCTCTCTCTCGTCCCCGCGTCAGAAGAGAAAGAGGCAGGGCTCCCCTCCTCCTTACATCACCTCTCCCATCAGCCTCTGGGGCGGAAACATCCGACCTCCCGGGAGCCAAGGGGATTGTGGGAATGGTAGTCTTTTCCTCCGTTTCTGTGAACTGCAACCGCCTCCTCTCTAAAAGTGATACACCCCCGCTACACACTCCCCCCACTTTGAATCTTTGGTCCCCAAAGACATGGTTCAATCTACAAGCCCTTTTTGACTCAATACGCTCACATAAGACAGACAGAGGAGCCTCCCACCAATTATCATGGGGTGGGGAGCTGTCCTTTTCACAGGTCGATTCAGTGAGGGCGACCTGTCTAACTGTGCCAGAGAGTGAGCTAGGGTTGTCCCCCACCAAATGAACAGTGGGTGGGTCGGAGCATTCAGCACTTCTCTTAGCTGTCACAACAGAGTCCTCTGAACTTTTTCCCATTTGGGGGTAGGTTAGCTTCTTGGGAGGCCTCACAACTCTGCGAGCTCTCTGTTCTCTTGGGACTTCAGGCTCTGGTGCCACAGGTTCTTCTTCAGGAACACACTCTGGCAATATCACTGGTTCTGGCACATCTACTTCCTCTTCTTCTGAGTAGAGGCCAGGGATATCTTCCCAGCACTCGAGCACATCACTGGATGGGACGAACTCTGTAGCTTCTGGGTTCAATGTTCCATCTTCCACATCCTCAGTAAGTGGAAGATCTATGGCGGAATTTCCTGAAATGGAAGAAGGCCATAGCCACTCAAATTCTCCCCTCTCTTCTTCAGCGGGTTGGGAGTCTTGTCCATCCCTAGATTGGGAGGTCTGGGACCGAGTGTTGGGCCTAGGGGTGCCCAAAATGGGAACAGATTCAGGTAAGTCCCTCACTGGGGGAATTCTGACTGCTTCAGTGAGTGGGAGCAAGTGATTCCTATGCCAGGTCTTCAAGGGCCCCACTCTCCCTTCTGGCTTTAACTTATACACAGGCAATCCGGGTAGCTTTCTGCAGATGATATATGGCTCTGATCTCCATCTATCAGCGAGCTTGTGCTTTCCAGGGATCCCTAGATTGCGTAACAGTACACGGTCCCCAGGCTGCAGGTCTTGTACTCGAACCTTCAAATCAAAGTTCCGCTTGTTTCGGGCCCCCCTCTGGTCAGAGGCCGCCTGAGCTTTTTCGAAAGCTATTTTCAAACTGTGCCTCAGTCGGTCCACATATCCTTTGTGGGAGGCAGCAGAGGCATGGTCTAGGGAAATGCCGAAGGCCAGATCCACTGGCAATCTTGCTTCTCTCCCGAACATGAGCCGGTAGGGGGAGAAACCCGTCACATCACTTGTGGTGCAGTTGTAGGCATGCACCAGAGCTGATATGTGTTGGCCCCAATGTTGCTTCTTCTCTGTCTCTAGAGTTCCCAACATGTTCAATAGGGTCTGGTTGAACCTTTCAGGCTGAGCATCTCCTTGAGGGTGATATGGTGTAGTTCTAGTCTTCTCTACTCCCAAAGAATCCAGTAATTTCCGAATCAGGCGGCTCTCAAAGTCCCTTCCTTGGTCTGAGTGGATTCTTTGTGGTAGTCCATAATGAACAAAGTATTTTTCTAGGAGCCCCTTGGCCACCGTAGAGGCCTTCTGGTCCTTGGTTGGGAAAGCCTGGGCATAACGGGTGAAATGATCGGTTACCACCAGAACATTTCCCAATCCACTCAAATCGGGTTCGAGGCAGAGAAAATCAATGCATACCAGATCCATTGGGCCTTGGCTTTGTAGATGGCCCATTGGGGCAGCTTGACGAGGTAAAGTCTTCCTCTGAATGCATCTCGCACAGGAATGACAATATTCCTCCACTTCGGCCCTCATACAGGGCCAATAGAACCGGTCCCTAACAAGTTGGAAGGTTCTCTCTGCTCCCAGGTCACCATGCTGGTCATGTAAGGCAATCAGCACAGTTTCTCGATGCTTTTCTGGGAGAAACAGCTGCCACTTATCTTCTGAGCTGTCAGAGGGGCCCCTTCGGTAGACCACTCCCTGATGCACCTGTAGTTTATCTAACTCTTTCCTCAGCAGGCGAGCCTCTTTGGAAGGGTGATGTCGAAGTCCCTCTGGACTCTTGTTTTCCAATGCTTCCAGGACCAATTTCCCCATAGGGTCTTCCAATTGGTCACACCTTAACTCCTTCTTGGACAGCTTCGGTAGGCACTCTTCTTCTATTTGAGTCACCCCACAGTAACACTTCGGGACTCCCACGGTGGTGACTCCTATCTCTTCAGCTCTGGATCCTCCTCTGGCTTGGAGTTCAGCCCCCTGACAAAGGGCTCGCACTCCTTCTGGTGCCACTTGGGTCCAGTCTTCCCAATCATCGGCCATGACATGAGATCTTCGGGACAGGGCATCTGCATCCCTATTTCCAGCCCCTGGCCTGTACTTGAGGCTAAAGTTGAATCCAGATAAGGCCGCCAACCATCTGTGTCCAGTTGCATCCAGCTTGGCGGTAGTGAATAAGTAGGTCAAGGGGTTGTTATCTGTTTTTACAGTAAATTCGGCCCCATAAAGATAGTCTTTTAGTTTGTCGACTACTGCCCATTTGAGGGCCAAGAATTCCAACTCATGGGTGGGGTAGTTCTTCTCCGAGGGGGTCAGGCTCCGGCTCACATAGGCCACTGGTTGCAGCTGATCCTCATACTCTTGGTAGAGCACTCCACCTAGGCCCTCATGGCTGGCATCAACATGTAGCTCATATGGTCTGGTGGGGTCAGCATAAGCCAAGACTGGAGCTGTGGTGAGACTCCTCTTCAAGGTTCTGAAAGCCTCTTCACACCTTGAGTTCCACTGGTCTTGAACCGACTCACCGGGCCTCCTGGGCCCCAAGCCATCTTCCTCTCCTTCTGTCTTGAGCAGCTCGTTTAGAGGTTTTGCAATACGGGCGAACCCATCCACAAACCTTCGGTAGTAGGAGCAGAACCCCAAGAAAGATCGAAGTTCAGTGACTGTTGTGGGTCTTGGCCATGAAGTAACTGCCTCCAACTTCTCAGGGTCTGTAGCCACTCCTTTTTCAGACACTATGTGTCCCAGATAGTTCACCGAAGACTGGTAGAACCGGCACTTCTCGGGGGAAAGTTTGAGTCCCTCCTCACTGAGCCTCCTCAACACTTTCTCCAATCTGGCTTATGTTCCTCCAAAGTTTTTCCGAAGACAATGACATCGTCCAGGTACACAAGGACTTCTATGAGATTCATGTCTCCAACAGTCCTTTCCATGAGGCGTTGGAAGGTGGCAGGAGCTCCAGACAGGCCCTGAGGCATCCTGTTGAACTCAAAGAACCCTACTGGGGTTATGAAGGCGGTCTTTTCTCTATCTTCTGGATGCATGGGGATTTGATAGTACCCACTCTTGAGGTCCATCACGCTGAACCACTTGGCTCCAGACAGACTCTGTAAGGCGTCCTCTATCCTTGGCGTGGTGTACTGATCAGGAATGGTCCTCCTGTTGAGAGTTCTGTAGTCAATGCAGAGCCTCAACGACCCATTCTTCTTCCGGACCACCACTATTGGGGAGGCATAGGGGCTTCTGGACTCCCGAATCACTCCAGTTTTCTTTAATTCCGCAAGCTGTTCCCTCAGATCCTCCAGATCTGCCAGTGGAACCCGCCTGACTCTCTCTCTGAAGGGCTTGTCCTCCTGCATACGGATTCGATGGGTGGCACTCCTCGCACACCCCACATCAAACTCATCTTTAGAGAAAATCTTCTCCCATCTGGTCAGCTGGGCCTTGGCTCTCTCCTTCCAAGCTCCAGGTAAGTTCGGGTTTTCCATGGAGAGTTTCTTCCAAACATCTTCTCCTTCACCCGTCCCTTTCACTTCTGACCAGCCAACTGGGACAGCAGGACTCACCTGTCCCAACAGCATCCTGGCAGGGATCTCCACGGGCCGCTCCGTAGAGTTCCTCACACTCACTGGGACCCTCCCTCGGGCCTTCAGCAGTGCCTTGATGGGGATTACCTCCGGTATCACCTCCAGGCCTGAGTGACCCTCCATTGGGTCGGATTCCAGCATGACAAAGGGGCCAGGCTGCTCCCAGGTAAGCTTCACTGTGGCCCTGAGGCAGGTTACCTCTCCGGGCTGTAGCACTGCTCCTTCTCTTCCAAGTCTCCACACCTTCCCTATCCCCTCACTTGGGGTCTTCTGCTCTAAGACCAGCCATTGGTAGGCCGCCTTCAGCATGGGATGGATCTTGGGAGCTGAATGATTCTGCTTCTTGACCAGTGGGGTCAGAAGCCTTCTGACTAGATCCGTGTTCGTCCCTATAATCAGGGAAGTCTTGCTGGTTCCAGGCGGGCGAGGGCACACAACTGCCAGGGTGTCAAACACTTCAGCCTTCCCAGCCACGGATGGGTCAAATGTCAACTGTATGGGCAGGTAACCATCATAAGGGAAACTCTGGGTTCCCAGCCCCCATATTTCCAGCTCCTCTATCTTCTGGATAGGCAAATGACTCAGGTATCTATCATAGAAGTCCCTGTACAACAAGGTCACTTGTGCTCCAGTGTCCAGGAGGGCCTGTGTGTATACCCCTTCCACCTGGATGGGTACAGTAGGAGATGGACCAACCAGCTCTTCTGGGTAGGGCCGAGTTGATGCTACCTTCTTCTGTGGACTCTTCTCTTTCCAACTGTGTCTGGACTTCATTTTTCCTGAGCCTGGCATGCATTGATTTTCTCTCTCTTAACTGTGGGAGTACGAACCCGCTGAGGGATATTGTCATTGTTCTTTCCTAAAGGCTCTCGCTTTGGAGTACTGTATCTCTTCGGAGGGGTCTTGCCCCCTCTTTCTGGGGTGTATTTTGATTGAGGAACCCTGGGTTCCCTCCGAGGGGTTTGGTCTCCCCTCTTTCTTTTCATCCTGTCCTTCTTGGAGCTCACTGAAGGTGATGGGCACCCGGTTGACTCCTTCACCGGGGCACTCTGGAGTTTCCCACCGGCTGGCGGCTATCTGTTTTCTTCCTCTTGGGACTGGAACATACAGCTGCAATATGGCCAACTCCCCCACAGTTAAAACAGATCATCTCTCCCCAATCTGGTGGGGATGCTGGTGTTGAAACAACTGGGAATAGCTCCCTCCTGCTTACTTCTTTCTTTGGACTGGGCACCTCTTTCGCCACCAGAGATGTCAGTATCATCATCTGGGACATCTGTAACTTCAAAGCATCTACTTCTGTCTCTCTTTCAGGGGTTAAGGCCGACCTGACCGTTGCCACTGGAAGTTTTGTAGGCCCCATCACTTGTTTTTCCCGTTTCTCTTCCAACATGGCCTCTTCCTCTCTGACCATCCGAATGAGATCGGGGTAGTCCAGGCTCTTCTCGTCCTGTCGGGTGCGTAGTACTAGTGCAATAGGGTCTAGGGGTTGGGCTCCCCTTATCACCTGCTGAGCACGGGCTTCGTCCACTTTCCCCGGGTCTATCCCCTTCTTCAGGATAATCCTATGCAGGATCTTGTCTATACGTCCTATATACTCCGATAACTTCTCCCCTGTCTTCTGGTAACAGTGTTCCAGTTGATAGGTAAGCTCCGTGATTTTCTCTGTCCCACCAAACACACTCTCCAGGATGTCTAAGTAATCCTGTGCAGTGCAATCTTTCTTGCTTGTCTTCAAGTTGCGTATGGCCTCTAAGGCAGGCCCCTTCAGGCTCTCAACAATCCTTTGCTTCTTTCTACCTTCTGGGACTTCCCATTCTTCTAAAGCCTGCGTAGCGCCATCTAGCCACTCTTCAAATCCCTCTTCCCCCGAGGGTACAGGTTTCCTCCCTGAAAACATCCGGAGTTTTCTGTATCCTGACATCGGGTAATCCCCGGGATCTCTTCTGCACTGAGTCACAATCTCCCCTAGGACAGCACACAGTTCTGCGCTAAGAGTGGTCTGTACAGGTGCGGGACTCTCTGTGCCCTTCTGCTCTTCTGCCTTTGGGGATAGCATGGTTTTCATTTGAAAACAGTCTCCCTTGCGCGGCAGCGCATGCAGCAATTGGTAGGTCTGGCCATCCAGTGCTTGTATGCTTTGACTCCTAAACTGCTCTGGGGTCTCACTTCTCCATTCTATCAGAGCGTATGTACACCCGGCATCATTTCTCATCTCCATTATCCGTGTTTTGTGGCATGGGGATAGGGACATTATGAGCTGCTTCACTGCCTCTTCCTGCCATATCCCTGGTAGTTCAATAACTGCTGCTGCGGCTGGGTCAGTGCCCCATATTGTGTACCACCGTCTATCTACCGTCTATCGGGTCCATGCCGGTACCTTCTGGCGGGTTTTCCCGCTGTCTCAGAATCCCGGACGACGAGCCCCCACGTGTAGCGATACCCCCACTTAAGAGGGCCGCAAGTTTGATTTGGGTCCCTGAGTACAGCTCCACCAACCCCCCGGCAATCTGCTCTACCCGCTCTGGCACAGTTAATACACATATAAATATGCACACAGGAAATCACTTATGCTCTAAGTGTAATGGACTCAAACTCACAGACAAACTGCTAACTGGAATAACTGTCTTTACTTCTTGTAATGTGTAAAAGGTAGAAACATGCATCAAACAGTTTACTGACAACACACCAGCAGGTCCCTGCAGTATGTAATGCAAATATAGAGATATATATATATATATGACTTAACCGCAATGGGGGGGGGGGGGGGGGGAACGGAGCGCCACGTGTAGCGACCGTTTGCTAGGCACCTCTGAGGTGCAACAATCTACTTGTAACTACCTAACGGACCAGGCCTGATCCCTAACAATGGAGCTCAGTCCTTGTATGAACACAGTATTCTTCACCGGCACAAGATCTGTAGAGGTGGTGCACATATAAGATTAAGCAATGTATTTGTATTCCACAAGAAAGAAACAATCTTCTGCTCTCTGAGGTAAATAGCCTTGGCAGTCTGATAGGCATAAAGTGTAAGGCAACTGTATAGGATGAGCTTTCGCTCGCTCACCACTCCGGATACCGTCCTAGGTTCTGGGACCTCTGCTGGCTGTGTCCAGCCTCGTTCGTCACAACCTCTGCGTTCCGGTCTCCGTTCCGACCAACGGCGGCCAGGCTACAGTCTCCGCGCCACTCGGGCTTGCTGTAAGGTACAAGGTTCTCCCTCAGTCTGCTGCAAGGCCCAGGCTTCAGGCCTTCAGCAGTGGCGGTCCGCACAGGTGTCTCCTCTCTCTCTCGTCCCCGCGTCAGAAGAGAAAGAGGCAGGGCTCCCCTCCTCCTTACATCACCTCTCCCATCAGCCTCTGGGGGGAAAACATCCGACCTCCCGGGAGCCAGGGGATTGTGGGAATGGTAGTCTTATCCTCTGCTTCTGTGGACTGAAGCCGCCTCCTCTCTAAAAGTGATCAATGCAGCCTCACCAGGGCCAATCAGTGCAACCTCACCAGTTCACATTAACACAGCCTCACCAGTGTCCATCAATGCAGCCTCACCAGTGCACAGCAACGCAGCCTCACCAGTGCCCATCAATGCAGCCTCACCAGTTCCTAGCCTCGTCAGAGGTCCTATGGGGAACACAAACAGCGCGATTGGGCGCTTCTCCTTTTCTTCTAGCCAATCCCAGGTCAGCTATTTCCACGTACCACGATGCGCACATACACAGCTGATAGTAATTACTTTACTGCATTTAAACTGCCCGCCATGGAGGGCCTACACATGCTGTTTACTCATTGGCGTTCACCGACAACCTTCCCCAGACATCTTGAGATTCAGGTAACAAACTTGTATGCCATTTCTTTCACCTCTTTGGCTGCCCATGCCATGCTACCATTTACTTACAAATCTATATCTTTCATTTTATCTTAGCCTTACACATTGCTTGGCTACACTCTTACAAGACACGGGCCTACAGCCTCTCTCTTGTCTAGGACCTTGCAACTGCCTGAACCCATTGCAGCCTGCCGTCCAGCTATATGGCAACGTTTACTTTGCTTTTATCTCGCACAGAGACTATTCCAGTGTATATACAGTGGTGTGAAAAAGTGTTTGCCCCCTTCCTCATTTTCTGTTCCTTTGCATGTTTGTCACACTTAAGTGTTTCGGAACATCAAACCAATTTAAACAATAGTCAAGGACAACACAAGTAAACACAAAATGCAATTTGTAAATGAAGGTGTTTATTATTAAAGGTGAAAAAAAATCCAAACCATCATGGCCCTGTGTGAAAAAGTGATTGCCCCCCTTGTTAAAACATACTATAACTGTGGTTGTCCACACCTGAGTTCAATTTCTCTAGCCACACCCAGGCCTGATTATTGCCACACCTGTTCACAATCAAGGCATCACTTAAATAGGAGCTGCTTGACACAGTAAGGTCCACCAGAAGATCCTTAAAAGCTACACATCATGCCGAGACCCAAAGAAATTCAGGAACAATTGAGAAAGAAAGTAATTGAGATCTATCAGTCTGGAAAGGGTTATAAAGCCATTTCCAAAGCTTTGGGAATCCAGCGAACCACAGTGAGAGCCATTATCCACAAATGGCGAAGACATGGAACAGTGGTGAAACTTCCCAGGAGTGGCCGGCCGCCCAAAATTACCCCAAGAGCGCAGCGACGACTCATCCAAGAGGTCACAAAAGACCCCACAACAACGTCCAAGGAACTGCAGGCCTCACTTGCCTCAGTTAAGGTCAGTGTTCATGCCTCCACCATCAGGAAAAGACTGGGCAAAAATGGCCTGCATGGCAAAGTTCCAAGGAGAAAACCACTGCTGAGCAAAAAGAACATCAAAGCTCATCTCAATTTCTCCACAACACATCTTGATGATCCCCAAGACTTTTGGGACAACATTCTGTGGACCGATGAGACAAAAGTGGAACTCTTTGGAAGGTGTGTGTCCAAGTATATCTGGCGTAGAAGGAACACTGCATTTCAGAAAAAGAACATTATACCAACAGTAAAATATGCTGGTGGTAGTGTGATGGTCTGGGGCTGTTTTGCTGCTTCAGGACCTGGAAGACTTGCCGTGATAAAAGGAACTATGAATTCTGCTGTCTACCAAGAGATCCTGAAGGAGAATGTCCGACCATCTGTTCGTGTACTCAAGCTGAAACGAACTTGGGTTCTGCAGCAGGACAATGATCCTAAACACACCAGCAAGTCCACCACCGAATGGCTGAAGAAAAACAAAATGAAGACTTTGGCGTGGCCTAGCCAAAGTCCTGACCTGAATCCTATTGAGATGTTGTGGTATGACCTTAAAAAGGCCGTTCATGCTCGAAAACCCTCTAATGTAACTGAATTAGGACAATTCTGCAAAGACGAGTGGGCCAAAATTCCTCCAGGACGCTGTAAAAGCCTCATTGCACATTATCGCAAATGCTTGGTTGCAGTTGTTGCTGCTAAGGGTGGCCCAACCAGTTATTAGGTTTAGGGGGCAATCACTTTTTCACACAGGGCCATGATGGTTTGGATTTTTTTTCACCTTTAATAATAAACACCTTCATTTACAAATTGCATTTTGTGTTTACTTGTGTTGTCCTTGACTATTGTTTAAATTGGTTTGATGTTCCGAAACACTTAAGTGTGACAAACATGCAAAGGAACAGGAAATGAGGAAGGGGGCAAACACTTTTTCACACCACTGTACCTATTGTCTGAGCCCATAATTTGGCCTCTCCTGCTATATTTATTTTCAGTCCCTAGCAATGCAGCTGCTCCAGTGCCCAGCAATGCAGCATCACCATTGCCTGGTAATTCAGCATCACCAGTGCCCAGTAATGCAGCCTCACCAGTGCCCAGCAATGCAGCCAGCCTCTCCAGTGCCCAGAAATGCAGCCAGCCTCTCCAGTGCCCAGCAATGCAGCCAATATTTCCAGTGCCCAGCCAAGCAGTTAACCTCTCCAGTGCCCAGCAATGCAATTAACCTCTCTAGTGACCAGCAATGCCGCCAACTAGGGATGAGCCGAACACCCCCCTGTTCAGTTCGCACCAGAACCTGTGAACAGACCTAAAATTCGTGTGAACTTTAGGACCCTATTAAAGTCTATGGGACTCAAACGTTCGAAATCAAAAGTGCTAATTGTAAAGGCTTATATGCAAGTTATTGTCATAAAAAGTGTTTGGGGACCTGGGTCCTGCCCCAGGGGACATGTATCAATGCAAAATAAAAGTTTTAAAAATGGCTGTGCTACCTTGTAATCAGTGTTGTAAGTAACGCGATTAAAGTAAACAGCGTTACGTAACGCCGTTACTTTAAAGGGTAACGAGTAATCTAACTGATTACTCTTCCCCTCGCGGTAACGCCGTTCCCATTACTGGGGCGGCGTTACCGCAATTACTCGCCGCGATCCGCGGAGCCGTCCGCGGCCTCGGCCTTAAAAAAGGCCGTGGCTTCGGCCTAGCTCCGGAGCGGCGGCCATCTTGGTGTACCAAGATGGCCGCGGCTCCGGCCTAGCTCCGGAGCGGCAGCCATCTTGGTGCACCCGTCGGCCGTTTACAATGTGATTGCTCCGTCAAATGACGGAGCGATCACTTGTAAACAAACCGGCGTCAAGATGACGCCGGTTCCTCCCTCCCCTCTGTGTACAGATCTGTACAGTGGAGGGGAGAGATCGGATGCCAGCACATACCCTGCCAATACTCTGCAATACCAGCCAATACCCTGACAACACCCTGCAATACCCAGGTAATACTCTGCAATACTCTGCCAATACCCTGCCAATACTCTGCCAACACTCTGCCAATACTCTGCAACACCCTGCCAATACTCTGCAACACCCTGCCAATACTCTGCAACACCCTGCCATACCCAGCCATACCCAGCCATACTCTGCAATACCCCGCAATACCCCGTAATACCCATCCATACTCTGCCATACCCAGCCATACTCTGCAATACCCCGTAATACCTAGCTATACTCTGCAATACTCTGCCATACCCAGCCATACTCTGCAATACCCCGTAATACCCAGCCATACTCTGCAATACTCTGTAATACCCAGCCATACTCTGCAATACTCGGTAATACCCAGCCATACTCTGCAATACTGGGTAATACCCAGCCATACTCTGCAATACTCGGTAATACCCAGCCATACTCTGCAATACTCGGTAATACCCAGCCATACTCTGCAATACTCTGCAATACTCGGTAATACCCAGCCATACTCTGCAATACTCGGTAATACCCAGCCAATACTCTGCGATACCCAGCCAATACTCTGCAACACCCTGCCAATACTCTGCAACACCCTGCCAATACTCTGCAACACCCTGCCAATACTCTGCGATACCCAGCCAATACTCTGCAACACCCTGCCAATACTCTGCAACACCCTGCCAATACTCTGCAACACCCTGCAACACCCTGCCAATACTCTGCCATACCCAGTCATACTCTGCAATACTCGGTAATACCAAGCCATACTCTGCAATACACGGTAATACCCAGCCATACTCGGCGATACCCAGCCATACCCAGCCATGCTCAGCCGTACCCAGCCATACTCAGCCAATATTACAGTTGAGGAGATGACGTGGATATTACAGTGGGTGAGATTATGGATATTACAGTGGGGGCTTTATGGTGGTGGTCCGAAAAATGATCCGATCCGTGACTCTGATCCAAGCAACGATCCAATCCGTGAGTTTGGGGGGGGCAGATGTACAGAGGGGGAACAGATATATGTGTGTGGGGGGGGGACAGACGTGTAGTGGGGTACAGAGGGGGAACAGATATACGTGTGTGGGGGGGACAGATGTGTAGTGGGGTACAGAGGGGAAACAGATATATGTGTTGGGGGGGAACAGACGTGCAGGGGGGTACAGAGGGGAAATAGACGTGCAGGGGGGAACGCACCCCTTGCTTACAGTAATACCAGACCCGCCCCTAAGAATATAAAAAAAAAAATCACAGTTACTTTTCTGAGTAACTAATTATTTTTCCAATGTAGTAACTGAGTTACTAACTCAATTACTTTTTTGGGAGAAGTAATTTGTAATGTAACTAATTACTTTTTTAAAGTAAGATGACCAACACTGCTTGTAATAGGGGATAAGTTTTCTTCTGGGGTTTTGAAAAGAACTTCCTCTTGCTGCTGAAGATTGGAGCTGTACGCAATCTGGGGTGCTGAGTGCCTGTGTGTGCCTACACCGGAATGCGGGGGACTGGAGCTGGAGAGACCTGCATGTTGTGTGACCAGAGTGGTGGAATCAAATGACTAAGGGGTGGGACTAAGCTTTTGTTCCACCACTTTTTCACAGTTCAGCACAGCAGGAGACTGCCTATTTTTCTAGCAGCCCAAAAAGCAATTCACTGCATGCAGTCTTAAAGAGGTGGTTATTAGTGCACTTCCATACAGTTTGGGCCCCACCATTAGCTGGCTGAAGTTAGGCACCATTTACAGAGCAGTTACCTTACAGAAGTACCACTTTTCAGGAACAAAAAACAAAAAACTAAATAGTATATCCCAACCTACACTTAAGGGGATAAATAAAGAATGTACTATGATACAACTATTGAATTATTGTAGAGGAGTTGCTGTGAGACTTTTCCTTATTGTTTATACTGTTTATTGTTCATACGGTTCATGGTTTATGCTGTTTCTTTTTAATCAGTGCTGCTTACTGTATACTATTGTACTAATTGGATTTTGCTTAGTACCACTGTGATCTGGAGCAACTGCCATATTATAACCTGGTATTCCTGTTAGTTCATTGCATTCAAATGAAGTTAGTTACGTACTTGTTGCTTTTGTGCATTGCCCCTTTTATTTTTGCCTTGCCCTATTCACTTTCAAAGTGCAGCTCAGGTTCCATGCAGCTGTATCCTAGTCATTCTAGCCCTTTCTGTTTAACCGGCTCCCTCTACTGTGCAGAGGCAAGACAGCATGGTGAGTGGGATAGAGGGTTGTGAACAAGCAGGAGAAGTCAGCGGCAGTGTCTGTGTACTGAGCACAGCCGCACAAGAGTTTCTGCACCCTGATGCAAAGGTTTATACTTGTCCCTTTATTTACCTTGATTTGCCGAGGGATTGCTCTTGGAGCTGCAAAAACAGTGGTGAGAGAGTCTCTGATGGGAGAAGCCCCTAATTTGTCTGTCAGGCTCTTTTTAAAAGGGCTTGTCTCAATGTCCTAGGCCTCACCCAGGGTTCTTCATGGGTATTATGGGATGCCAACTTGACTGGAACAAAGTCTCTTCAGGGACACTTCAAGTATATACACTCTCTTTGTACACTCCTCTTCCTCCAGCATATCACTTGCTTGCAGAAACACTGAGACCCAGCTGGAACACTGTTTAGGGGGATCTGACAAGAAACTCAGCCAGATCCAGCAAAAGCCCTTTACAGACAGGGAGCCCGGACCCATTAGTTGTGTAGAAAAAGTCCCAGTGTCCAGCGACCTTCCTGTGGCTACTGATCCCAGCACCACCACTTCAGGGACAGCCAGCCCACCTGGCTGCAGCTGCCCCTTTCACTAGTCCTCCTGGTTAATCTTCTGCAGTCCTCCCAGACTGACTCCCCAGCCATCCCAGACTGCCACTCACCAGTCCTCTCAGGCTGTCTCTCAGTCCTCCCAGACTGATCACTCTCCAGCCTGTCTTCTCCCTGGAGATCTACCGAACATTCTTGCTGGCTCCCTCTGTCCTCACTCTTGCGCCTCTGGACAGGACTCCTCCTTTTGTTTTCAGAGGATCCATCCAGCATCCGAGCTCCGAGCCTGAGGTCACCCCCCCCCCAATCTAGGGGGCTACCCTCAAGGTCCTCCGACAGCCTCCTCAGAACTCCATTTCAAGCTTCCACCCAAACTCCACACCGGCCCTGCTGGCCTGACTCTTAGTATTTAAGAGGTCCCCTTTGCTGGGGATTGTCTGGGGCCCTCCTCAATACTCCAGGCAGCTCCTCCTAACTTCCCTCCCATTCTTCTGAAAGTTTCTTCAAAGTTCCAGCAAGTAGGGGGAGGCACCAGAAATGCTGCCTGATAAGTCATCCAGCCTCCCTGGATCACTCAGCCTGATCCAGTTTCAAAACACAAATTTACCTACACTACAAAACCTATGTATACTAACTATCACTCTACACTAGAGGTTTCTACATCACATAGACAGGTGCGATGAAAAACTTGTATTGCACAGTTTACAACAAACCCAGTGGGAAGGCTGCCCAACTGGGTATACTCACAGTTTCCTGTAATGTGAAGAGAGCAGGCATCAGCGAGACTGACAGTGTCTGTTAGGAGAGCAGAATGCGGGACCCAAGAAACCATAGAGGAACCCTGTTCCTCTTGACTTCCTCTCCAACAACGGTGAAAGTGCCAACTGCAGTGGGGAAAGTAGACTGCACCTGCCTACATGCTGTCCACAGATGCCCCCTATGCTCCTTCATCCAGAGTGGGGACACTCTAATACAGGAGACATGTTACTGGCCAGATAACCAGGTAAAAACAGAGAAACAAAGCCTACAAAAGAAAATGAATACAGCCACTACATCTAACGAAGGGTAGGCTGCAATATATTATTTTTTTGCTTTTGGGTTTAATGCCACTTTAATGCCATTCATTATTAGGACTTATTTAAACTCCTTCTAGATAGCAGGTTTGGGAGAAAGAACTATTAGGCCGCATATACACAAACCTAACTTTCCGGCAAACTAGGTCCGACGGGATTAGACCGTCGGACAATCCGTTCGTTTTTTGGGAAAAAGTTCCAGCGGACCTAGAAATAGAACATGTTTCAAATATATCCGACGGACTCAATTCCGACGGATTAAAATCTGTGTGCTGGTCCGACAGACGAAATATGACGCAAGGGCAGCTATTGGTTACTGGCTATTTTTTAGTCCTGTTTACATCACTACGTTCCAAGGAACGGAATTTAGACCGGACTCAGTCCGTTCGTATGTGGGCAAGTCCGTTCAGAAAGTCCATCGGAACTCTGCCGAAAGTCTGTCAGGAAGACCGTCGGACCTAGTTTGCCGGAAAGTCCGGTCATGTGTACGCGGCATAACTGTTCTATACAACTTTACCTGACCACTAATTTACATTGCTTCTACCCCCCCAGGAAAGTATTAGGAACCCATATGACACAGTGAAAGGTCAAGGGCACTGTCACTGTATGAATAAACACTTGGTGGGCCTTAAGGACTGAAGCTTAGAAACAGATGGGCATATAATTGGCAAATGATTAATTCTGTTATTATTTTATTAGTGAATCACCAAACAACACTTACTGCTTCACTATTGAATGCATGGTGTGCTGTGGCCCCTAAACACGGTGGCCTCCAGCAGGATCTAATGGGTGTTTCCCAGTTTTAATGCTGCATGATATAACCACTGTAAATAGGTAGTGTTATACTGCATATGAGGGATGCATAGGGATATCCTGCCATACCATCAGAGTGGCATGTGATTGGCCCCAAATGTATTCTGAAGCAAGACAATGACCCCAAACATACATCCAATGGAATTAAGAACTATCTTCAGTGTAAAAAAGAACACAAAGTCCTGGAAGTGAAGGTTTAACCCCCCACAGAGCCCTGATCTCACCATTATCCAATCTATCTGGGATTACATGAAGAGACAGAAGGATTTGAGGCAGCCTACATCCATAGAAGATCTGTGGTTAGTTTTCCAAGATGTTTGGAACAATCTACCTGCTGAGTTCCTTTAAAAACTGTGTGCAAGTGTACCTAGAAGAATTGATGTTAGTTTGAAGCCAAAGGGTGGTTACACCAAATATTTATTTGATTTAGATTTATGTTCTGTTCGCTCACTTTACATTTAAAAATTGATAAATTGATAAAAATCCATACCAGGCCCCTATCCGAGCATGCAGCCCGGCAGCTCTGGAAAGCGAGGAGATGAGCGAGTGCCCCCTCCTGTACCATACCAGGCCACATGCCCTCAACATGGGGGCGTGCTTACCCCCGTATGTACCCCATACTCATTCACATGGGGGGCCAGGGATCTGAGGGGCCCCCTTGTTAAAGTAGGCTACCAGATTCCAATAAGCCCCCCACATGTAGACCCCCACAACCACCACCCAGGGTTGTAGGGAAGAGGCCCTTGTCCTCATCAACATGCGAACAAGGTTCTTTGTCCCCATGAGGGCATGTGGGCTGGTATGGTTCAGAAGGGGGGTTGCTCACTCATCCCCCCCCCTTTCCTGGCCTGTTGGGCTGCATGCTCGGATAATGGTCTTGTAGGGATTTTGGAAGGACCCCAAGCGGCTTTGTTTTTAAATTTGGCATGGGGTTCCCCTTAAAATCCATACCAGACCCAAAGAGCTGGGATCTGGGGGCCTCCCTGTTGAATGAATGAATGAATGAATAACTTGTATAGCGCTACAATGCGAACTGAATCGCCTCAAGGCGCTGTATTGGCGTTTGGTTGTCGAGCTTCTAGAAGAGGTAGGTCTTGAGTTTCTTCCTGAAGGCCTGGTGGTTTTCTTCCGTGCTGTAAGCCCCTCTGCATCAGCCCCTCTTTCTCTCAATTGGACTTTGGCGGTCAATGGAAAATAACCCTGTCTGTCCGGACAGATAATCAGACACCATACACCGTATGAGGTTTGGAAAAAGATGCCTTTACTTCCGTTTCACAGAGCATATACAATACAAAAAAGGGGGAAGAACGCAATTGAACAACCAATCACATTCAACCACTTAAGCATTTTGTTATACAATTCAATATTGATCTGCAAGATTCATAATATTTCTTCTTTCGGACTCAACATAATATTTACTCTAAAAATGTCTCACGCAATATATGTCCTTGATAAGGTTCTCAGTATGTTTTGATAATATATAGAAATACAAAACAGCATACTTGTTATGGGAAGCAGACCCGTTACTAGAAGCCATGAGAACTAAAACTTGTTATGGAAATGTGTGAGTGTGAGATAAACGGAATTTACAGTGAGTTTCTACAGAAAAACAGAAAAACATCTTTGTTACAATACTATTAAATCTTAAAGGGTAACTCTACACTTCCCACGTTTCCTTACAATCCCTCCTTTTGATCATAGGAGACTTTAAGAAGTCTCCGCTGATCACTCATTGTACCACCTATATCCTGCCTTGAACATGGTCATGACTGTTTCAGACTTATCAACTAGGTTCTTTGATTTTGCTACTTTACTTATCAGGTAGAACACCAAGTTGATTGTCACACAAACTGCCAGAGCTAAAATAAGTATCATGAGGAGTATCATACCCGCTTTCTTAAAGTAATTCATAATGTTTTGCCAAATAGAACCGATCCATCCTCCTACACCTGAAAAGGGATTCCATGAGTCCATTAACATCCCAAATCCATCTACCTTTGTGAGGGCATTGTATACGCCCACCCCACCGAAGGATACAAAAATTTTGTCCCACCAAGTGGTTAATTCCCTCTTGTGTCTGCCAAATTCAAGGTGACCGTGGGCAGGTTTCATGGACACAAGTGTGTCTGACCCTGTGGTCCCCATTAGAGGGATCATTTCCACAATAGTACACCAACCTGAAGTTTTTCTGTCCATAGGGTAAGGGACGGTGGTATGGCACCATAGTCCACAACAGACCATCCATCCGTGGGGAACATGAGGGGCTTGAACCAATTTGGGGGGGCTAAGTTTTGACCTTAATCCCACTAAACACATCCAATCCCCCAAAGAGGGAATCTCCATCTCCACCTTGCCTTATCCAGGGGCTGTCCATGTGTGTGCTATTTATCCATTCAGTAACCCGTGGATTGTTGGATCCCCTTACACATTTACATATGTCATATAGGGACCTGTTACCTATCCTTTCATCAGGGTCCAGGATATTAAAAGTAGCTAACCCGTGGGAGTGGTGTTTATAACAGGGACTTCCTGGGTGGTATTTAGTAACTGCTCTAGGGTGATAGGCCGTCCAACCATAGGGAATAAATGTCGGCCTGTGGATAAGTATGACTCCTTTCCATGTATGTTGCTCTGGCATTCACTTCAACATTACCCTCCCCCATCCCGCACGAGGAGTTTAGCCAACTCATAAAGCCAAAAAATAAGAGTAAGAATACAGTGATGGTCATTTCAATTGAAAAAAGAAAGACTGTCCAGGTGGTGCATTTTCTTGGCTCACGGGGGAAAGTCTATGGTAAGAATGGTTTGGGGGTTTTGTGAGAGGGGGCATGGGACAGTAGTGGCTGAGTCTCTTCTTGTGGGGCTCCTCCATTTCCTTCCCTGTCTCTTTTATTTGTGGGCTATTCTTCAACCTTGATGCATGGATCCATTGCAGGCTTTGATCCGTCAGTATTGCTGTCCTGGAAACATTGAGGACTTCAAATGGACCTTGGAAGACGGGGGCCTGGTTGTTTACGGACTGCAAGTTGTTTGATCAGTACTTTATCCCCCGGGACGAAAGGATGTGTTGGTTCTGTGGAAAGAGGAAGAAAGGTGACAGCAACCTTGTCATAAGTTTCAGCAGGGCTACTTACCAGATATTTCACGTACTCTTCCTGTAAGGAATATAAGTTAGATTCCTCGCCTATCTTAGGGGCTTTTTGAGTGGGTCTTCCCATAAGGATCTCAAAAGGGGGACAGTCCTGTCCTAGCATGGGGGGGGTGGTTCTTATCTGGGGGTGGGCCTTTTAATTTGTCTTTAATGTTTCTATTCATCCCTGCGGTCTCTCCTGTTACGGGAATAACTTCCGGCCATGAGGGAAAATGGCAAACTGGAGTATTATTACGCAATATTTGATATTACCTTTCTGTTTGGGCATGTGTGTCAAATCAATCTGTAAGTCTTTTAATGGGCCTATGTGTCCCTTGTAAGTCTTTTAATGGGCCTATGTGTCCCTGAACATTATTCTGGACACAAGTTAAGCAAGTTGCTGAAGGGTTTTCTTACCAAAGGAGCTACTGTTTCTGGAATACCTATGATCCCCTCCTTGTTTGACCACAAGCCGTCCGGGTTGTGTGTCAAACCTTGTGACTCCCAACAGGTAATGTCAGACAATTCTTCTGGCTCGGGCTGGGAAACTTGGGGACGAAAAATCTGTAGAAAACAATTGGAGGGTTGATTGCCTCCTTAGCAGTAATTTTGGCTGCTGACTCTTAAGTTGTTTCCCTTATGCCGCGTACACACGAAGGGACTATCCCGCGGGATTATCCGCTGGACCGAAGTCCAGCGGATAATCCCCTCGTGTGTAGGCGCCGGCGGACTTTTTTTTGGCCAAAGTACGGCGGACTAAAGTTTCAGGTTTTGTTCTCAAATTATCCGCTGGACTTGGCAGTCCAGCGGATAATCCGGTCGTGTGTAGTATGGTCCGGCGTACCAAAAAGGACGCATGCTCAGTAGCTATTATGTCACGGACTCGCTCGGTCTGGTAAAACTAGCCTTCGTTTTGAAGCTCGCACAATCGTCACGCTGTTTAATTTTTTTGTTTTTTTTTTTCTGACAGCGGGATTTGTATGGTATCGTACTTGAAGAATGATTTTGCCTTGCTGCTTGTATATTCACGCAGAGTACTCCCGAACGTTTTTTCTTCAGCATTCTTTAGTGAAGTTATATATTTGTATATATATATATATATATATATATATATATATATATATATATATATATATATATATATATATATATATAGATATAGATATAGATATAGATATAGATATAGATATAGATATAGATATAGATATCCAAATCACCAAATGAAAAATATATCTATATTTCTCAATAAGCGCAAAAAAATATATATCGATATCTACATATATATATATATATATATATAAATATATATAGATATATAGATCTATACGTGTATAAAAATAAATTATATATATATATATATATATATATATATATCTATATATTATATATGTACATATATCTCTATATAGATATTTTTTATTATTTGTTGGTTATCAAAAGGATTAGTTATTACACATGATACAATTGTGGAGTCAGCAGAGCTTGCCCTTAATTCCGATCTTAAACCTCACCTTTCCAGCGACTGCACTTGCAGTTCCATTGAAGTTGCACTTTACACTTGTATTGTCAAATGAATGTTTAGACATGTACCTGCCTACTCCTAAAGAAACTATGTTTTTGAATATCAAGCACGTATATCATTATTTGATGAAAATAAAATGACCATTTATTCTGGTTAAAACAAACAAGGCAAAACAAAATAGGAAGGCAACACTGGAGCCACTTGTAGATTTTGTGAAGACTTTTTGCCCCAACGGCAGACACCAAGTTTGTGAAGCCAAAAATTAAGCTTGGGCACATTTCATACAATATAGGGAGCACAAGAAGATTGACCAGGAATCAGACAGACCAGGAACAGCAGCAGATGACATCTATGTCCCCAAGCTGTGGCACTACAACAGCCTGTGTCTTCTGTGAGACCAGACTGAAGCCAGGCAATCACTTCCGACTCTTCGCACCACGCTTCCCTGCACTCTTCCCTGCAGTCTTCCCTGCACGCTTCCTTGGAGGCTGACTTGTGGTAGGAGGAGGAGTAGGAGGAGGAGGAGGAGGAGGAGGAGGAGAAGGAAGACGAGGAGGAGGAGGAGGAGAAGTTGGTGTCGGGCCTTCATGGGTCAGGCGGGTGGATTCTCGTAATTCACCCCTCAAACCCCCCCTAATTGCCTCAGAAATTAGGCCCTCACACAGGTGCCGTTGGCCCCTCTCCATTTGCAGCAACCTGCTGGACACGTAGCTGCCATAGCCCTCTTCTGGAAGGGGGGGTTTGTCGAGAATCGCACTCGCCTTCCGAATCAGTTCCAGTGATTCCTCCTCCACAATGGTCATCCTCCTGGGCCTTCTTGGGGGTAAGGGCAGGGGTCGAGGTAGACTTCTTAATTGGGTCTGGCTGTCACTCTGGCTCGTGCTGGGCCCAGCCACCTCCTGGCTCTCGCTGGGCATGTCCTCCTCCTCCTCCATACCACTTGTCCCGGCATCATCCTGGGTCAGCTCATCCTGTGTGCAAATAAAAACAAAAATCAAACACCTGTTTTGTGGTTTCTGGCCTACTCAATCATCCAATTGTAAACTTAGGAACGAGCATCTAAATTTTCCAAAAGATCCAAAAGGCTATCATTTGGACCCCTGCATTTTCCAAGCAGATCACCAATGTTGTCTAACGCTTTTTTTGCCACTACTGGATGTATGTATACACTATATATGTATCGATATGTTGCACCAACACTTTTTAGAAGTGTGCATAATTTTTGTCAGTTTTTTTCACAATTCTGAGTTCAGGGTGTTAATTGTTTCACATTTTAACGTTGACAGCATTAATATTCACACAATCACAATTTAGGCTACTAAATATATACCTGGCTCCAGCTGGGCGCATCAGCCTGCTCCAAGGTGGAGGGGTCTTCTCCTTCCGTGGAAGCCTCAGCTGGGGTGGAGGGAAGAGTGGAGGGAAGAGTGGAGGGAAGGGTGGAGGGAAGAGTCGACAGTGATTCCCTGGGTTCCATCTGGTCACCTATAAAAGTCAGTTGGTTGTAGTACCACAGCTTGGTACATAAACATTCTCTGCTGCTGCTCCTGATCTGACTGATTCCTCAATCTTCTTGCGCTCCCGCTTGTACATGTGCCTTAAACTTGCAATTCTGGCTTCCACAAACTTGGTGTTTGCGTTGGGGACTTTAGTCTTCACAAAAGCCACAAGTGGCCCCAGTGTTGCCTTCCGGACATCCCTATTGCCATACAAAGGGTTCTTGAGCTGCCACAGGTTGGTATTTTTTCTGTACAGGGCAATGAATTCGGACATGAACTGCTGGTCCTTGAATGGATTCAACTGGGGTGATGACATGTTTGTTTCTGTTTTGTTAGTAATGGCAATACAAAAGACCAAAAACACAAATGTTACTTAAAACGCACAACCAGTTTTTCTTAACAAACATTACACAACACACCCACACACAGGCAGCAACACATCCACACAGGCAGCAACCCCTACACACAGGCAGCAACCCCTACACACAGGCAGCAACCCCTACACACAGGCAGCAACCCCTACACACAGGCAGCAACACATCCACACAGGCAGCAACCCCTACACACAGGCAGCAACACATCCACACAGGCAGCAACCCCTACACACAGGCAGCAACACATCCACACAGGCAGCAACCCCTACACACAGGCAGCAACACATCCACACAGGCAGCAACCCCTACACACAGGCAGCAACCCCTACACACAGGCAGCAACCCCTACACACAGGCAGCAACCCCTACACACAGGCAGCAACACATCCACACAGGCAGCAACCCCTACACACAGGCAGCAACACATCCACACAGGCAGCAACCCCTACACACAGGCAGCAACCCCTACACACAGGCAGCAACCCCTACACACAGGCAGCAACACATCCACACAGGCAGCAACCCCTACACACAGGCAGCAACACATCCACACAGGCAGCAACCCCTACACACAGGCAGCAACCCCTACACACAGGCAGCAACACACACATATCCTTAAAAAATGCTGGCCCAAAACCCAAAAAAAAACACAGTAATGCATCCTAGAAAACACTTACCTTCGTACAGAGCGCTCGCTACTTCCGTTCGGGAACACGTGGGCCCCTCAAACAGCCTTATATACACTGCGCACGCGTCGAAGTCCGCCTGCGTCCTCCGCGTCGCCCGCCCATGACGTTCCTCATGACGAGTATTCCCCGCCCCGCTTCCCCTCGTTGCATTGTTGGTGAATTAATTCATGAATATGGCGGACACATTCTCAGCCAGTAGCGCGGAGGAAAGCCAAGAAGCCAACACATCTACATCCAGCAGCAGATATAAGGCCACCAATATGGCCTTTGAAGAGATGGTGGAGATGGTGGACATCCTCCAAAGGGAAGATTACGACGGGGAAAATGGGCCGTACCCTCGTCCCAACTTGCGCAAGGACAAGATTCTCACTACAATCGTCAGCACCCTGGTAAAAAAAAAAAAAAAATAAACAAAAAAAAAAAAAAAATAAAAAAAAAAAAAAAAAAAACCCGTAATTAAAAAAAAAAAAAAAAAAAAAAAATAAAAAAAAAAAAAAAAAAAAAAAAAAAAAAAAAAAAAAAAAAAAAAAAAATAAAAAAAAAAAAAAAAAAAAAAAAAAAAAAAAAAAAAAAAAAAAAAAAAAAAAAAAAAAAAAAAAAAAAAAAAAAAAGCAGAAATTCGGCGTACGAAGGGGCAAGGATCAACTGCGCAAACGATGGTCCGACATCAAATCCAGGGAGCACGATCAATACAGGAGAATTCGAAAAGCCATCAAAAAAAGTAAGTCAAGCACGTGCGCTACTATGGTTATACTTGATATGTCTAATCTTGCGCAGATGTAATTACCATTCGTCCGTGAAACGTGCGCAGATGTTATTACCATTCGTTCGTGAAACTTGCGCAGATGTAATTACCATTCGTCCGTGAAACTTGCGCAGATGTTATTACCATTCGTACCTGAAACTTGCGCAGATGTAATTACCATTCGTCCGTGAAACTTGCGCAGATGTTATTACCATTCGTACCTGAAACTTGCGCAGATGTAATTACCATTCGTACCTGAAACTTGCGCAGATGTAATTACCATTCGTCCGTGAAACTTGCGCAGATGTTATTACCATTCGTTCGTGAAACTTGCGCAGATGTAATTACCATTCGTCCGTGAAACTTGCGCTGGTGGGATAATATTGCGCCAAACTTACAAAAGGGAGAAAAGCTGCTAGCACAACAATTAGACATAAATTGTAAAGAACACGGTATACAAAAGTGCAGCGCTAAAATAAATAGTCAAGTGTCCCTGATTTTCACATGAGGTCCCACTGGAGTATAACAGCCTGTGGGAACTCAATGTGAGCCAGGAGTATAATAATAATTAAATAGACCTTACAGTGAATGGTGCCAGCTGGATTACTCTGCTGGTATAAACACAAATTCAAGTGATTGAAAGTGTCATTCAATGGTAGAAGTGTAAATAAAATCTCAATAATAGGGGAGGAAAGGGTGTTAAAACCCCGGTCTGGTATGAACAAGGTGCGAGTCACCCCCGGGTCAGGGGAAGATCCCCTATTTGGTCTCCGTCGGGGGTCAATGGTCTTGTATCACCCCAGCTAATGGTGTGTGAACAGCAGGTTTTTCTGGGGGATGAAATAAAGTTTATGTAGTGCTGACACTTTAAACTAGCATCATATATACTTCCTTACTTAAGGGCATATACTGCTAATCTATAGCCAATTTTGATTAAACCAGATATGTAATATGTATCTGGTCTAACCTTACAACCAGATCAATAAATCAAAAAAGCAAGAACACAAAGTATGGGGGGTAACCCCTAAAGCTGACTTGGGTAGTGACCCCCTTCAGTACATGCCTACATCAGCCATCCATACGAACAAAAGGCAATATGCAAGAAGTCCTAATTAGTGGGGGCACAATAACACAAAAGTTCAGTCTGCAGTGTCTTCGCTAGATATGGTACATCACTGAAGATATTCAAGATGTGCAGTTGGTCTGACAAGCTCTAAGTGCAAACGGTAAACGATAAAGGTGGGTACTCTTACCAGAGTTGATGGACTCACCCCTCTCGGAGTGAGTCAGCAGAGCTTGTATCGGGTACACCGGACAGATAGCGGATATGGTGCGGTATATTGTGTCCCACTGGGCCGTTCCTCCAGGTGCCGATGCAGTCGCTTACCTGCGATTCGATGGAAGTGCCCAGTTTACAGGGTAGGTAGTGGTAAAACTCCCAAGGGGGATCCTTTTCAACAGCAACTCAGGTGGAGAGAAAAGCAGAGAGACAGAGGCAACTCCTCATAGTGTGAAACCAATTTCCCAATTGGTATTTATTGGATAAAAAATTTTAAAATAACATTTGCGCAAAAGAGTTAAAAGGTGGCTCCGGTAGACATCCAACCCTACATGTTTCGCCTGCTGAAGGCTTCAACTGGGGTATATGTCTACCAGCCACCATATCTACTGTATATATACCTTAGTATTAGGATTAGAAACGACACACAGCTGATTAATGGCTCCCGGGTCCTCACTTCCGGCATCGCTAGCGTGCGTTCCACGCTCAGACTAGGTCTAAAGCCTGGGTGATGTCATCTAAAGGCATCGAGAAACCAAGCCTCAATTTCAGATTCATGTGTGGCCTATCAGCGACAGCTTACGTTAGTCAGCCAATGGTCGCCTGGGTGTAACAAAAGGAGTGGCTAACAATAGTGTGCCAATCCATGAAAACAACGTCATAGAGGAGGAACTTATCCTACACTGAGCTCTGGGCGTTGATGGAAAGTATTAGGGCACCAATCCGGTCACGTATTAGGATGCGCATGCGCACTAACACACAAGTCGGGAGAGACCGAAGGGTCTATACAAATAGAATCGATCCTGTGTTCGGTCGCGCATGCGCACGTAGACGGACATGTTAGTGATAGGAACTGTGGAGAGGAATAGATACGCCCCAAATGGGAAATGACTCTCAGTTTACAATGGAATGGGCTATTGCGCTTGCGCGCTACCAACACCAAAATAGTCCGCAGTTTAAACTAGAGTTTGGGGAAGAGAGAGTGTCCTGTCATAGCCTGACACATCAGCCTGGTTCATTATCTCTTTGTCATAATATTGACATATCAATGAAGGCATATATATTAGCATATATAGCTAAAAAAATTTATTTTATTTTACATGAACCTAATTCTCATCTAAGTGTGGACGAAATACAATTGGGCCCTCATTACTGCTGTTTATGATTACAGTCGGCAAAAATAATATATGTCGATTCATAAAATAGGAGAGGGATTCTGAATATAAGCCAGCTCTACTTCATGTCAAGATGAGGGCTAAGGAAGAAAGAGGTGTATGCAGACTAAAGTAAAAACGTGCGGTACCTAGCCGGCTATGGGGGAATGGTTTAGATCTTGGTGTGAGGGGGCCACCAGACTCCAAAATTCTTGAAAAGTTCCGATCTCCATTTACAGAAAATGAGGATCCAGGGGCCAAGTACAATTTGTGACATATTTTCATATTTTTCTTAAAAGCATGTTAAACAACCATAGACATACTGAATTACTTCTGATGTGATGGACAATCTAAATTACTTCTGATATGATGGACAATCTGAATGGAACACTTTCTACATGTTGAGAGGTTAGAAAACTTTTATAATACCGTTATTTCTGAGCATAATTATCTGTAAGGTATTCCAATCAGGATTTGTTTATAAATGCGTTGATGTCCCATTCAATGTTGAGGCCATACGGCGAATAACTCTTCAGGGAGTATATCCAAAAGGTCTCTAATTTGGACACACCCCTAATGTTTGACTCGCCCCTCCAATTGGGGACAAATCTATCTATAACCTGAAACTTTGTCCCTGTCGGATTCCTGTTGTGATATATCCGATAATGTTTGGGGACATTGTGGTCGGTACGGCCTTTTTTGATGCCTGCGATATGTTCGTTGCACCTTACGGCAAACGTGCGAATAGTTCTACCCACATATTGCTTGCCGCAAGGGCACGTGATGAGATACACCACATATCGAGTTTGGCATGTCAAAAAGTGTTTCATTTTAAATTCTTGTCCAGTAGCACTCGATGTAAACGTTTCAGTTTTTTTCCTTCCATAGACATTGTGTAAACACACGTTGCATCTACGGCAGGGAAAGAAACCCTTCATGTCCTGAAAAAAAGAGGGGACAATGGGGGGGTCAGATACACTGGGGGCTATCCGGCTTCCCAAGGAGGGAGCCCCTCTGTAGATCACCCCTGCTTTCTCTGGGAGGAGGGGACCTAGGATCCTATCATTTTTGAGAACTCTCCAATGTTTGGAAATGATCTCTTTAATCTGTCTATGTTGGATAGAGAATGAGGTCAAAAGTGACCAATTATGCTGTGATTCTTGTGTTTTTTTAGGACCGTCTTTGATAAGTTCATCTCTATTGAGTGAAGCCACCGCCTCAATATCTCTGTCTATACCCTGTAAATCATAGCCTTTATCCAGGAATCTATTTTTTATGGTCTCGGCTTGTGAGAGGAAGTCTGGTAAATTAGAACAGTTCCTCCTAATTCTGGTGAGTTGGCTCCGAGGAATGGATTTAAGCCACGACGAATGGTGGCAACTATCTATTGGGATATACCCATTGCGATCTGTCGCTTTAAAAAATGTTTTTGTAATCAGATGGCCATTCTGAACCGATATTTCAAGGTCAAGAAAATGTATTGTTGAAGTACTAACTTCGTGGGTAAGTTTGATACCTCGCTGGTTGTCGTTCAGGGTGAGCATGAACTTATCCAAAGATTCCTTGTCACCCTTCTTGAACTTATCAAAGACGGTCCTAAAAAAACACAAGAATCACAGCATAACTGGTCACTTTTGACCTCATTCTCTATCCAACATAGACAGATTAAAGAGATCATTTCCAAACATTGGAGAGTTCTCAAAAATGATAGGATCCTAGGTCCCCTCCTCCCAGAGAAAGCAGGGGTGATCTACAGAGGGGCTCCCTCCTTGGGAAGCCGGATAGCCCCCAGTGTATCTGACCCCCCCATTGTCCCCTCTTTTTTTTTCAGGACATGAAGGGTTTCTTTCCCTGCCGTAGATGCAACGTGTGTTTACACAATGTCTATGGAAGGAAAAAAACTGAAACGTTTACATCGAGTGCTACTGGACAAGAATTTAAAATGAAACACTTTTTGACATGCCAAACTCGATATGTGGTGTATCTCATCACGTGCCCTTGCGGCAAGCAATATGTGGGTAGAACTATTCGCACGTTTGCCGTAAGGTGCAACGAACATATCGCAGGCATCAAAAAAGGCCGTACCGACCACAATGTCCCCAAACATTATCGGATATATCACAACAGGAATCCGACAGGGACAAAGTTTCAGGTTATAGATAGATTTGTCCCCAATTGGAGGGGCGAGTCAAACATTAGGGGTGTGTCCAAATTAGAGACCTTTTGGATATACTCCCTGAAGAGTTATTCGCCGTATGGCCTCAACATTGAATGGGACATCAACGCATTTATAAACAAATCCTGATTGGAATACCTTACAGATAATTATGCTCAGAAATAACGGTATTATAAGAGTTTTCTAACCTCTCAACAGGTAGAAAGTGTTCCATTCAGATTGTCCATCATATCAGAAGTAATTTAGATTGTCCATCACATCAGAAGTAATTCAGTATGTCTATGGTTGTTTAACATGCTTTTAAGAAAAATATGAAAATATGTCACAAATTGTACTTGGCCCCTGGATCCTCATTTTCTGTAAATGGAGATCGGAACTTTTCAAGAATTTTGGAGTCTGGTGGCCCCCTCACACCAAGATCTAAACCATTCCCCCATAGCCGGCTAGGTACCGCACGTTTTTACTTTAGTCTGCATACACCTCTTTCTTCCTTAGCCCTCATCTTGACATGAAGTAGAGCTGGCTTATATTCAGAATCCCTCTCCTATTTTATGAATCGACATATATTATTTTTGCCGACTGTAATCATAAACAGCAGTAATGAGGGCCCAATTGTATTTCGTCCACACTTAGATGAGAATTAGGTTCATGTAAAATAAAATAAATTTTTTTAGCTATATATGCTAATATATATGCCTTCATTGATATGTCAATATTATGACAAAGAGATAATGAACCAGGCTGATGTGTCAGGCTATGACAGGACACTCTCTCTTCCCCAAACTCTAGTTTAAACTGCGGACTATTTTGGTGTTGGTAGCGCGCAAGCGCAATAGCCCATTCCATTGTAAACTGAGAGTCATTTCCCATTTGGGGCGTATCTATTCCTCTCCACAGTTCCTATCACTAACATGTCCGTCTACGTGCGCATGCGCGACCGAACACAGGATCGATTCTATTTGTATAGACCCTTCGGTCTCTCCCGACTTGTGTGTTAGTGCGCATGCGCATCCTAATACGTGACCGGATTGGTGCCCTAATACTTTCCATCAACGCCCAGAGCTCAGTGTAGGATAAGTTCCTCCTCTATGACGTTGTTTTCATGGATTGGCACACTATTGTTAGCCACTCCTTTTGTTACACCCAGGCGACCATTGGCTGACTAACGTAAGCTGTCGCTGATAGGCCACACATGAATCTGAAATTGAGGCTTGGTTTCTCGATGCCTTTAGATGACATCACCCAGGCTTTAGACCTAGTCTGAGCGTGGAACGCACGCTAGCGATGCCGGAAGTGAGGACCCGGGAGCCATTAATCAGCTGTGTGTCGTTTCTAATCCTAATACTAAGGTATATATACAGTAGATATGGTGGCTGGTAGACATATACCCCAGTTGAAGCCTTCAGCAGGCGAAACATGTAGGGTTGGATGTCTACCGGAGCCACCTTTTAACTCTTTTGCGCAAATGTTATTTTAAAATTTTTTATCCAATAAATACCAATTGGGAAATTGGTTTCACACTATGAGGAGTTGCCTCTGTCTCTCTGCTTTTCTCTCCACCTGAGTTGCTGTTGAAAAGGATCCCCCTTGGGAGTTTTACCACTACCTACCCTGTAAACTGGGCACTTCCATCGAATCGCAGGTAAGCGACTGCATCGGCACCTGGAGGAACGGCCCAGTGGGACACAATATACCGCACCATATCCGCTATCTGTCCGGTGTACCCGATACAAGCTCTGCTGACTCACTCCGAGAGGGGTGAGTCCATCAACTCTGGTAAGAGTACCCACCTTTATCGTTTACCGTTTGCACTTAGAGCTTGTCAGACCAACTGCACATCTTGAATATCTTCAGTGATGTACCATATCTAGCGAAGACACTGCAGACTGAACTTTTGTGTTATTGTGCCCCCACTAATTAGGACTTCTTGCATATTGCCTTTTGTTCGTATGGATGGCTGATGTAGGCATGTACTGAAGGGGGTCACTACCCAAGTCAGCTTTAGGGGTTACCCCCCATACTTTGTGTTCTTGCTTTTTTGATTTATTGATCTGGTTGTAAGGTTAGACCAGATACATATTACATATCTGGTTTAATCAAAATTGGCTATAGATTAGCAGTATATGCCCTTAAGTAAGGAAGTATATATGATGCTAGTTTAAAGTGTCAGCACTACATAAACTTTATTTTCATCCCCCAGAAAAACCTGCTGTTCACACACCATTAGCTGGGGTGATACAAGACCATTGACCCCCGACGGAGACCAAATAGGGGATCTTCCCCTGACCCGGGGGTGACTCGCACCTTGTTCATACCAGACCGGGGTTTTAACACCCTTTCCTCCCCTATTATTGAGATTTTATTTACACTTCTACCATTGAATGACACTTTCAATCACTTGAATTTGTGTTTATACCAGCAGAGTAATCCAGCTGGCACCATTCACTGTAAGGTCTATTTAACTATTATACTCCTGGCTCACATTGAGTTCCCACAGGCTGTTATACTCCAGTGGGACCTCATGTGAAAATCAGGGACACTTGACTATTTATTTTAGCGCTGCACTTTTGTATACCGTGTCCCAGCAGACAGCACGGTGGGACGGGATGTGGCGTATACTTCTGTGGGAGTCTAGGGCCGGATGTGTGTGCAAATACCTGCCTTACACAGGTATCTGCAACCCATCCCCCCTAAAACGTTAAAAATAAGACACCACAGGGGTGCAGGGATCCAATGAGCGGAAGTTCAAATTTAGGGTTGAAGGGCGCTTTAAGTATTGGAGTTTCATTAGATAGACATTTCAATTCTGTCTTCAAGTAGGATCTTCTAACAAACTGCTAATAATTGGCAAGACTTTTAAACAATGTTTACTAATCCTATTTTGGCACTCAAATATCAGTGTGATTCAAAAGTGTACCTTTTTGTGTTCCATTACCATAGGGGGCAAAAGACTCAGACGTCAGTCCGAACCTACGAGGACCTCCCGGCCTCACCAGACTAATTGGGCAGTTAGCCCAAGCCCACGCGTGGATGTGGCGGAACAGGTCGTTGAAGTCGATCAAATCTGCACCCCACCAAGTGAGTGTCTCAGAACACAGATTGAGCTAATAAATTAAGGTCTGCATGTTTTTGACACTTTTTTTCTTGTGTTTTCTCTACCCAACTTTTAGGTGATGCTGATCTGTTTGTGGAACGACAAGCTGCGGAGCCATTTACCACTGACAGTGCCCACAGGCTTATTGGGCAGATCATGGCCTGGAATCTGCAGCTGGAAAACATGCAGAAGGAGATGGCCACCATGCAGCAGGGAATGAAGGACATGATTGATGTTTTGGGGAGAATCTAAAGACCCCTTTTACATTTCTTAACATCAATCATGTCCTTCATTCCCTTTTGAAGCGCTGTTTAACTAATTTTAGAGGCCAAATTTTAAATATGCACACGGTATGTCAACATGTGCTATGTGCCATCAGGGGATCTCAATGGACGCATTTTGTGTTTGCAACCCCTAATGCTAGTAGGTGAGAGGGAAGGGGTTTCACACACAAAACACGTCCATTGATTCCCCATGATGGAACATAGCACATGTTGACATTACCCATTTTCCAGTTAAATTAGTGTGCATATTCAAAATTTGGCTTCTTCTGTTCATGGGTTACCTGTTGAACTTTGTAAGTTCTGGACTTTTACATTGTGTAAATAATTTCAAATGCTAAGACAAAATTTTTAAACAATTTTAAACATGTTTTTATGTTTGTTTTAAAAAATCAATCCCAAAAAATAAAACAATATGTTGTGAGAAAAACACCAAAAAAATGTCAAAAAGATAACATAAAAAAAAAAAAAAAAAAAATCATGTTCCAAAAAAAAAAAAAAAAAAAAAAAAAAAAAACCAAAAAAACAAAAAAAACAAAAAAAAAAAAAAAAAAAAAAAAAAAAAAAAAAAAAAAGTTTTGGGTGTGGACTATAATAAAAAAAATAATGTTTGCACAAATTCAAAAATGTGTGGCTTCTTCTTTTTAAATACTACCAGTTTGACAAAAACATGTTGTGGTTCATTGACAAAGGGGCTTATTTACTAAACGCTAAACAAGTTTCCCACTATTAAGATGTGCACTAGGACAACATATAAAACAGGCCAAATTAAAAGCAAAACAATACGAAACGACCAATATTTCAAACATAAATAACTGTATTTATTCATTGTAAATGAAAAAGATGGTTTAAGGGTCTGCTGCCATTTCAATGGCCCCCCTACCATTAAAATACTGTAAATAAAGGTCCCGCACTTGCTGGGCTGATTGTGGTGCGGAACCAAGAGGGCGATTATCCAGCCCTGTCATGTTGCCTTCCACTCCGGCCTCAGGGCCAATTGGTAAGGAGTATGTTCCTGAATGTTTCCGCAAATAATTGTGCATGACACAGCATGCTAGAATAATAGTATTGAGTTTGTACTCTGCCAGATGTAGCGATGTAAGGAGCAATCTGAAACGGTTGGCCATAATACCAAAGGCATTTTCCACCACCCTTCTTGCTCTGGCCAACCGATAGTTAAAAATCCTCCTCTCAGGGGTGAGGGATCGTTGGGGAAATGGCCTCATCAGATGGTCACCCAGACCGAACGCCTCGTCGGCAATGAAGACGAACGGGAGTCCCTCCACATTATCTTCATCTGGTGGCAGCTCCAGCCCACCAGTTTGGAGACGATGACCGAACTCCGTGTGGTTGAAGACTCCTCCGTCCGACATCCGGCCGTTTTTCCCCACATCCACATACAGAAATTCATAGTGTGCCGACACCACCGCCATCAACACGATACTATGGAACCCCTTATAATTCCAATAGTATGACCCCGAATGGGGTGGGGGCACAATTCGCACGTGTTTGCCGTCAATCGCCCCTCCGCAGTTGGGAAAGTCCCAACGGGCAGCAAACTGGGAAGCCACAGTCTGCCATTCCTGTGGCGTGGAGGGACACTGTGAAGTCAAACAGAAAGATACAATTTAAATTATAAACCAGGCAAAACACCAAACTAAATGCAACAAATTAAAAAACAATTTGGAAGAACATATGTATTTATTTTGTAAATCCTTGAAATAAAGCCAAAAGATTAAGGATAAAAGGCACAAATCTCTGATTGATGACCCCTCTGATGGACCAGAGAAGATAATAATGGGGATGTGGGTGGGGAGTATATAATGGTAAGGTCACACAATACACATGCAATTAATTAAAGTGTGTGTGTGGGGGGGTGGGGATAATTACAAGCTGACCAAAACCACATGATATTAATTATCAGGGGGTGTGGGGGGGGTGGGGATAATTACAAGCTGACCAAAAACACATGATATTAATTATCAGGGGGTGTGGGGGGGAGGGGCTAATTACAAGCTGACCAAAACCACATGATATTAATTATCAGGGGGGTGTGGGGGGGAGGGGCTAATTACAAGCTGACCAAAAACACATGATATTAATTATCAGGGGGTGTGGGGGGGGAGGGGCTAATTACAAGCTGACCAAAAACACATGATATTAATTATCAGGGGGTGGGGGGGGGGGGGGGAGGGGATAATTACAAGCTGACCAAAAACACATGATATTAATTATCAGGGGGTGTGGGGGGGAGGGGATAATTACAAGCTGACCAAAAACACATGATATTAATTATCAGGGGGTGTGGGGGGGGAGGGGCTAATTACAAGCTGACCAAAAACACATGATATTAATTATCAGGGGGTGTGGGGGGGGAGGGGCTAATTACAAGCTGACCAAAAACACATGATATTAATTATCAGGGGGTGTGGGGGGGAGGGGATAATTACAAGCTGACCAAAAACACATGATATTAATTATCAGGGGGTGTGGGGGGGAGGGGCTAATTACAAGCTGACCAAAAACACATGATATTAATTATCAGGGGGTGTGGGGGGGGTGGGGATAATTACAAGCTGACCAAAAACACATGCAATCAATTTAAAAATGAGGGTCAAGTGGGGTGAAAGGGGGGGTGAGTAAAGCTGTACAATGGAGCTGGTAATATACATTTTTAACCAAAGAAAGTGACTAGGCTAGGGGTGTTTAGGGGGCCAAGCTTCCATGCTGGGGAGGTTGGTGCAAGCAAATATGCATGTGACCCACTAAATAATACATTCTTAAAAATATTTAGATAAGTCAAACATAAAATACTAGACAAAAAAAAAAAACACCAAAAAAAAAGGAATAGGCGACAATCATAGAATAGTCCTATCATGGTAATTAGCTAATGATGACATTGATGCACTACATTAACAAACATACAAGACATAGGTAATTTTAAAAGAGAAGACTTACCTTAATGTATTCCTCCTGCAGGACGTGGATAATGGCAGAACAGGTCTCTGGAATAATGAGCCCCAGAGCCTGGGGGGAGATGCCTGTCGTGAACTTGAGGTCCTGCAAGCTTCTCCCCGTCGCCAAGTAACGCAACGTGGCGACTAGCCTCTGCTCCGCACTGATGGCTTGCCGCATGCAGGTATTCTGCCTGCTAATATAAGGGGACAGCGAAGCCAACAGACGGTGAAAAATGGGGTCCGTCATCCGGAGATAATTCCTGAAATCATCAGGATTATTCTCACGGATCTCACGGAGCAAAGGCATATGCGAGAATTGGTCACGCTGGCGCAACCAATTCTTGGTCCATGAACTCCTCCTCACCCTGTTCATGGACCGGGCTCGTGCCAAGGTGTTAACCGCAACACCGAGCCCCTGCACAGCACGAACTCGTTCCCGAGTACGTCCACACTCCATGGCTTCAAAACGGTCGGCTGATCAAACAAACAACTTAACAGAACGCACTGAAGAACAGCAAGGCCTATGAAGAACGACCTGAAAAACAGGAACGAGCGGACCAGAACGGCCTGAGAACAGGTAGGAACTGATCCACACGCACTGAAAGCCAGATACAAACCTCACAAGCACAAACTGAACGGCAGAAGCGAACGAATTAAGCAGAAGTCTGAGAAGCGCGAATCGTCTCTAACCAAACGTCAACTAACACGCGATACACACGAGATTAGCTGACGGGGCCCAAAGGGTGTCGTTTGGGATCTCGAGCTTCCTTTTTCTAGTCCCGTCGTACGTGCGTACGTCATCGCGTGAACCGCCGGACTTTTTGCGTGATCGTGTGTGGTCAAGTCCGTTCGCTTTTTAGTCCGGCGTACCTAGCGGGAAAGTCCAGCGGATTGTTCGCTGGACTTAGGTCCGCCGGCAAAAGTCCGTACGTGTGTACGCGGCATTAGTAATATCAGATTTGTCATAGGAATGACCTATTACTTTTATGACATTAATACAATTTTTTTTGTTTTTGTTTTTTTTGAGGGTAAATGGAGTGCACTTAATAAATCCTCTACCCAGACTTGATTTGAGATTTGCTTATTATCCGCTGTCTTGTACCCGCGGGCCCAAAAGACCACCCCAAAAGTGTATCTATTGTCAGTGTAAATGTTTACTTTTTGTCCTTTGAATAATTGACAGGCACGTGTCATAGCATAAAGCTCTGCCTGTTGGTCTGAAGTCGTTGATGTTTTGTAAAAGGTGTACTACAGTATGTGTTGTGTACAATGTAGTATCAGTTCCTAAAGTGATTTTGGATGTTTCTTTTACTGTGATGTTTACTGCCACAGGCAGTAACAGCTTGTAGGCAAGCTGGCAGTCCTTGAATTTGAACGGGGAGTTTTTTGGATAGATAAGCCACGGGTCGGTAGTGGGTGCCATGCGCTTGGGCCAGTACGGCAGCCAGCGCAGGGCCCCTGACTATACAGTAAAGCACAAAGGATTTCTTATGATCTGGTAAACCCAGTGCTGGAGCACTGGCCAAAGACTGTAATAAGGTACGTGTTATTTCCTCAGTGTAACACCTGCTTGGGGGCAGTGGCTGCAGTAGAGGGGTGCAAGGATTGAATCATAAAAAGAACAATCTGGGATCCACTGCCTGCAGTAGACAATAGAGCCAAGAAAAGAAAGGAGCGCTGCCTTATCTTTATGTGGGCCGAGACAGGTCAGAGTCTTGACTCTTTTTGGGGACATTTGCTTGGTCCCGCCTGAGATAATACATCCTAGGTATTCCACCCTCTCCCCGCACCACTGGATCTCTTTTGAGAGACACCAAGTGACCCTTAAGAGATAAGTGAGTCATCAGGCTTTCAGAGTCTTCTGCACACTGTGCCCCGCTCTCACTACATAACAGTAGGTCATCTACATATTGCAGGAGTACTGATCCCTGTGGGAGCACCCAGTCATCCAGGGTTAGTTTTAACACCATGGAAAATGCTGCAGGACTGTCCACAAAGTCTTGAGGAAGACAGGCCCAAGTCAGTCGGCCCCGAGCTCGAGCCTCAGGCAATGGCAAAGATTCTTTGGAAATCCCTGTGAACATCAATGCTAAAGGAAGCATTGAAAGTCTAGTACCCTGGAGTTGGAGTGGAGGAAGCGGGGATGTTTATAAAAATTCCCGTGATGTATGAGGCTAGTGGTGGAAGTGGTTAAATACATTTGTTCACCCCCCTCAAATCCCCCTAGCCTCCACTCGCCGCTGGCTTTCTTTACTGCATGTGTGTATTCCAGGGACTGATAATGGGTTTTAGAATGCCTTTCTGCATGTATGTGGTGATCTGTGGTGTACTCTATACTTCGTCAGCATGACGGTGGTATTGTTTCTGAAAGAATGGTATGATGTTTGGTTCGAAAGTAGGGACATAAGGAGTGCATTTGACATGTCCTACGTCTGTCTTTGACTTTTCCCTTGTCGGGTGAGTCTCTAAAGCTGTAAGTATGGTAAAACATCAAATCTTTTCTTTTTGGCATAGTCAAGTCACATGTTGATGATTTGGCAGTCATTCCCCCTTGTAGGTCAAATTTAACATTACCTCTAATGAAGACATGAGGTCTCTTCCCTTTAGACATAAGGGGCAGTCAGTGAGGATGGCAAAGGTTTGTGTGTAACATCTATCCCATTAATTCCCATAGAGTAGAGCAGCCCTCGGTACAATTATTTTTTTTTTTTTTTTTTTGGTTGAAAAAACGGGTGTCGTCAAGACAACTCGTAGTAGCCCCTGTGTCCACTAAAAAAACATACCACTCATCCCTCAACTTTAAGGACTACCCGTGGAAGTGTTTTCCAGTGGGAAGAGAAGAAATGCATTACCAAGGAGGGAATCTGCTCCGGGCACTCCTATGGATGTTGATGAAAGGGGTTATTGCGAGGGTTGTCATCATTGTACCCTGGCCAATCCATTTGAATTAATTCTACAGTGTTTCTGGGTTCTGGCTGTTCTCTGGGGGGCCGTCTTGATTACAGGACGGTTATATTTTGGTTGCGTTCGGCGGCGGCCAGGTGGTGGGGGTTGGTTTTGGGTGTATTGTTCAGGTTGCAGGGGGCGGCTTTGTTGTGTTGGAGAAGGATATTGCTGTGTTTGATAATTGGAAAATTTACACTGATATCTGCCTCTGGAAACACTCCACCCGTCCTTTGAAACCTACCCTGTCCATTTCCCTGGGTGTTTCTTCTGTGCGGACAATATTTTTTACAATGGGAGGGGTCTCCACAATGAAAACAGCTTTGATTTGGGTATTCTTGTGTTTACAATGTGGAATTATCAAAGGCTGGGAGCATGGGGGTGGGAGTCCCTGAGGTCTGGGCGAATAGTCCTCCTTTGGTATTAAAAAATCTGGAGGAGGCCCTATTCTTTACATCCTCCACAAACCGTGGGGGGGACATGGTTGCCCACTCAGTATTGACCAGTTTAATTACCTGGGTCACCTTTGGATCTCTCATAGTCAATTCCGTAGTCAATTCCAGTGAAGGATAAAGTTTTTCATTGGGCTTTTCCTCATTATCAGTTTTAATTATAGCATGGGGTGGCGGAGGTACTGGCACATAATCCTCTGAATCCTCTATGTCATAACAAAGGGGTTGGACAGGGGCAGAGGCAAGTGTTGTTTTTTTAGGAGGCTTGTCTAAGGAAGGATGAGGATTTTTTCCAATGGATGAGGGAATTGCTTCTTATACTCTTTTAATGCTTTACACCACATTTTATAACATTCAGTCATATATTCTTTATCATAAGGAAACGGTGGATAATTATACTGCCTTTGTTGGCCACACATTTTAGTGACTTCTTCCCATTTCTCTGCAGAATATGGTCCGCACTCACTTAGCCCCGCAATTTGTAGAGCATGTGCTCTGGTCAATATGTTTTTCCAGAATGGTTCAGTATAATATGTTCCATAGTTTCCAGACACAAAATCTAAAGGAGTGGGCTGATCCGGCTTACCTTCCGAACCTCCCTTTCCCAGCAGATTTCCCATGTTTACAATTCTTATACTTTATCTTATTTTATTCTCTATTTATACACATCAGCTGCAGAACATACAGTTAATGACTTAGGACAAGCCACAAAAGTTCTTTACCCGTTTCACATTCAATAGTACCTATGACACAGTTAAAGCGTCTTGAAATTTAAGTTTTTATTTCTTGGCAAAATGCCAAAAAACACTCCCTTTTGCCAGAGGTTCCCCTGATTATAAGCAAGCTTTGTACGTTATTACTTTCCTTATTCCTATAACCAAACAATTTTTATTTATATTTCAAATTTCTTGGCAAAGTGCCAACAGGTTTAAACAGTACTTTCAATTGCTGTAATACTAATGCTGCAAACAATTCCCCACTATCCGTTACAGTTGGTGAGATATTAGCATTTGAACCCTTGTTGGCAAAACGCCAAAATATCCAAAATTTGCACCTGACTTCCCCTGCGCAAAAGATGTCAGTGGCAAAAGGAATTATTCACATAGCATGCTTTGATCAAAAGTTAGCCTCACCAATCCATGTATTACCCCAGAAAAATGTTACAACGTCCCTGTTGTCACGATGTATCAAAGACCCTCCTGAAACACAAAACTATTATGTATATTAAACCTGGTAATAACCTCCGGGAATACTAGCAACCAAATAAGTATTTGATCCCTCATACACAAATAACAGACCTGTTATACAATTAGGGCAGCGTCCTGCCAAAAAACACTTAGGACAAGGTCCTGACATTAAGTGTTTAAATGATTTAGGGGTTTTCAATGACCAGTCCTTCTGGTTAAAAACAAGGTTTTCAACCTGCTATGGTATGGTATTAATACAATATATGGGAGGGATCCTGGGCAATTTTAGCAAGTATCCTTGTCCCCTATATTTTGATCCTGATACCGTCCTTTTATATTAATACCCGGAACCCTGGCGCCTGCCAATTAGGCAGCAGCAGCAGGCATCCCTATCTATGAGCGAGCTGTATTAAAATACCTGGAACCCTGGCGCCTGCCCCAATTAGGCAGCAGCAGCAGGCATTCCTATCTATGAGCGAGCTGTATTACAATACCCGGAACCCTGGCGCCTGCCCCAATTAGGCAGCAGCAGCAGGCATTCCTATCTATGAGCGAGCTGTATTAAAATAGGCAAGCTAATCAAACTAAATTAATAAATTATGCCTTGAGAGCTATAATGCAACGGGTTATAACATTGACAGAGTAAGCTGTTCAAAAATACTTTGAACAAGTAATTTTAAAGAAAGCTTACCTGTAATGTACCCCACTTATTCTGGTACCATCTGTAAGGTCCTCTGTTTCAGCCCCTCCGCATCAGCCCCTCTGCATCAGCCCCTCTTTCTCTCAATTGGACTTTGGCGGTCAATGGAAAATAACCCTGTCTGTCCGGACAGATAATCAGACACCATAAAAAGATGCCTTTACTTCCGTTTCACAGAGCATATACAATACAAAAAAGGGGGAAGAACTCAATTGAACAACCAATCACATTCAACCACTTAAGCATTTTGTTATACAATTCAATATTGATCTGCAAGATTCATAATATTTCTTCTTTCGGACTCAACATAATATTTGCTCTAAAAATGTCTCACGCAATATATGTCCTTGATAAGGTTCTCAGTATGTTTTGATAATATATAGAAATACAAAACAGCATACTTGTTATGGGAAGCAGACCCGTTACTAGAAGCCATGAGAACTAAAACTTGTTATGGAAATGTGTGAGTGTGAGATAAAAGGAATTTACAGTGAGTTTCTACAGAAAAACAGAAAAACATCTTTGTTACAATACTATTAAATCTTAAAGGGTAACTCTACACTTCCCACGTTTCCTTACACATGCGAATGTCGGTTGGTAGAGCGTTCCATAGCCGTGGTCCTTGGACAGCGAATCTCCGTTCCCCCTTTGATTTGTAGCGGGATTTAGGAATGAGGAGAAGATTTTGGTTAGCCGATCGAAGACTGCGATTCGGTGTGTAGTGTTTTATTTTCTCGCGAAGGTATTGCGGAGCGTTTCCATGTGTGCATTTATGGGTGAGGCAGAGGGTCTTGAATGCGACCCGATTCCTTACGTTTAGCCAATGCAGGTTCCTCAGGGAAGGGGAGATGGATTCCCAGGGTTTTTTCCCTGTTATCAGTCTTGCCGCCGTGTTTTGCATAAGTTGTAGGCGCGCAAGTTGATATTGGGGTAATCCTATGTAAAGGGAGTTTGCGTAGTCCAGTCGAGAATTGATGACTGTTCCAACTACCACTGCTTTGTCCTCCTTTGGAATGAAGGGGATGAGTCTGCATAGCAGGCGGAGCAGATGGTGAGATCCACTGACTACTGCTCCTATTTGGGCATCCATTGACATTTCTGAGTCAAAAATGACTCCGAGACTCTTGGCCTTGGTCCTAGTGGTGATGGTCTGTCCAAAGATGGTAGGAGGTATCCAAGGGATCTTGGTTCGGGGGTTATGATTTGCATGTAGAATAAGAAGTTCTGTTTTTGATTCATTAAGTTTGAGGGAGCTAGTAGTCATCCAGTCGTCTATCATAGTGAGGCAATTTCCTAATTGCTGATGATGGTCTTTTTGTCCGGTGATACGAAAATATAATTGAGTGTCGTCGGCGTACGAGTGGAAGCAGAGGTCTGACCTTCTGATGATGTTGAGGAGTGGGCGAATGTAGATGTTGAAGAGCACTGGAGACAAGGGAGATCCTTGAGGGACTCCACAGGAGATTGCTCGGGTTTCAGAGGTGAAAGCTCCTAGTTTCACTGTCTGAGAGCGATTTCCTAAGAAGGATCCGAACCATTGTAGATCTGATCCAGTGACTCCTGCTACTTCTGTAAGGCGGATGAGTAGAATATTGTGGTCCACAGTATCAAACGCTGCACTGAGGTCCAACAGTACCAGGAGACATGATTCTCCGTCATCCGCTGCTTCGAGGGCATCATCCCAAATCTTCAGGAGTGCGGTTTCTGTCCCATGGCCTGGGCGGAATCCTGATTGTAACGGGTCCAGGAGTGTGTGTGTGTCCAGGTGGCGTTGTATCTGTTGTACTACCGCTTTCTCCATAATCTTGGAAATGTTGTTCAAGCTTGTTATCGGTCTTCGGTGGTTAGGGTCCCGTGGGTCGAGGTTGGGTTTCTTTAGCAGGGGTTTGATGATGCCTTGTTTGAGGGCGCCTGGAACAATCCCTTCTTTAAACGATTGATTTATGAGGTGCCTTATGGTGGGAGCCAGGATGTCGGAGCATTCTTTCAGGAGTTTTGTGGGGATGATGTCAATAGATGTGCTGTCTCTGAGATTTTTGATGATGTGTTTAGTGGTATCCGTGGTGATTGGGATCAGAGAAAACTTTGGTGGTTGTGGGATGTTTGTGTCGATATCGACTTTTTGCTCTGGTTGACTGCCGTTGGATGTCTTTTTCTGATCAATTGTTTTCCTAATGTTGTCGATTTTATTGATGAAAAAATCTGATAATTCATTGCAGAAATCTTGGGTTTCATTAGCGGGGGCTCTAAGCATGCCGGGTTCATTGACTGAGCGACTATTTTGAAAAGTTCCCGGGGCCGGTTTAAGGCCGCTGAGATGGTATTTGAGAAATAATCTTTTTTTGCTTTGAAGATTGCCTTCCGATAATTCTGTGTCAGTCCTTTGTATTTTGTGTGATTTCCCTTGGTGGGATTTATTCTCCAGGCTCTTTCGGCTCTTCTGCGTTCTTGCTTGAGTAGCGTGAGTGAGCTGTTGAACCATCCTGCATTTTTCCTCTTGATGAGTGTTCTGCGTTTTGGAGCCACTGAGTCTGCTGATTGTAGTAATACATTGTTTAGGGAGCTGAGAGTTTGCTCTGATGAATGGGTTAAATTCAAAGTTGCTATTTTGTTTGATAAGGTGGTTTTGAAGGTATCGGAGTGCAGTTTTTTTCTGCGATCTGGTCCAGTGAGTTGTTGTTGCAGGTTTCTGTTTTTGGTGGGTGATGTTGGTCGAGATTTTGAATTTGATGGCGTGGTGATCCGTCCATGGTAGTGGTATGTTGTCTACTGTATTGATGTCCAGATTTTGTTTGAAGATGAGGTCCAGAGTGTGTCCTGACCCGTGTGTGGGGGTCTTTATCAGTTGCTGGAGACCCAGTTCTTCCAGTTGGCTGATGCAGGCGGTCGCGATAGGGTCTTGGGTAGAGTTTGCCCAGAGGTTGAAGTCTCCAAGTACCAGGAGGTTTTTGGATTTCAGTGTGTGTATTGAGATAAACTCCGTGAGGGGTGTAAGCAGATTGGTCTTTGGTCCTGGTGGTCTGTAGCAGAGTAGAATGTGGGTGGTGTCATGGGGTGTTGATTGAAGATGTAGCGTCAATGTTTCCATAAAAGGCACTGGGTTCTGTAAGATTGGTTTGGTGAGCGCCAGGTGCGATTTAAAAATCACTGCTAGGCCTCCTCCTTTTTTTCCTATCCGATGTTCAGTTAGGATCCTGTAGTTCTCCGGCACCAATTCGGTGAGGATGGTGTTGCAGTCGGGTGTTAGCCAGCTTTCCGTGATGAAGAGGCAGTCTAAATTGTTTTGGGTGATGAAGTCTGTGTTTGGCTGCAGATCTGGTGTTGATCATGGCGCATGTTAATTGTTGTGGTTGGGTTGGTATCTTCCTGTTTTTGCAGATTGATTGTAGGTCGGTCTTTAATAGACGTTCTCTTCGTAGAATTTTTTGAATGGGAGCTGGCAATGTTGCGGTGGAATTTCTTAGTCTGTGGAGGACTTCTGCTGAATATTTAAAGTAGCACATGGCCAGAGGATGAAGTTAATGGTCCTAGGATGACTGAGCTGATGATCCCGATCCGGATCCGGTTCTGTCCTGTTATCAGTCTTGGTATCAGACTTGCCGCCGCTGTTGAAGGGGGCTTTCAGATTCCGATAAGCCCCCTGCCCACAGACCCCTACAACCACCACCCAGAGATGTGGGAAAGAGGTCCTTGTCCCCATCAAAATGGGGACAAGGTGCTTTGGGCCTCCCCACCCCAAAGCACCCCCCCCACCCTAAAGCACCCCCCACCCTAAAGCAGTGATTGTTTAAAATCCAAACAAGACCCGAAGGGAGGGGCCCGTGCTGTTTTTTCAGAATTCTATTGCCAGAATTCTTTCATTTACATTTCAGCTCTCAGCGGGGAAGCCCGCTGACAGCTGATAAATCACCAGTTGTTAACCGCTTCCCGATCGCCTCACGCAGATATACTGCGGCAGAAGGGCACGTACAGGCAGAATCACGTACCTGTACGTTGCCCTTTAAGAGGCGGCCGGTGGGGATACCCGCGATCATTTCACGGAGTGGAAGAACGGGGAGATGCTAATGTAAACAAGCATCTCCTCATTCTGCCTAGTGACAGTGCCACTGATCTCTGCTCCCTGTGATCGGAGGAGAGATCAGTGACGTGTCACACACAGCCACGCCCCCCACAGTTATAAACACACCCCTAGGACACACTTAACCACTACACTACCACCTAGTGGTTAACCCATTCACTGTCAGTGTCATTTACACAGGAATCAGTGCATTTGTATAGCACTGATTGCTGTATAAATGACAATGGTCCCAAAATGTGTCAAAAATGTCCGATGTGTCTGCCGTAATGTCGCAGTCATGATAAAAATCGCTGATCGCCGCCATTACTAGTAAAAAAAAATATTAATAAAAATGCCATAAAACTATCCCCTATTTTGTAAACGCTATAACTTTTGCGCAAATCAATCAATAATCGCTTATTGTGATTTTTTTTACCAAAACAATGTAAAATAATAAAATCGGCCTAACTAAACTGAGCAAAAAAAATGTTTTTTATATAATGTGTTTTTTTCAAAATTGTCACTCTTTTTTGTTTATAGCGCAAAAAATAAAAACCGCAGGGGTGATCAAATACCACCAAAAGAAAGCCCTATTTGTGAAAAAAAAAGGACGTCAATTTTGTTTGGGAGCCACGTCACACGACCGCACAATTGTCAGTTAAAGCGACGCAGTGCCGAATCGCAAAAGGTGCTCTGGTCAGGAAGGGGGTAAATTCTTCCGGGGCTGAAGTGGTTAAGGATACGACGGCCGGGTTCCCCATTTTTGACCAATCCGTATTCGTATCGTTCCGAAAATTTTGAATTCATTAGAAAATGAATAAACAAAAGAAAATTAAATGAAATAAATTCCGAAATGAATCAACAAAACTAAATTAATAACATATCTGAAAATTGATCACACCTGAAGTACTGACGGCCTATCTCATTTCTTGAGACCCTAACAAGCCAGAAAAGTACAAATACCCCCCAAATGACCCCTTTTTGGAAAGAAGACATTCCAAGGTATTTAGAAAGAGGCATGGGGAGTTTTTTGCAGTTGTAATTTTTTCCCACAATTCTTTGCAATATCAAGATGTTTTTTCTTTTTTTTTTCACAAAATTGTCATATTAGCAGGTTATTTCTCACACACAGCATATGCATACCACAAATTACACCCCAAAGCACATTCTGCTATTACTCCCGAGTATGGCGATACCACATGTGTGAGACTTTTACACAGCGTGGCCACATACAGAGGCCCAACATGCAGGGAGCACCTTCAGGCGTACTGGAGCACCAAGGCCAATTCTGACATTTCTCTCCTACATGTACAAATCATCATTTATTTGCTAGAAAATTACATAGAACCCCAAAATATTATATATGTTTTTTTTTAGCAAAGACCCTAGAGAATACAATGGCGGTCGTTGCAACTTTTTATCTAGCACGGTACTTGCGCAGCAATTTTTCGAACGTGTTTTTTTTGGAAAAAAAATGTTTTGTGCTTTACAAAAAACAAAACTGTAAATTTAGCCCAATGTTTTTGCATAATGTGAAAGATGAAGTTACGCCGAGTAAATAGATACCCAACATGTCACCCTTCAAAATTGCAGACGCTCGTGGAATGGCGCCAAACTTCGCTACTTAAAAATCCCCATAGGCTTTAATTTTCTTTACTGGTTACATGTTTTGAGTTACAGAGGAGGTATAGGGCCAAAATTATTGTTCTCGCTCTAACGTTCGCAGCGATACCTCACATGTGTGGTTTGAACACCGTTTTCATATGTGGGCGGGACTTACGTATGCATTCGCTTCTGCATGCGAGCACACGGGGACAGGGGCGCTTTAAAAAATATATATATATTTTATTGTTCATTTTACTTTATTTATTTTAGTTTGACCCTTTTTTTCCCCCAAAAAATTTTTTGATCACTTTTATTCCTTTTACAAGGAATGTAAACATCCCTTGTAATAGGAATATGGCATTACAGGTCCTCTTTACAGTGAGATATGGGGTCAATAAGACCCCACATCTAACCTCTAGGCTAGAAAGCCTGAAATAAAATAAAAAAAAAAACGACCCTGGCTTTGATCGTAGCGAGTATCGCAGGGTAGGGTATCGCAGGGTATTGTTAATTAACGGCCTCCCAGAGTTAAGCAACCGCCCTGTAGCCGTTTTTTCGGCTATGGCCCGGTTGTTAACTGGTTAATGTTCTCCTTGCCTGGCCTGTCAGTTTAGGTGGACAGCCATTTCTTGGTAGGTTTGCAGTTGTGCCATACTCTTTACATTTTGGGATGATGGATTATACAGTATCTCACAAAAGTGAGTACACCCCTCACATTTTTATAAATATTTTATTTTATCTTTTCAACACTAAAGAAATTATACTTTTCTACAATGTAAAGTAATGAGTGTACTGCTTGTATAACAGTGACAATTTGCTGTCTCCTTAAAATAACTCAACACACAGCCATTAATGTCTAAACCACTGGCAACAAAAGTGAGTACACCCCTAACTGAAAGTGTCCAAATTGGGCCCAATTAGCCATTTTCCCTCCCCGGTGTCATGTGACTCATTAGTGTTACAAGTTCGCAGGTGTGAATGGGGAGCAGGTGTGTTAAATTTGGTGATATCGCTCTCACTCTCTCATACTGATCACCTGAAGTTCAACATGGCAAATTATGGAACTCTCTAAGGATCTGAAAAAAATAATTGTTGCTCTACATAAAGATGGCCTAGGCTATAAGAAGATTGCCAAGACCCTGAAACTGAGCTGCAGTACGGTGGCCAAGACAATACAGTGGTTTACCAGGACAGGTTCCACTCAGAACAGGCCTCGCCATGGTCGACCAAAGAAGTTGAGTGCACATGCTCAGCGTCATATCCAGAGGTTCTCTTTGGGAAATAGATGTATGAGTGCTGCCAGCATTGCTGCAGAGGTTGAAGGGGTGGGGGGGTCAGCCTGTCAGTGCTCAGACCATACGCCGCACACTGCATCAAATTGGTCTGCATGGCTGTCATCCCAGAAGGAAGCCTCTTCTAAAGGTGATGCACAAGAAAGCCCACAAACAGTTTGCTGAAGACAAGCAGACTAAGCATATGGATTACTGGAACCATCTCCTGTGGTCTGATGAGACCAAGATAAATTATTTGGTTCAGATGGTGTCAAGCGTGTGTGGCAGAAACCAGGTGAGGAGTACAAAGACAAGTGTGTCTTGCCTACAGTCAAGCATGGTGGTGGGAGTGTCATGGTCTGGGGCTGCATGAGTGCTGCCGGCACTGGGGAGCTACAGTTCATTGAGGGAACCATGAATGCCAACATGTACTGTGACATACTGAAGCAGAACGCGATTACCTCCTATCAGAGACTGGGCCGCAGGGCAGTATTCCAACATAATGACCCCAAACACATCTCCAAGATGACCACTGCCTTGCTAAAGAAGCTGAGTTTAATGGTGATGGACTGGCCAAGCATGTCTCCAGACCTAAACCCTATTGAGCATCTGTGGGGCATCCTCAAACTGAAGATGGTGGAGCGGAAGGTCTCTAACATCCACCAACTCTGTGATGTTGTCATGGAGGAGTGGAAGAGGACTCCAGTGGCAACCTGTGAAGCTCTGGTGAACTCCATGCCCAAGAGGGTTAAGGCAGTGCTTGAAAATAATGGTAGTCACATAAAATATTGACACTTTGGGCCCAATTTGGACATTTTCACTTAGGGGTGTACTCACTTTTGTTGCCAGCGGTTTAGAAATTAATAGCTGTGTGTTGAGTTATTTTGAGGGGACAGCAAATTTACACTGTTATACAAGCTGTACACTCACTACTTTACATTGTAGCAAAGTGTAATTTCTTCAGTGTTGTCACATGAAAAGATATAATAAAATATTTACAAAAATGTGAGGGGTGTTTTACTCACTTTTGTGAGATACTGTATATGACACATATAGCAAATAATTGCTTTTCTTTGTTAAGTAGTGTGTGCCCAATGTGTATGTTTATGTATGAGGACACACATGCAGTGTTGTTGATTGTGAATGGTTGATGTGTAGAACAGGCACTGCAAACACCATGTGTTTTTGCTTTAGTAATAGAACAATTCCCTGGTGACCCTTCCATGTCTAGGTTTGACAAGCATCTCATGGAATGCCAGAAGGCTGGAAATGTCTCATTGTTCAAAGTTCCCGGTCATGTCTTCACTGTCCTTTCACATCTTTACTGATCTGCTCTGATATGAAAGCTGCTAATAATTTTTCAGACAGATCAAGTTGTCCAACATTTCCTTCATGCCTGCAGGTGGCCCCCATCTTTAACAGATTAGGTCAACTACAGAGATGGCCAGATTTGACAGGTATAGGCACTTGTCATGGAAGCCAAACATTTAAATTGTGAAGAGGACAAGAAGATTTTTAATGTTATTGAAACCCATGCCCCTTGGTTCCTAAAGCTTTATGGTCTTCACTCATTGTATATCTACGTCACACATTCAAAGTAAAAATGGTGGAAATGAACTCTTTCAAAACCCCTGCTTACAGAATAAAATATATACCATGGGTTCTACTTATCAAATATTTATTTAAAAGATTTAACCCAACATTCAACAGGTTTCACTCAGCAGTTTCTGCCAGCATAGGTTCTATGTATTATGGGGACAGCTGCTGTGCAAATCTTGCAAATGTAAATGTTGCCAATGCAAATCTCATCCACTAGAGGATATTTTCATATTTCTGCAGGCTCCTGGGACACGTCAGACTCCCATGTGCATGTGCAGTGAGGAGCGGACTGTGATTCATCAGGAAGTCACAGCTGGCTCCCAAGTCCAAAATAGTGGTGCCCAGAACCCGCAGAGGTGAGAATAATCGGTTGTGGGAAGACAGATTTTTAAAAGTCAGCACCTAGAGTCACCTCAACATTCTCTGGTACTTTTTGCCCCTAGCAATGGCATGTCTCCACTTCACTCCGTATGTGCATTACAGTCCTGTACTTCTATACGCTATTACCACCATGAACCTCTTAAAGCAGAGTTCCACCCAAAAATGGAACTTCCGCTTTTCAAAATCCTCCCCCCCCTCCGGTGTCACATTTGGCACCTTTCAGGAGGGAGGGGGAGCAGAAACCTGTCTAATCCAGGTATTTGCTCCCACTTCCGGGCATAGATCACTGCAGGCTCCGCAGCGATCTACGCCATGTCCAGCCCCTCCTCTGTCCCCCCGCTGTCTTCTGGGAGACACAAAGGTCCCAGAAGACAGCAGAGACCAGTGAGGGCGCGCAGCATGACTCACGCATGCGCAGTAGGAAACCAGGCTGTGAAGCCGCAAGGCTTTACTTCCTGATTCCCTTACCGAAGATGGTGGCGCCTCCACCCGAGAGCCGAGGGACAGATTGGCTTTGGGTAAGGACATCACGGGCACCCTGGACAGGAAAGTGTCCATATTTTAAAAGTCAGCAGCTGCAGACATTTTTTTGGGCGGAACACCACTTTAAATAAATTCAGACCTAGGAATGACAAAGTTTCAAAAGCTTTACTGGAAACTCAGCATAACATTTCCAAAACAAAGTGCAAAGTCTTTTACCTAAACGAACCCCTAACCAGTGTGGCATGTGGATGTGGCAAAGGAAGGTTTGTTCTCTGAGGTGGAACTATTCTCCCTTCTCTTTAAGCAGCTGGAGATTACATGATGTGGCTTGTCTGTGTCTTCTTTCCCATGCAGACTGTCTAACTGACTGAGCAGAGCCCTCCCCCCTTTTATATCAGCACAGGGAGAGAGGCAGAGCCCAGCACAAAATGTTGGAAACAGGTTAACTGTTTTCCTTCTGGTTGGGGCAGCAGCCGTCTCACTAACCAGCATTTCACCTCTGCACCCCCTACACCTCTGTAACCCCCCCCCACCCACACACACACACACACACACACACACACACACACACACACACACACACACACACACACACACACACACACACACACACACACACACACATATACACACACCCCTGCACTTCCCATCATCCTTTGCATCCCTCCAGCACACCATTGTACACCTTAGCAAGCAAACTTGGTACCCCGCATGCCCCTAAGGCCCCTTTCACATGTGGCGGATCCATCTGAGAGATCCACTTGCTCAGCAGGGGATCTTTCTGCTAATCCCCATTGAGCAAGTGGATGACAGGTCTGTGTCTGCTACGATATTCCCAGCCCACTATTTTCTACAGGGTGGTCGGATGGAAACAAACTTCCTGTCTGTTTCCATCTGACTGTCATCTGTACCGTTCCGATCCGCCGGATGGATGTGGAATGGATCTACCATTCGTCTGTTTTTAGTGGACAGGATCAGATTGGATGCCGGCAAGTGTCAGCAGACACCCTGTGACTCCATATTGAGCTATGGATGGACCAATCGGGTCCACCTGAAAAACTGACAGGTGGACCCGTTCTGTGGTGCATATTGTCCGTAGGCTTTCCCTCCGGCTAGCAGTTCACTTTCCGAGTCTATACAGTGGAGAAGAGAGGGGCCTCTGACCTGGGCAGTCACTGGATTCAGTAAACAGGTGAGTCCCTCTGCTTGTACAATGAAGCCAATACCTGCCCGGGTCAGAGGCCCCTCCCCTCTCCACTGTGTAGAGCGAAGTGGACTGATAGCCGGAGGGAAATCCTGCGGCCCGCAGGCACCACAGTGCTGCCTCCTGCCCCACTCCACTGCATAGTGAACTGCCAGTTGGAGGTACAGAGGGAGATGAAGGGTCTTGGAGCACCCCCACAGTGGTGAAAAGCCAGGGCCCGGTTACAAGTGCGACTGCTGCAACACTGGTAGTTCCACCACTGGGCCCAATACTGCTGAAACAGGATTTTTACCCGTATTACCTGCCTGTGCTTTTGAGTATCTTGCACCGTCATCCCTCCTTCCTGCCTATGTTAAAGATCTGCAATAAAACTTTAAAGGACAACCCTAGACTAAGCCTGAATTTGTTGCGCTTGTGTTTTTCTTCTGTAGCTGGTATCAGGGCTTGCAGCCTCTGGTTTCTTTTCAGCAGCTTCTCTGGGGGTTAACAGTATATACAAAATATAGAAGGCATTTGTCAACATCTACAAGAATGTGAGCATTGACAGAAATGATAGTAGATCAGCCCACAAACATTATGTGTTGTTACCCATAGCAATCAATTATTTTTCAGCTTTTGGTGTAATCATACTGAGGAAAGTGGATTTGTGACTGATATCCGATTGCTATTCGTTCCCTCACTTACAGTAGTTTACTACTCCTTAAAGAGGAGTTCCAGTCTGTAAAAAAAAAAAAAATTAAAGTGAGCAGCTACAAATACTTTAGCTGCTGACTTTTAATATAAGGACACTTACCTATCCAGGCACCCCTAGCTGATTCGTCAATCGTCTTCGGGTGTAAGGGAAACAGGAAGTGAGGCCTTGCGGCTTCACAGCCTGTTTCCTACTGCGCATGCGCGAGTCGTGCTGTGCTTATTGAATGTGTGTCCCAGAAGGCAGCGGGGGGAAGGAGGAGGGGCCGTAAATGACGTAGATCGCTTTACCGGGAAGGGGGAGCGGGTACCTGTCAAAACCAGTACTCGCTCCCCCCTCCAAAAAAGTGCCAAATGTGGCAGTGGATGGGGGAGGGTGCGAACAAGCGGAGCTTCCCCTTTGGGTGCAGCTCTGCTTTAACAGATTGGTCCCGTTTTGAATAGTATTTTCTTTTTTATGCAAAAGGCATGAATTATAAACGGTGTTCATGTACAGTATTTATATGGAGTAAGCAACATTTTCTAAGCCTTTTTCTTTACTAGGAGGTGCATAAGTACAATACAATTTTTAATAGTGGCTGAACCACTTAAACAAATAGAAGTCTCAGTGTTAAATATATGGATGTAATTAGGCAGTTTACTGAAAATGTAATTACAATATGTAGAACAATTAGGTATAATAACCTTGTGAGCTGCCACACTCCTAACCTAAAATCAAAAAGTAAAAAATAAAAATAAATGTAAAAATAAATAAAAAATAACAATAAAACGAAAAATAAAATAAAATAAAAATAAAAAATAAAAATAAAAATAAAGATAAAAAATAAATAAAAATAAACAGCTGACAACAGTACCCACGCTTCCCAAATGTGACAATCCAAACTGATATACCAAATGTGCGGCGCACATTTGGAATATCAATTTGAATATGTAGGTTTCCATTGCTGAATATGCTAGTTGTCTGGCTGTCATATTGACAGCAACCAATTCAATTTTGGTCCCCTCATGTACCAGTTGGCCAAATAAAAAGACTTATTTACTCTGTATTAAAAGACAGTTAAGTAGAAATAAGTAGTATTTAGGCCTACATTAAATTGGGAGGGGTCCCACCACCCATCTCATCTACATTTAGTATAAACCGATGCCTAAGTCTCCAGGGACTTCACAAATGGTATGGCCTCTGAGTTTCTTGCTTCTGTGGTTTACGTTACTGAACCAGAACAATTATGCAAATTAGAACTTCTCACTTTCTTTGAGTTTCCTAATTGAGTTCTGAGTTGGTGTCTGAGATTGCATAGAGATCATTGGGGCTACATAAAAATAATAGCCACCCAACTAACATTTTTGAAGGAGGTCAGTGATGGTCACCATGTTTGTCTCATTTTAGAAGCGATGACAGTACATTTGTATATTAACCACCTGTCTAAGCAGAAGAGACTTTAATGTTCACGCTTTAGTCGCACAAAAGGAAAATAGAAAACAGAAGATGTGATGCAGTCTTGCACTGCCCTCATGTGGCCACTTTTGTTTATCACACCTGGCAGAACTAATATAACCTTTAATTTGGATGGCTGATCTTTTTGTACAAATGTAATTCTCCATTTCCATTCTTCAGTTTGCGCTTTTGGATTTCACCATATCTTCGCTGTTTTCTCTGTATTTTAGCTAAATGAGTTTCAATTACAAATGTAGGATTATTATGGCACTACATTAGTAATATACAGTACATATTTAATTTGTTAGATTGCAATATCAGCCTCTCCATCTCCTGTATAAGGCTCCATGCACACTGGGGCTTTTATAAACGATTTTCTTCTGGCAGGAGAATAGCAGCTTAAAAAACGCACCTAGGCACTACAAGCACATCAGCATTTTTTTTTTCATTGGCCTGAATATTAATTTATTCTGGCTATTGAAATGAAAAAACGCTCAAGCGCTAAACGCACCTAGCGCTTAGGCATGTTTAGATGCATTTACTTGTGTTTTGGTGCGTTGGGCATTTTTTATGCTCAAAAGCTCCTCTGCGGAACGTGGCTTGGTGGAGGGGGGGGGGGGGTTCTACCTCTGAACTCCCCTGCCTCTAATCTCCTGTAAACACCTATAATGTGTTTGTGGGAGTGTGCATAGATCCCAACTATTCCTGATTTCGAGGGACTGTCCCTGATTTGGAACAAAGTCCCTCTGTCCCTCTTTCCTCCTCATCTGTCCCTCAAATTGGTCTTATCTATATAGTTGTATATAAAATGCACTACTTATATATCAAAAGTGTTTCCCAGTGCTAAACCTTTCATCCAATTTCTAAACTGCTGCATCTGTAAATTTCAAAAGCCAATATAAAGTATTGTGGGTTTAACTAATAATTCTCCTTTAAGGGGGCGTGGCAAGGGGCTTGCCCTATGCCTACATACTTTTGCTAATAGATGTCCCTCTTTTCCATCTCAAAAAGTTGGGAGGTAAACGAGTGTGTGCTTCTTCCATACTTCCAGCCACCTTCTTTCCTGACTACAGAGTGGATCATATGGATATAGCAATGATATCTTGAGTCTTATTAACCCCTTGGAGCTGGCGCCCTCTAACTACTTAACGACAAGCCGCCGCAGTCGTACTGCGGCAAGTTGGCTCTCCTGAGCGAATCTGCGTCATTGTACGTCAGGCGCGTACACAATGATCTGTGGGCGTGCCCATTCGCTAGCAGGGGGAGCCATTTCCGCCGGCCACCTGTGATCGCTCCACAGAAAGGCAGAATGGGGATCTGCCAGTGTAAACAAACAGATCCCCATTCTGTCAGGGGAGTAGAGTGAGATTGTTTGTTCCTAGTGATTAGGAACAGTGATCTCTCTCTACTCCCTGTCAGTCCCCTCCCCCTACAGTTAGAAACATCTCCCTAGGGAACATTTAACCCTTGGATCGCCCCTGGACTCTGTGCAGGCCAGTCAAGTTTCTACACCCCAAACTCGCTCATCCATGTCTTTATGGACCTTTCTTTGTGCACTGGTGCACAGTCATGTTGGAACAGGAAGGGGCCATCCCCAAACTGTTCCCACAAAGTTGGGAGCATGAAATTGTCCAAAATGTCTTGGTATGCTGATGCCTTAAGAGTTCCCTTCACTGGAACTAAGGGGCCAAGCCCAACCTCTGAAAAACAACCCCACACCACAATCCCCTCCTCCACCAAATGATTTGGACCAGGGTACTAAGCAAGGTCCATAAAGACATATATGATCTAGTTTGGGGTGGAAGAACTTGACTGGCCTGCACAGAAACCTGACCTCAACCTGATAGAAAATCTTTTGGGATGAATTAAAGTGGAGAGTGCAAGCCAGGCCTTCTCATCCACATCAGCGCCTGACCTCACAAATACGCTTTTGGAAGAATAGTCAAACATTCCCATAGACCAGGGCTCAAAATTTCAAGCCACTGAGCTACTATCCAGGCCTCAAGGGTTACTCACCACCAGTTGCCCACCCAACCCTGACCGTGCCCCGCCCTTAATTCCGCCCCTAAACACGCCCTCATAAATTATATTATGAAATTACACTCAAATGTTTTATGCAGAATTGGATTATAAAAATATTTGCAACAACTTTATTCGTCCCCACCAATGCAGCCTGCTGGTGCCCACCAAAGCAGCCTGCCTGTGCCCACCAATACATTTTGACCATGTATATGGTTTAGGAATTAGCACAGATTTTTGTGTAAGGTTGCTTAGGTTTTATCATAGCCTCTCTCACAATAGGCAATGGTTCTGTGCAAGTATCACTACCAGGCATAGTCAACAAAGAGAGCTGAGATCTATGTGCACATTGTAATTACTCATAGAAACTCATAAGCATTAAAGTGGAAGTTCACATACTGCATGTACCTTGATAAATGAATAGCACCATGTTTGAATTCTTTCTGCGCTCAACATTAGAAATTTGTGGCTATTATCAGCAAAACCATGCAATTCATACATGGATTCATCCAGCCCCCATCATGCTACCTATGTTCTGTCACTGTAAAGCCTGACTGGAAACTGCCAGAATGTGCTTCCTCTCTGTACCCTGATGCTGTCAAAGATGTAGCTAACATAAGTGGCACCTTGTGTGGCACGGTGTCACTAATAATTCATGGCAGTTTCCAGTGCTGATTGCTGGACAAGCAGAGCATTGAGAGGATTCAAACATAGTGCATTTATCAAATTACAGTATGGCTGCTTTCACACTGAAAGTGCCGGCCATCAGCGTTAAAGTGTCATTAGTTTTAGCAGCGTTTTACCGATGTTTAAGCAATGCTTTTGCGACACTTTTCTGCTGCTATGGGAGCGCTTTTAACCCCAAAGAAGGGGTTAAAAACGCCCATGTTGAGGCTCTTCCAAATTGCTTTTCAGACGCTTTGGAAGCGCTGTCCATTAATTTCAATGGGCAGGGCGTTTTGGGAGTGTTGCATACAGCGCTGCCAAACTGCCCCAAAAAATGCTGCTTGTAGGACTTTTCCTAACATCCCTCAAGTGCACCTCCCTAGTGTGAAAAGACACACTGAAATGAATGGGAGGTGGTTTTCAGGAGCTATTTAGAGGCTATTTCTAGCACTAAAACGCCTGAAAACCGCCTCAGTGTGAAAGGGGTCTATATGTGTTATATGTAGGGTTGCCACCTGTCTGGGATTCACCAGACAGTTCGGGTTTTGAATCATGTGTCCGGGTTTCAGTCCACCTGAGACCTAGACACATTATTCAGACCTAATCTCATTAGGATTCCCCCTTTAACAGCCACCAACTCTCCCCCACCCTCTGCAGCTTCGGCCACTAAAAGCCCCCAGCTCTCCCCCTCTATCTGCACTTTCAGTTTACACTCTACCCCCCTTCTCACTTGGCTGCTCCCCGAACCTACCCTGCTCCTCATCCATCCATGCTTTGGTCCACCTCCACTGTAACACAACATAACTGCCTTTCATTAACATTACATGCTGCTCTATCTCTCACTCCCACTAACAATGCCGCATCTCACTTCAGAACTGCCGCTCTCCCATTTATTCAGCCTCTTCCGTCCCTTCACCACCGACTATGGTCCTCCTCTGATCATTGCCTCCTTGCTCACCTCCATCCGCATCTCTCACCTTATCCTCTTACGGACCACCCGCCGCAGTTTTAGTTCGCTACTTTGAAGAGGAATATCGTTGTTATGGCAACAGCTAGCTGCCATAACCCTGGTATCCTCTTCTTCAGCAGGCGGTCCGCTTTCAGATAAAAAGATTTTATCAGCGGCGGAGGGCACTGGAGCCGATAAAAGTGATCTTGCTGCGAATTGGATGTCGATCGGATCCTTCTCCGGGCTTAGTATGGAGATGAGTGAGGGGAAGATGGCCCCTACCCTTCTCCATATCATCGCAGGGCGGAAGCGACGTCAAAACGTCACTTCCACCCATAGCTCTTAAAGGGACATTTTTTTATTTTTTTATTTTTCAAAAGACAAAATCATTTTTAATTTTTTTCTTATTGCATTTTAGTGTAAATATGAGATCTGAGGTCTTTTTGACCCCAGATCTCATATTTAAGAGGTCCTGTCAGGCTTTTTTTCTATTACAAGGGATGTTTATATTCCTTGTACAGTGGAACCTCGGATTACGAGCATAATCCGTTCCAGGAGAATGCTCGTAATCCAAAGTACTTGCATATCAAAGCGAGTTTCCCCATTGAAGTCAATGGAAACAAAGATAATTTGTTCCGCATTTACTTCAATGGCATGCAATAACGCATGCGGCCAGAGCCGGGGGGCACCGGAGAGCCTCGGAAACAGCCGAAAAGGCCCGAGGACACCTCGGCTGACCTCGGCAAACCTCTGAAAGACTTCATTCCCGAGATTTGCGGAGGTCAGTGGAGCTGTCCTCGGACCTTTCCGTGCATTTCTGAAAGGCGATGTTCGGCTCGGCTCAGCTCCGGTCCCCCCCACCTCAGGCCACCGCTTTGGCCTGAATTGTGCTACATACAAGATACCGCTGATGAAGTCTTGGAGACCTAACGTGCGTACGGGGGAGGGGGAGGAGCTAACGCGTCACCCGCGCCATATCACTGCCGTACACCGCGCTCATTACTTATGCAATTAGCCTTTGGTTGTTTGTATTTTTTGTGCTTTCATTGTGCTTTTGTGTTTCTCGTATGTTTTGGAGCTTCAGAGACTTGTATGCCTCAGAGTACAAAAACAGTGCTTCGCTCTTATGAGAGCATGTTTTATTTTATTTTTTGCTTTTAAATAAATGAAGATAACAGTGTACACTTAGATCGCATCCCTTCCTTTCTTTATTCTGGGGAATATACTTGCATGAATACATCCTGTTTGAAGCTGCATCTTCAACCCAAGGATATTCCAGATTTTTCCTGATCAGCATACAGCCCCAGATCGAGTCTTGGATTGGTTGGATCAGTGTCTCATGTTTATCCCTGATTGGGTCCATGCGCATTTACATAGTACATCTGGTAAGAGTACCTTATCCGTATGGTGGAGGATTTATCACTGCAATATTCGATTTATGATTTACAGTCACTGGGTGTTCTCATCCACATCAAACCCTGACATATACCCAGTGAAGTGAACAGCCTCAGATGATACACAGAGATGAAACAAATCTCCCTGCATACTGTAAGTTTTACATGTATATATTCTGTCTTCAGCTTTATATATCCTTTAGAAAGTGCAGATCGTATTACATATTTTTCTTTTCCTGTTCAGCACTGGGTGTGAATTATTGGCATACAGCCAAGACAGCTGATTGGAGGAAAGGCACACACCCTCATTCCACATTGGCAAAGGAAGGAAGGAGTGTGCAGAGCTCTGCTGTGAGAAGGCAAGCTCTCTGCTAGTCTATTTATAGAAACCTCCCACGACACAAATTTCAGGCTGCTTTTATCGCCTGTGTCTGAGAACTTGTCAGAAGTTTAGATAACAGAAGAATGGAGCGGGAGAAAGACACGGCACTCAGTGCTTTGAAGATATATAAGAAAACACTGCAGATAGATGAGCCCAGCTCAAATTTCATGAATTGAGTTTACATCCACTTTAGGTCACTGAACGCTGCCATTACTAGTATCAAAAATAAATAAATACAATTTCCAGTATATAACCCATAGATGGTAGATGCTATAACCTTTGTCACAAACCAATCAATTTACAGGATTTTTTTTACCAAAAATATGTAGCAGAATACATATTGGCCTAAGTTTATGAAGAAATTTGACTTTTTCAATTTTTTTGTTGAATGTGTTTTATAGCAGAAAGTTAAAAATGATTGCTGTTTTGTAAAATTGGCAGTATTTTTTTGTTTATAAAAAAAAAAAAAAAACGGTAGTGATCAAATACCACCAAAAGAAAGCTCGATTTGTGGAGGAAAAATTACATACATTTCATTTATGTACAGCGTTGCATGACTGCGCAATTATCAGTTAACCACTTGCCTACCAGGCACGAATACCTCCTTCCTGACCAAGCCATTTTTCAGCTTTCAGCGCTGTCGCATTTTGAATGACGATTGCGCGGTCATGCAACGATGTACCCAAATAAAATTTTTATAATTTTTTCCCCACAAATAGAGCTTTATTTTGGTGGTATGATCACCTCTGCGGTTTTTATTTCTTGCGCTATAAACAAAATAAGAGGGACAAGTTTGAAAAAACACAATATTTTTTACTTTTTATTATAATAAATATCCAATTTTTTTTTTTTTTAAACAAATTTTTTCCTCAGTTTAGACCGATACGTATTCGTCTACATATTTTTGGTAAAAAAAAAAATCGCAATAAGCATATATTGATTGGTTTGCGCAAAGGTTATAGCGTCTACAAAATAGGGGATAGATTTATAGCATTTTTATTATTATTTTTTTTTTACTAGTAATGGCGGCGATTTGCGATTTTTATCATGACTGCGACATTGCGGCGGACATATCGGACACTTTTGACACATTTTTGGGACCATTCACATTTATACAGCGATCCGCGCTATAAAAATGCATTGATTACTGTATAAATGTGACTGCAGGGAAGGGGTTAACATTAGGGGGCGCTGCAGGGGTTAATATGTTCCCTATATGAGTGATTCTAACTGTGGGGGGAGGGGACTAACTGGGGGAGGGGACCAATCGGTGTCCCTATGTACAAGGGACACACCATCGGTCTCCTCTCCTCTGACAGGACGTGGATCTGTGTGTTTACACACACAGATCCACGTCCTGCTCAGTTACCGGGCAATCGCGGGTGCCTGGCGGACATCACGGCCGCTGGGCACGCGCAACGGGGCCCCAGCTACGCGGCGGGCAAGCGCCCCCTAGTGGCCAAAAGGCGAGCGCCGTCATATGACGGCGGGCCGCCACAAGAGCTGCACCGTCCCGCCGTCATTTAACAGTGGCCGGTCAGCTAAAGGTTAAAGTAACGCAGTGCTGTATAGCAAAAAATTGTCTGGTCATGAAGGGGGGTAAATGGTTATTAAAACTGTGATTTGCATTGTTATAATAGATATCCTCATAAAATGCACAGGAAAATTGAGAAATAACAAATATTTTTCAGCCATATTCCTAAATGTCAGATGTGTCCCATGGCCTAGGCGGTATGAGAGCGTCCAGGGGAGAATACATACTGTACTATATAGCTGACTTATTACTGTACATCTGCTGATCCTTGTAGGTTTGTGTGGATTGGAGTTGCCCTTTTCAATTGCCACAGTTCCAACTGTTACTTAAACCATATCTTAACCTAAAAACAAAAAAATGTATATATTTCAGTTTACTAGCTTTTATGCCCCAGACACACGAGCGGATTTTCCGACGGAATTCCACTCAAGCTTGGCTTGCATACATACGGTCACACAAAAGTTTGCTGAACTTTCGACCGCCAACAACGCGGTGACGTACAACACTACGACAAGCCGAGAAAATTAAGTTCAATGCTTCCGAGAATGCGTCAAATTGTTTCCGAGCATGTGTAGGAATTTTGCGCATCAGAATTGGTACAGACGATCGGAATTTCCCATCGGAACTTTTTCCGACCGAAGAATTGAGAACCTGCTCTCAATCTTTTGCTGGCTGGAATTCGGCCAGCAAAAGTCTGATAGAGCATACACATGGTTGCTTTTTCCGACCAAAAGCTCTCATCGGTCTTTTGCTGGCCGAATTTCCGATCGTGTGTACGCGGCATTAGATGTGGTGGCTGCATCTTTTTTTTAGGCATTTTCCCTTTATTTTCACCTGGTGATCCTGCAAATAACCCCCTTTCTGTCCCTGTATGGTCACACTCATTTATCAACTTCTATATCTATGGAGGGAGCCATGGTTGTATCACCAAGGCTGGACTTGATGGTATTAGTAGTTTACACAGAAAGATAAGAATGTTAAGATAAGATAAGATGTACACTATTTGCTGTCTTTTCCACCTATAAGAAGTGACAAAGACACTGCATTTCTAGTAAGCTCAACTGGGTTTTTCCTGTATCTGCTGACAAATATTCTTGACTAGGGTAGTTCAGATAACTTACTGCCCCAACTCAATTATGTACCTACCGAAACCTTTACCTTCTTTTCCCATTAATGACACAGACACTGTGTTGGATTTAAATGGCTGCTTGGCCTTTTATTAACTCAAAAACATATTTAACCATAAACCATATATGAAAGATGATTGCAGATCCTTGATGACACCAATCCAAAACTTTTTGGAATCTGTGGTACCTCTAAGTTAGATTCTGTCTCCAGCCGCACCACCATCTCAAGGACTTACTAACTGACCACAGACCCCTACCACCTTACTACCCGGTAGCCTAGACTTAACTACAGGGGTCAAGTCCTGGGGAAAAAAGTGTGGGAACTCCCACCCAAGATCCACTCGCCCATCAAAAAAAAATGATACGCTCATATGCACGAACGCTTCAAAACTTGTATTTTTCATCCAATTTTCGTATTGTGTGTATGAAGCTTAACTGTTAGTACATAAAAAACAATCCTCAATAAACATAAATACGGTAATTCTCTGAATAATCAGCATTCATACAATTGTGCTTCCATGCAAATGTGAACATCATGTTCTGATCTTTATTGGGGAATTTTATTTTGTATATAGTGTTTATGTGGTGAGTTTACACTTTTCATTGAACAAAGTTTGGATAACACAGGGTTAAACGGAAAGGTCATTATCTGGACAGAATGCTTGGGGACATAGTGATGTGTTCCTGCTTAGGAGATGTATGTTAGCTTGGGGGGCTGCAAACTCTGCAGGGCTCCAACACACACTCGCTGCTATTCCAACCCTTCACATATTTCCACATAAACTTCCCTCCTGGTATTAAACTTTGCCAGGTATTGTGCTCAGCTTACAACCCCAAACTGATGTTCCTCCCTCAGCTCACCTCTCTCCAAGCAGAATAGCTGGGCTCCTCCTCTGGGTTCTCTCATCATATGGCACTGAAGATAGAGGAGGGGGGGATTCAGCAGGACACACAGAGCAAGTATGCAGGAGACTGGGGGGGGGAGATGAGAAGACAGAAAATCAGGAGGGGCCAGAAGGGAGGAGCGCATTACGAGAGGTCTGACTAAATACAATCTCTTAGCAGCAGGGACCTGATCTACCCGTCAGCTAGCTGTGATTGACAGGTAGATCGAAGCGGAAGCTGTCTTGGGGCCCCCTACTGGCAATGCCTGAATGGTCAGTCCACCCTTGGTGTGCGTCACTTACTATTGCAAGCTGTGTCGGTGGCTGCTGGTGTAGCACCTGCCACACAGCTCGCATACCTCAAAGTCTTGCAGGACATGGCTGCTAAAGGGAACTGAGTTCCTGTTGTGGAAAAAGTACAGGAACTCCGTTCCCATGCGTTCCTGCAGGACTTGAGCCCTGCTTAACTAGATAAACCAGGAGGACTCCTTACCTGAGACGGATCCAACCGTATTTATCCAATACCTCATTTTTTGTGCCTTCATCAAGGACCCCAATCGCCAAACCTTTTGCCTGAAGCACCTCCAAACTTTTCCTCTGGGGTGGAAGGGCAGGACTTTCCACACCGACTTGTCTTCTGCAACTAAGCCTCCTACTATTTCCCTTCCTAACATTCCAGCTCCTTCTTATCCTGCACTAACTCCTCCAATCAGGTAAGGGTGAAATTGACTTCTCTGAAACTGTACCAACCCCTCTTTAACCCCTTGCAGTATGATCGTTCCTTCCACTCGTCATGTATGCCCTGCGCTTATATTTCATTCCAGCTCCGTACATTTATTACCCTGAAATAAAAGGGAAGAGATAAAAAAATGCAGTCACCTTAAAGCCCAACTTCAGGTTAAACAGTAAACGACCCTCGCAATAAATAATTGAACTTATATAAAATGTGCCAAACATATACTAAATTTCCAAGAACTCTTTGTTACCAAGTAGATTGGTAATTGTATGACAATGCTCACAAACAAAAATTTTCAGAAATAATTTATTTATAAAAGGCAACTTAATTCAACATCTCTTTTACAGACCACACAGGACATACTGTATTTGTAGTCATTATTGGTCAGTGTATAGTTTGATGTCCTCATCAAAACTGTCCGATAGTTTAAAAAAAAAACTATTAGATAAGTACCTGAACAACCGCAACATACAGGGATATACAATGTAATACTGACATATAATCACACACATAGGTTGGACTTGATGGACTTGTGTCTTTTTTCAACCTCACCTACTATGTAACTATGTCAGGCATCCAGATAAATTCTTTGTGTTTATTTAGCCAGGAGCTACTTAAAGTAGACCTCCAGGCCACAAATACATCAGTTAACTGTACATGTATACAGGAATGGTGATGCAATGCTAAAGTAAGAAAGTCCACGCAGTGTATGTCAAACTGAGTGTTATTAAATACATGGAAACCACTCTCAGGATTTTTCCCATAGAGTCCCCAAGCTAGGCCTGCAGTCTCTTGTCTCATGACCAGTGATAATTTTGGCAGCAAATTTAGTTTGAGTCTTAGTTTTAGGACTAAAATGGCATTTTAGTCCCATTTTAGTCCCGTTTTAGTCTCCTGTAATTGTTTTAGTTTTAGTCCACTAAATCTCCAAGACATTTTAGTAGACTAAAATCATTTTAGTCGTCTAAAATCAAATGGGTGTAGTTAAATTGTTAAGCATTTCTCTACAATTTCCAAACTCATTATATACTGCTGGAGTGAAAAACCGAATATGTTATTATTTATGTTATTGAGATATGAAGATGCGCTACAGACCAGTGTTAATTTTGATGTAAAATTTCAATTTAGTTTTAGTCTTAGTCTTTTGATAAAATGCCATTTTAGTTTTAGTCAAATTTTAGTCTTTTGACTAAAATGCCATTTTAGTTTTAGTCATATTTTAGTCATCTCAATTCTTTTTGTTTTAGTCGTATTTTAGTCGACTAAAATGGTATTAAGTTAGTCAACTAAAATGTTTTAGTGGACGAAATTAACACTGCGTATGACCAGGGCCATCTTTAATATTGATTGGACCCTAGGCAAACATTTTCTTGGGCCCCCACCTTTGCAGAACAGGTGGATGTTAGGCTTAATGACCACAGTTGTAGGCAGGACTTTCAAGCATGCTCCTTTACCTCCCCAGTGGGCAGCATTCAGTATAGGTGATGGTGGATATGACCTCGGGGGCCATGATATACATATGAATGCCGCCTTTTTTTACATTTGAATGCTGCCGGTCCGTGGCTATTTACTTATAAATTGCCATCGTTATTTACATATCAATGTCGGTATTTACATGTAAACACAGGGTCTGCAGGTGAGTCATCTGTACACAACAATAGGGCAGAGCTGGGCAGCATCAGTAACATAACTTCACACTGAGATATCAGGACACAGCACTGGGCTAAAACTTCAAGGGATGAGGGAATTTAAACTGGGACAGTTGCCAAGTATGAGGCAGCTGCTTTGGGCCCCACAACAATGACAGGGCCCAGGGCAGCTGTCCCTTTTTCCCTGCCTTAAAGACGGCCCTGCTCATGACTCAATGTAGTGCAACCACCCTCTCACACTCCAATACATGCAATCAAGGCTGTTGCCTGTGAATGCAAAGGGTGAGGCTTGAATCAGGAAACACATGGACCTGGACTTACTCAGCTCAGATCCAGGACCATTTGAAAAGAATAGTTCAATAGTATCCACCAGCATTCAGCTAATAGAACAGCCAGCAGCACAATATAAGAACTGGGATGAAACTGGGATGAAAATTATAATCACTCACTTTGTTACCTTAGTCAACTTCGGTGTAATCTAGGTCTGAATAAATTGCATCTGTACACTACCGGCTTTGAAACTGGTGAAAATCCAGTTGCAAAAGGAACATATTAAGTCCATGAACAAAGTGCTGAACTTGAAAACTGAAAGCAAACCCATTTTAGAGAAATCACGGCGTCCTCTGGTCCTCTGTACATACAGTGACATAAAAGTTGCAATTTTAAGAATTCATAACTAGGGAATTCATAACTAGTTCCTATTTGTCTCCGCTTGAAAACCAACCAAAGGTTTCTGCCATTATCAGTTTTTCTTGAAGTCAATTTCACACTTTATTTGAGCCCAATACAATTCTTTTCTCCAACGTTCTTTAGAACTGTAGATATTCCAGGACAGTCGCTGTGTCTTCTTTTCTGTTATTCATGTTATTGACAAATGAGCACTGAAGGTTTTATAGACTCCTTGTAGTGTTCTCTGTGTTATGAAAGGTCATCGGGATATCTCGCATTTATCTGTACATTTCTCCTGGGAGGTGATAAGATCGTCAAGCTCAACAGTGTTCACTGATTCACATTTTTCTTGACCTACGTAAAAATTGCTAGCCGTTCCGAGACCAGTGTAGGGTCCATTCTACAAAGGCAATCATGAGTGTTATAAGTAAAACATCATACTTATATCAGATACTAAAAGAAATTGTAATTAGGTCCATCTATGTAAATAAAAGAAAATACTAGTCATTTATTTTAAAGTGTGCAAACATTTACCTAAAGTCTAACACAGGGCACTTGCATTTTAACACTGTTGTTAGCATTAGATCAGGTTAATTTTAAGGCAACAACTGCCATATAATATTGGGTGCAACCTAATAACCAGGAGTTAGTTAGTAACAGAAAACAAATTGTGTGGACAGTAGCCAAGTGCAAGAGCAGTTATCATAATTGTGTTTGCCTGCAGCAGGAACTCAACCACAACCCCCAAAAAAAAAACTCTCACCCCCCACTGGATGATCCTGCCCCTTTAAAACCCTCCCACTCTTATGCCCCGTACACACGGTCAGATTTTCCTATCGGACCATGTTGTCGGAAATTCCGACTGTGTGTGGGCTCCATCGGACTTTTTCCGTCGGAATTTCCGATGGAAAAAGTTTGAGATCCTGCTCTCAAATTTTCTGACAACAAAGTCCTATCGGACTTTTTCCGATCGTGTGTAGCAAATTCCGATGGACAAAGTGCCACGCATGCTCAGATTACATTACAAGACCAAAGCTATTGGCTAATAGCCTCTACGTAGTCCCGTCGTACGCAACAAACGTCACCACGTTCAGGATGATCGGATTTTCCGACAACTTTGTCCGACCGTGTGTATGCAACACCAGTGTCGGACAAAATCCGTCGGAAAAAATCAGACGGATTTTGTGGTCGGAATTTCCGACCGTGTGTACGGGCATTAGTGGAATTTGACCACACCCACAATTTGATGCGGTTTGAAGGGTGTGTGTGTGTGTAGTCAAATTCCACTAACAGTGAGAGGGTCTTAAAGGGGCACGATCATTCAGTGGGGGGTGAGAGGGTTTTTTGGGGGTTGTGGTTGAGTTCCTGTACCTATTTTCTGTGAAAAAAGCCCTGCATATACGATTGTTCTGTGCTGCAGGCAAACAAAATTATGATAACTGCTCTGCACTTGGTTACTGTCCACACAATTTGTAAAAATAATATCTACCATTCTTTGCCAGTGATATACGGTACATATTATGCACAAATGGAGTACAGTGTGATTTAGCTACCTCTTCAGATACCCATAAAAAATGACAGGCCTCAAGCACAGGTTTGCAAAACACTCAATGAAAATAAAACTGTTTACTGCAGAAATTTGCATCGGTGCCAACTGCTGCAGATTGGCCTGGGACAGTTCTGCGTCTCGGAGCTCTGTCACAACATCATCCATATTTGAGTTACTGAGCATGCGCTCAAAAAAAGGTAATAACTGAGGGGATGGTAGTTGAACATAGGCATTTTCTGCATATTTAGACTGGACAGTGGGTGTGGTTTAAGTGTGATCACCCTGGAAAGTGGGCATGTCAAGTGTGGGCCATGGGCAGGGGTGACACTATAAATGAGACTGAGATTAATAAGTTGGTAAGTACTCCATTGCCAATCTCCATCTAAAAAACTACCTGCTACGATGATACTTTTAGGTTGAGTTCACACTAGTGCGAATTGAATTAGGATTCTCTATGGAGCCGGTTCACATATCTCCACAGCGGCTCTGGTGTGATTTGCACAGGAACGATATGCGTCTTTCGGTCCATTTCAGGTCTGAATTTAGGCTGGGTTTACACTAGTGTGAATTGGATTCCCTGCATCCAATTTACATTAGCAGGAGATTGTGACCGGCTCTCTTTTGAGCTGGTTCACATATCTCCGCATCGGCTTGGGTGCGATTTGCCCTGGAACGCTGTGCATCGTTTGGTCTGTTTCAGGTCTGATTTGGTCTGAAATCGGACCTGAAACGGTGAATGAGGATGCACCAAACTCCTGCTGTGAGCCGCTACATGCTCATATGTGAACTCAGCCTTAAAAGGATGTATGGGAATTTATTTATTTTTGTAGAATCATACGTACCTTGCTGGATGCAGAATCAGTCTGATGCTGCATCTGTCCCCCACCGGATATAACATTGAGAACTGAGCAATCTAACACCACTGATCTCTAGGTTCTCACAGCTCTGCGAGCAGATAGCTGCGGACTGTCAATCTCTGCTCGGCCTCCCCCTTGCTCACTGGAGCACTAGGCTGTGAAGGGAGTGGGAGCAACTGGCTCAGCCTCTCTGTGGCTCGCTGAGAGGCTGAGTCGGGTGAAGGTCAGGCCTGGACCGCCTCTGTAACGTCAGCTGACAGTGGGCTTCAGCCCGCTGTCTACTGAAAATGGTTCACAGAAGTGCAGAATGATCTGCACTCCTTTGATCTACAGGGGACGTACAGACAAATAAGCTTTGGCTGTACTTCTCCATTAACTTTAACGTTTATGTGAAGCCTTACCTTGTAAAACAACTCAGTTTAAAATAGAGATGCACGGCAAAACATTTGTATACAGTTTATAAATGATCACACGGCCTCTGTTCTCATCTCAATGAAGAGCTTAGAGAGGTGGTGGGGGTAGCGACTGTAGGGGGTGTCAACATGAGACAGAGAAACAGCTGGACACTAATCTCCCCAAGTGAAGAGCTGTGCAGGGGGAATGCCAGCACAAGTCTAGCCATTGGAGCACAGGCAGGTTGTGCTCGCAAAACTGACCACACTGGGAGGGATGTGCTTCCATGCCTAGCATGATGAGTTTGAAACAGGAAAGCAGAGGGACTGGCAGGAACACCAGGTATTTCACCCAAAAGAATTGTAGCACCCTGGTGTTTAGACAGTGTTGCTAACAAATTTAGTTTTCCAGGTAGTAATTGTCCTGGCTGATTGATAGAAGATCCACTGATACCTCCCTAAATTCTGGAATTGCTGCACCTTTTCTCATCTGTCACTAGACGGCACTGTGGCTGGTGACATTAGATTGACAGGGGCTTAGCAAGGTCAGATCATGAATGGATGGGGTGTCTCAGCCAATTGGCAGGGGTTTCTTTCAGTCCCTTGGCCTGCTGGGAGAGCCTATTTATTTGGGTAGAGTTAGGTGATTGGGGTTCCATGCCACCTGGACGGCTGTCTGGGTGGACATGTGTTATGTCACCTAGGGCTGCTAGGCCGAAAGTCTGAGGCCTATCCCGGGGGCACCTGGATGCTAGGCTGCCTGAGGCCTATCCAGGAGCAGGAAAAGCAGCATAGGGTTGGGACTGCAGGATTGGAGTTCAACCGAGTTGAGAAGGTTTAGCCGGATGGGGGAACCAGTTGTGGTCAGAGGTAGAAGGGAAGCTGTCGCCACTAAGGGGCCATCCATCTTACTACCAGAGACTACTGTGAGTATGCTGAAGAAAGTACCAGAGCAGTCCTCTCACCAGTCGGGGATGGTGAAGAAGTGGGAAAGCATCAGCAAGTGCCAAGCCGGGGACCCAGCAGGATAGCGGGGGTGACGCTTGAGGAGTTTACAGCGGGATAGCTGTGGAAGAGCTATGGGGGATCCAGTGACGACTGGGATCTGGAAGTCTAGCAAGAGACAGGGAGCTCAGTGAGTGAAGATCTACAGTGGGATATTGTGAGATAAGTAAAGGACTGTTCGGTGTTACCAAGAGTTAAGTACAACTACCTTTACCCTGGGTTCACACTAGTGCGATGCAGGAACCAGCGCCGGTTCCCACATCACTCCTCTCCCGCAGGCAGTTCACACTGCCTTGTGCGAACCGCTGTGGGTGTCATTAACAAAGTTAATGACAAAGTTAATGACACCCCCAGTTCAGTTCACAGATTGCAGTGTGAACTGTAAACTTGCACAGGAATCAGATCGCATAGGTGAGAACACCCATGTGATCTTATTCTAGTGCGGGGAAAAACAAGTCCCTGCACTATTTTCTGTGCAAATCCAATGCGAGTTCAACCATACAACTGTATGGCTGAACTCGCATTGCTCAGAAATCGCATGTGACCGGCACCAGTGGTGCGAGTGCGAATCACATGCGAGCTCTGGGATTGCGCTAGTGTGAACCCAAGATTAGTGACTGTTGCGACATTAGTTGCCACAGAAGACAGCGGTCCTAACTATACAGAAGTGTTATCTGGCTGGAGGACTTCCACTGTATAGCTGTCTACCTATAGAAGACTCTGAGTCTGCCAATTATCATTGCATCTACTCAAGGGTGTCATGGCCCTAACCCCTTCTCCCACAGTCCTGTTAAGAGACAATAAATCTCTTGTTTTCACATTCAACAGTGACTGGGCCCCATCATTTCATCTAGCATCACACCCACAATGCCTGGTAACCCACTCTACAAGGAAGGATGTCAGCTCTCCTTAACCCCTGAGGTCACCATTAGGCTCAGCTCTCATAGAAATACATTGAATTTCACATGTCTTGTGACTTGGGGTCTCATAAGTTGGATCCCAAGTCACACAAGTGTAAAAGGAGCCTAAAGGTAGAATTTTTTTTCTGCATACTTTTTTTGGGTCAATGATTGTGTATGTAACGAAGCCAGAGGATCCCCATGACTGACAAGGCATTTGTGTTTTCTGGAATAAGGGGTTGACATTACCGTCATATTATGATGGTAATGTCAACCCCATATTATTTATATCATGCAATACTTTTAGTACAATCTGAGTTACTGACCACAGAACAAGTATGCAGCAAGTGAGGTCAGACGAAAGGCAGAGATTTTGCTCTGGGTCATTGCTTGAAAACATTGAAGCTGGACAGCAAAGTCAGCATGACAGCCAGGTAACTCCTGTTTCTACAAGGAGAGGTCAGCAATAGCAGCCTCTGGATTTCCTGTAAGCTGACAAAGGTAGCAGAGTTCCCTCATGCTCAGAATCTGAATGGTAAATATCCAGAAGTAAGGATCAATCCTATAAAGCAGTGGTGTAAGTACAATACACTAAATTATGTGTTCTTACCAATACATCAGGAATGTCCACTTGTGGGCAGCAGGAGTCCCGCAGCACCCTGATAACTCTTCTTGCTACTAACGCCAATGGCACCAAAGCAAACACGAATGCAGATAGGAGGCCAATAAGCAAACCTTTATGCTCAAGTGCTACAGAAAAAAAAAAGGATTATTATTTGGAACAAATAATAGCAAATTATATATCTTACCAACTGTAAAGTAAATAAATTTTTATCAAAATGTAAAAAAAATATATACAAACCATAACAAATCGTAATGTGTGCTGAGTACTAGGGGCTGATGTATCAATTGGGTTGATTTACTAAAACTGGAGAGTGCAAAATTTGATGCAACTTTGCATGGTAACCAATCAGCTTCTAACTTCATCTTGTTCAGTAAAGCTTGTAAAAAAAAAAAAACCTGGAAGCTGATTGGTTTCTATGCAGAGCTGCACCAGATTTCGCACTCTCCAGTTTTAGTAATTCAACCCCACAGTGCCAGTGTTCAGAGTTGTCAGCATTACCCAACACCTGCAATTCAGATTCTAGTTTTCAGACTTCAACTGTCCATTTCCAACATAGGTTGAATCTGATTGGTGGTTGTGAGGCAATGCTACTGACACACCATCCTCACAATGCCTCACAAACCTGCTGTCTTCTACCACTGCCTCTACCAAATATATGAGATCTGTGTCAGTACAGTGAGTAGCACTGGAAATGCACGATTAAAATGGTGCTTAATTGTTTTTCACCATGGCGGGTGGTCTCCGACAGTAATGTGCTTTATTTATCTTACTTGATGGCATTAAATGTTAGCATGGCGTTGGAGATCTCTGGCTCCTATTCCCTTGGTACAGCCACTTCACTTGTGCTTATTAGAATCCGTAATGTTTTCATAGAGTTAACTAGACATGTGCGATTCATTTAGTTGCATATTGAAATTTGGATGAAGTTTCTTTCGTTATTCTGAAAATCGAATGTATCCAAATCTCCAAATCACAATACTAATGATTTTAAACTAATCTAAAATAAATTATAATAAAAACAACAAATTATTTTTTATTAATTTGTTCAATTTGTTTGCAACTTCAGAGGTTTTTTTTAAGTTCAATAATATATATCACACGCTGTATTGTTATAATTGGCCAAAGCCAAAATTGCAAAACATCAGTCGCATGAAATTTGCATGAAAATCACAATGCAAAGTTGCCCTGGAAGTCGCACGACATTGGGGTCCCAGCAGTTTGAACCGAGCCTTAATGTTTGAAGCATCCAAAATAGCATAACGAATTAATCCGAATCTTCTGAAATAACTTCAGAAAATACGAATCGATTCGGAAAAACGAATATACAAAACAAATTTCCGAAAATGAATTACCCTAATATAATGAATATGATGAAACCTAAAGATTTACTTAACGAAAGAATCCGCAGTAAAACAAATTGTTTTGGCCTGCACATCTCTAGAGTTAAAGTGATTGTAAAGTCTTCTTTTATTTCTATTAAAATACCAAACATATTATACTTACCCGCTATGTTGCAGTGGATTTGCACAGAGCAGCCCAGATCCTCCTCTTCTTGGGTCCCTCTTCTGTGATCCTAGCCCCTCCCTCCTGTTGAGTGCCCCCACAGCAAGCAGTTTGCTATGGGGGCACCAGAGCCGAGCCGCAGCTCTGTGTATTCATTATGACACAAAATATATATATATATTATATATATATAATATATATATATATATATATATATATATAAGCACTCTCACCTGTGGGTATTGATAGAAAAAGTACCTTCAACCTAATACTATGAATTTATGGCCATATGACAAAGAAAAAAGAGGGGGAGGAAGGATTTTCTTACCATCAAAAGCATTGACAATCACATAAAATCAGAAAAAAACTTTATTATAATATATGAAAAAGAAAAAAGTGTATATGTAAAAATACACAATTACAATACAATAAGATCAAGAATAAAATGAACCCATTATAGAGGCTTAACTGTAACTATAGTGTTTACCTATGCTATTAAGCACAACATATAGTTTAGTTGGTCTGCTCCCATTTATTGAGCTCCTGAGAAAGTCCTTCAAACCGTGAAACATGTTGAGTATGAGTATTGGCTAACTGTGCACACCAACTAAACCTATATGTGGTGCTTAATAGCATGGGTAAACACTATAGTCACAGTTAAGCCTCTATAATGGGTTAATTTTATCCTTGATCTAATTGTATTGTAATTGTATATCTTTACATATACATTTTTTTTATTTTTCATATATTATAATAAAGTTTTTTCTTATTTTATGTGACTGTCAATGCTTTTGATGGTACCAAGAAAATTCTTCCTGCCCCTCCTCCTTTTTCCTTGCCATGTGGCCTTAAATGTATTCAGACACTGAGCTGCGGTTCGGACCCGCCCCCTCCCTCCTCATTGGCTAACTGAGTTTGATTGACAGCAGCGGGAGCCAATGGCGCTGCTTCTGTGTCTCAGCCAATCAGGTGGGAGAGTCCCGGAGGACTGAGGCATTCATGGACATCGCTGGATTGAGAGGGGGCTCAGGTAAGTATGCTGTACACATAGAATGCATTAGGATAAAAAAAACTTCTGCCCTTACAACCACTTTAACGGCTGCCTACCACAGGTTTTTAGGTGCTTATTAAAAGAAAAGAAAAACTACACAGTGAAAAGTAAGTGCAGTGTATCATTTTTGTGTTCTGCCAATGCAGCCACCATGGTGATGCCAATTGCTATTGCTGGCTCCACTTTACAAGATCTCTTTGTATAGATATTATAATTGGATAGGCTTGCAGGTGTAACATTCAAAGTTGGGTTAGGTTGGGTCATGGTAGGCTGCTGGTATAGGTGTCAGACACTGAATTGGCTGTGGGATTTTAGACCCATTCCCTCCAGATCTCTACAAAAGGACAAGAAGGAACATCGCTTAGACCCAGTGAGCCCTAGACATGTGCAATTCGTTTTTTTTTTTTTTTTTTCGTTTTCCTTTTTTTCTTTTCTTTTTATTCGTTCGTACGTTTTCGTACGAATGAACGAATCGTTCGAATCGTACGAATCCGATTAACGAATCGTTCGAATCGAACTAATCCGAAAAACAACGAAAATCCGAAACAACCAAATAGAAACAACGAATGTACGAATGAAGAAAATCCGAAAAAAGCAACAACGAAATGAATGAAAAAATTCTTACATTCGTAACTTTTTTTTTTGTTGAATTGGTAATTTTCCGTGTCCCTTACAATGGTGCTGCTTAACGTGCTTCGAATAGATTGAACGAAAAAATTCGTACATTCGTAACTTTTTTTTTCGTTTTGTAACTTTTTTTTTCGATTCGGAACTTTTTTTTTTTGTTGAGTTGGTCATTTTCCGTGTCCCTTACAATGGTGCTGCTTAACGTGCTTCGAATAGATTGAACGAAAAATTTCGTACATTCGTAACTTTTTTTTTCGATTCGTAACTTTTTTTTTCCGATTCGTAACTTTTTTTTTTCGATTTGTAAATTATTAAAATGTAATAATAGCATACACATTACATAAAATTATGAATTATGCTCCGATTATGAATCTACGAATGTTACGAATGTACGAATAAATACGAATGCGTCCGAATTTCGAATAAACGAATAAACGAAAATGAAACTAACGAAAAAACGAATCAACGAAAAATAACTCTTACGAATGTACGAATCGTTACGAATACGAACACCTACGACTTACGAATGTACGAATCGTTACGAATGCGAACACCGACGACTTACGAATGTACGAATCGTTACGAATCAACGGAAACGAAAAAAACAAAACGAAAATAAAATAAACTAATTTTTTTCGGAAACAAAAAAAACGAAACGAAAATAAACTAATTTTTTTGTTGTGCACATGTCTAGTGAGCCCTATTACCTGTCTACCATGACAGCCAGCCAATAGATTACAAAGGGTAGGAACAGCAATCCAAAATTCGCCTAATGTTTATATCATACTTGGATCTCCAAAAGAGGAATATCACTAGTAGAGATCATTATGGTGCTGAGCATATCAAATAAGGAAAAATACAACCAGAGCCCTATGTGCACTTTATTTGGCCATTTATGTTCAAATGTTTCTAAAAAATAAAATGTTTTTTTTTTATCATGCACAATACCACTAATAAAAGGGGCCCTCCTAAACAGATGTCACAATCTCACAGAAATGCAAAAAGGAGTAAAGCCTCAGTTCACACGTGTGTGACTTTGGCCACATAAAGTCGCATGACAAGTCGCAGTCCATTCATTTCAATGGAACCTGCTCATATCTATGCGACTTAAAGTGGCAGCGACTTTTAAAAGTTTCTAACGAACTACTCTGATGCGCCTTGAGTGCCAGACCGTGTAAAAGTCACATCAGAGTCACACTCCAAAGTCGCACCCAAAATTGGCCAACTTTGGAGTCGCACAAGTGTGAACGGTGCCTAAGACTCCTAAAAGTAAGTACATCAGTAATGAACTGTTCACCAGCTGTTTTTCTCCCAGAATTAACAATACACAGTTACAGATTTTGTATAAAATAGATGAATGCATTGTGTTTTTAGAGTTTATAGCTATTATGTTACCTTGTACTTTAACACACGCTAAATCACTCCTGCTGCTGTTCTTGCTTATAGGTATTGCCAATGCAACCACAGACACACAGTACTCGCGCCCTCCCACTAGCTGATCGAAGGAAGTGGATGTAACTTTTCTACTCAACTTCATATTCTCCACCTACAAATCAAATCAGTATATAAGCCACACATGTATAGTAGGTGTGTAGTCAGAGCACATTACATTCAAAGTAACCCTTCCCATTTTGTCCCTCAAATGCAATCTTTTACTTTCTCATTTATTTTGTCTATTTAAAAATCATCTCTTAGCGACTCAAATATGATAAATATGTATGGAACACCTCTCACTATAACCAGATATCCACATTTATAGATGCAGTATATGTCACCAACACACCAAAATACTTGCTTATGTGTGTAAAACAGGCAATTGCCCCACAATGAGCATTTGCTGTGCTGTTACCAGTATAGTGTTTGTTGAATCTGTCTGCAGAGATGACATCCGTTGTTTTACCACCACAGCACCCATCATCCTCATGTCTATACACTCTATAGAATGTGCCAGGTCTGGTGCATTGTTCATACATGGACCCATTCATGTTCCAGAGCATACACCGGATGTTTCTGGATACTTTTATCAGCATAATGAGATGCCCTTATCGATTTTCATTGTGATTATTCTCTTCATCAAAATTAAAAAAAGTTGTTTTAGGGCTAGTTTACACTTGCTTCAAAACATGGCTTCAGACAGGCTTTGTTAAATCTCTCTGAACACTAGTCGAAGCTCCTGTCACTAACTAAAATGGTTATCTTACAGTCCTGTTTACACCTTGCTTTTGCTTGGTGCTTCGATGAGGCTCCAATGAGGCTTCAGTGTGGCTTTGATGAGGCTTCGGTGAGCCTTTGGTGGAGCGTCGATGAGGCTTCGGTGAGCCTTTGGTGGAGCATCGATGAGGCTTTAACCACCTGCGATCCGCGCTATAGCGCGGATCTGATATGCCGGGACTACGTCTATTGACGCAGTTCCGACAACAAGCTGACCCCTTACCACGTGATCAGCTGTCAGCCAATGACAGCTGATCATGTGATAATAACCGAGCCGGTAATCGGCTTTTTTTCCTGCTCGCGCTGACAGCGTGAGGAGAAAAAAAAAAAGCCGATCACCGGCGGCAGTGAGGGGGACATCAGTCCCTCTCACTGCAATATGCCCAGGGTCCATGGTGCCCACCTTTGCTAATAAAAGTGCCCACTAGCTCCACCTGTCAGTGCCCACAGTGCCATCTGTCAGTGCCCACAGTGCCATATGTCAGTGCCCACAGTGCCATCTGTCAGTGCCCACAGGGCCAGTGCTGCACATCAGTGTCCCCTACCAGTGCTCATCAGTGTCCCCTACCAGTGCTCATCAGTGTCCCCTACCAGTGCCCATCAGTGCCCATCAGTGCCACCTATCAGTGCCCATCAGTGCCATCTATCAGTGCCACCTATCATTGCCATCTATCAGTGCCCATCAGTGCCATCTATCAGTGCCATCCATCAGTGCCCATCAGTGCCACCCATCCGTGCCACCCATCCGTGCCCATCAGTGCCATCTTTGCTGTGCCCATCAGTACCGACTTATCTGTCCCCACCAGTGCAGCCTATCAGTGCCCACCAGTGCAGCCTATCAGTGCCCACCAGTGCCGCCTCATCAGCGCATATCAATGAAGCAGAAAAATTACCTGTTTGCAAAATTTTATAACAAACTATTAAACATGATTTTATTTTATTTTTTAATTTTCCATCTTTTTTTATTTGTTTAGCAAAAAATAAAAACCCCAGCTGTGATTAAATACCTCCAAAAGAAAGCTCTATTTGTGGGAAAAAAATTGTAAAAATTTCATTTGGGTACAGTGTTGTATGACCGCGCAATTGTCATTCTAAGTGCGTCAGCGCCGAAAGCTGAAAATTGGTCTGGTCACGAGGGGGGATTAAGTGCACAGTAATCAGGTGGTTAATGAGGCTTCGGTGGGGCTTCGATGAGGCTTTGGTGGAGCTTCCCAGAGGCTTCGGTGAGCCTTTGGTGGGGCTTCAGTGAGGCTTTGTGGGGCTTCAATGAGGCTTCGATGGGGCGTCAGTGGGGCTTCAAGCAAGCTTTGCCATAGACTTCTATGGAGGCTTTAAAGACACTTTGAAGCACCACTTAACCAAGTGGTTAACCCCGGACCAATTGGCAGCCAAACGACCAAGCCCCTTTTTGCGATTCGGCACTGCGTCGCTTTAACTGACAATTGCGCGGTCGTGCGACGTGGCTCCCAAGCAAAATTGTCATCCTTTTTTTCCTACAAATAGAGCTTTCTTTTGGTGGTATTTGATCGCCCCTACGGTTTTTATTTTTTGCGCTATAAACAAAAATAGAGCGACACTTTTGAAAATAATGCAATATTTTTTGCTTTAGGCGGACACCTTTCTGGATGCCCACAAAACTTTTTTGGGTATTTCCAGCACATCAGAGAGGCTCATCTGGAAGGATACCCTCTTTTAGACATGAACCAAGACTTCCTGAACACTACACATAGGACTAAAGCCTGTCTGTATCCAGTGATAAATTATTAGCTACGCTTTTAACTACAAGGATACTATATACATGCCTTTGTTGACAAGTGGATACCTACCTGTTTATTTTTAGGCAGAGACGCCTTTAATATATAAGTGCATCCCCATATCCATCCTTGGGGGGGGGGGGGGCTTGGGTTGGCCCTTTCATCTGCCTCCTCCCTACATGCCCTACTATTGTATCATATAGGTTAGAAAACCAATTTTAACCCTTAAACTCCTGAAGAAGCACGCCTGTCGCAAAACATGTCGAGCAGGACTATGAACTGGACATCATTTCCCTCTAACCAGCCATTATTGGGTATCTTAGGAAACAGGGACATGTTTTTCATACTCATTGTTGTGTATACTTTATGAGGGCTGATGGTGACCCCAGTAACGCACATTATTGTTTATTAAGAAATTGTGTGATGGTATCAATGTAAATGCAGGGTTCAAGTGGTTAAAGCAGGTGATAAAGATTCAATATAACACCTCCTTACTTCTTGTCAAAGGCTCTCTGAAAAGCTATATGAATATGCATCATTCTTCAGAGACCAAAGCTAGTTTGAACGGGCCCACACAGAAAGCCTTGCATCCTTTTCACTGAATACAAGGCTTTCTGTGAATTGGTGAGAGGAGATCCTATAGTTCTCTCCTCTGAAGTCATAGGCAGATCAAAGGTCACGACATTGATTGAGCTATGAATGAAATAGTAATTACAATGTAATAATACATTGTTATAGTCTATTATTCATTGACACTTGCAGACTATCTACAAGTGTCGTTCTAGTCAGGAATGGCTGTATTTTGACAGTTGCTCCTGCTATGTACTACATAGTAATTCCAAGCTCTCAGTTTAATGGTTAAGAATGGCCTATAATAGCAGCAGGGAAGAGTAGGCAGCAGGGGAGGATCAGGGCGTAGGAGGTATGCCCTGGAAAGTTTCTTGACGTTTTTTAGAGCATATCTCCTACACCTAAGGTTTTCAAGTGATTTAAAACTACACTCCCACCCAAGACTCCCCTGTCCACACTTTGAACAGTGTGTGAAATCTATCACAAAATGGCTGTGTGCATAAACCTTTACAGCTACAATTGACCTAGCTTCTATGTTTTTATATCAGCCAGTTTAGACTATATGTACTCACCTGGTTTTCTTTTTCCTTTTCCCAGAAATACACAAAATACTGGAAGGATTCTCCAAGGTCTTCAATGTTTAATGTCAAAGTGTTACGACCATGAGCTTGAAGGGTAATATTAGGAGGAATTAGGATCGCTATCAATAAAAGAAAAAAACAATTTACTATATATTCACAAATCACAAATCATTTCTCATGTATCACCAATGAGAAACTTTAGCAAATTGCAAGCTGATCTAAGTTTTTTTAAAGACTTAAACCGCAACTCTGGGCAACTAAAAAAATATTCCTTGCAGTGGGGCTGTGTCTGCACTGAAATGGTTTCTTGCTCTTTTGGGTCTAGATCAGGGGTCTCTAAACTTTCTAAACAAAGGGCCAGTTTATTTTTCTTCAGACTTTTGGGGGGGAGGGGGCGGACAGACTGTGGCCATTGGTAGTGGAAAAGGTCCCAATGACAGTGGGAAAAAACAATGCCCCATCTTTGGTTTCAGTGGGAGAAATTCTGCCCCGTTGTTGGTGTCCATGAGAGAAATTGTGCCACATCATTGGTGTCATTGGGAAAAAAACTGTGCTCCATCATTGATGTCATCTAGCCCAATTGTTGGTATCATTGGGAGGAATTGTGCCCCATCTTTGGTGTTATTGGGAGGAAATGTGCCCCATCGTTGGTGTCATTGGAAGAAATTGGGGCCCAACGTTGGTGTCATCCGGCCCAATTAATGGTGTCATTGGGAGGAATTTTGCCTTTTCACTGATGTCAGTGGGTGCGGAATTATTATTACCCATTGTTGGTATGAGTGGATGAAATAGTGCCCCAAGGGCCAGATAAGAGCAAGCAAAAGCCCCATGCCGGCAGTTTGGAGACCACTGGTCTAGGGGAACAATAAAAGAAGATTTACTTATCGAACCTTCTGCTCCTCCCTGCTGCTAAGCCAGTCCCTAAAGTTTAATTTCCTCCACGCTCCTGCGGTCTAGAATCCCAAAGTCATCAAGAACAAAGCAGAGTTCATAGCCCTGCAATGGACTTGTTGACACCAAGGGACAGGCCACTGCCAGAGCATGGGTTGCGCCACAGCCAACCCCCTCCCCCAGGCTGGTCAGTTGGTCTGGAGCACTTACCCCATCTATGGGCTTCACCCAGGCAGCAGGCATGCTTCTCCTTTCCCCCAATTGGGAAACGGGTCTCAGACCCGCTTCCTGATTGGCCCGGAGGAGGATCAGTGTTTCAATAGTGAATATTCATTTGCTATTGTAACACACCCAGGTGGGCTCTGTTCGCATTCTCTGTGCCCCAAGCCCACCCTATTTTGAAGCCTATTAAAGCCTCTGGCTCTAATCAGGTGCTTCAAACCCCCCCATCGGAATTCATTCATCCAGCGTCCGGATAGGGGCCGGCACGGGGCCGGCACCTGAGCGCCCCCTTTTATTGGATGAATTAGATGGACTTGTATCTTTTTTTTCAAACAGGCTAACTACAGGTGATACTCGAAAAATTTGAATATTGTGCAAAAGTTAATTTATTTCACTAATGCAACTTAAAAGGTGAAACTAATATATGACATAGACTCATTGCATGCAAAGCAAGATAGTTCAAACCGTGATTTGTCGTAATTGTGATGATTATGGCTTGCAGCTCATGAAAACCCCAAATCCACAATCTCAGAAAATTTGAATATTGTGAAAAGGTGCAGTATTCTAGGCTGAAAGTGTCCCACTCTAATCGGCTAATTAAGCCATAACACCTGAGCATTAAATGGTCTCTCAAATGGACTCAAATGGTCTGGTTCAGTAGGAATCACAATCATGGGAAAGACTGCTGACCTGACAGTTGTGCAGAAAACCATCATTGACACCCTCCATAAGGAGGGAAAGCCTCAAAAGGTAATTGCAAAAGAAGTCGGATGTTCCCAAAGTGCTGTATCAAATCACATTAATAGAAAGTTATGTGGAAGGGAAGTGTGGAAGAAAAAAGTGCACAAGCAGCAGGGATGATCGCAGCCTGGAGAGGATTGTCAGGAAAAGGCCATTCAAAAGTGTTGGGGACTTTCACAAGGAGTGGACTGAGGCTGGAGTCAGTGCATCAAGAGCCACCACACACAGACGGATCCTGGACATGGGCTTCAAATGTCGTATTCCTCTTGTCAAGCCACTCCTGAAACAACGTCAGAAGCGTCTTACCTGGGCAAAAGAAAAACAGACCTGGTCTGTTGCTCAGTGGTCCAAAGTCCTCTTTTCTGATGAGAGCAAATTTTGCATCTCATTTGGAAATCAAGGACCCAGAGTATGGAGGAAGAATGGAGAGGCACACACTGAAGTCCAGTGTGAAGTTTCCACAGTCTATGTTGATTTGGGGAGTCATGTCATCTGCTGGTGTTGGTTTACTGTGCTTCATTAAGTCCAGGATTAACCACTATAGACCCGCGCTATAGCCAAATGACAGCTACAGCGCGGATCTATTGTGCCGGGACTACATCTATTGACGTCGTCCCGGACACGAGCTGCCTGCGCGCCCCCTGAAGGGCGCGTGCGGCGCGCTCTGTGATCAGCGAGTCTGTGAGACTCGCGGGATCACAGATCCAAGTAAGGGGTCGATCCCGACCCCTTACCACGTGATCAGCTGTCAGACAATGACAGCTGATCATGTGATACTAACAGAGTCGGTAATCGGCTTTTTTTCCTCCTCGCGCTGACAGCGCGAGGAGAAAAAAAAAAAAGCCGATCACCGGCGGCAGTGAGAGGGACATCAGTCCCTCTCACTGCAATGTGCCCAATCAATTGTGCCCACCTTTGCCCCATTAAAGTGCCCCTACCATTGCCCACACTGCCATCTCTCAGTGACCACAGTGCCATCTCTCAGTGCCCACAGTGGCATCTCTCAGTGCCCACAGTGCCATCTCTCAGTGCCCACAGTGCCAGTGCTGCACATCAGTGTCACCTGCCAGTGCTCATCTGTGTCACCTACCAGTGCTCATCTGTGTCACCTACCAGTGCCCATCAGTGCCACCATCAGTGCCCATCAGTGCCACCCATCAGTGCCCATCAGTGTCATCCATAAGTGCCCATCGGTGCCACCCATCCGTGCTACTCATCCGTGCCACCCATCCGTGCCACCCATCCGTGCCCATCAGTGCCCATCAGTGCCATCTTTGCTGTCCCCATCAGTACCGACTTATCTGTCCCCACCAGTGCAGCCTATCAGTGCCCACCAGTGCAGCCTATCAGTGCCCACCTGTGCCGCCTCATCAGCGCATATCAAATGAAGCAGAAAAATTACCTGTTTGCAAAATTTTATAACAAACTATTAAACATGATTTTTTTAAATTTTCCATCTTTTTTTGTTTGTTTCGCAAAAAAAAAAAACCCCAGCTGTGATTAAATACCACCAAAAGAAAGCTCTATTTGTGGGAAAAAAATTATAAAAATTTCATTTGGGTACAGTGTTGTATGACCGCGCAATTGTCATTCCAAGTGCGTCAGCGCCAAAAAGCTGGTCACGAGGGGGGTTTAAGTGCAAAGTAATCAGGTGGTTAACGCAGCCGTCTACCAGGAGATTTTGGAGTACTTCATGCTTCCTTCCTCAGACAAGCTATATGGGGATGGCTGCTGACTTCATTTTACAGCAGGACTTGGCACCTGTCCACACTGCCAAAATCACCAAAACCTGGTTCAATGACCGTGGGATTACTGTGTTTGATTGGCCAGCAAACTCGCCTGGCCTGAACCCCACAGAGAATCTTTGGGGTATTGCCAAGAGGAAGATGAGAGACATGAGACCAAACAATGCAGAAGAGCTGAAGGCCACTATTGAAGCATCCTGGTCTTCCATAACAAATCAGCAGTGCCACAGGCTCATAGCTTCCATGCCACGCCGCATTGAGGCAGTAATTGCTGCAAAAGGGGCCCAAACCAAGTACTGAGTACATATGCATGCTTATACTTTTCAGAGGTCCGATATTGTTCTATGTACAATCCTTGTTTTATTGATTGCATGTAATATTCAAAATTTATGAGATTGTTTTTTTGGGGTTTTCATGAGCTGGAAGCCATAATCATCACAATTATGACAAATTACGGCTTGAACTATCTTGCTTTGCATTTAATGAGTCTATCTCATATATTAGTTTCACCTTTTAAGTTGCATTAGTGAAATAAATGAACTTTTTCACAATATTAAAATTTTTCGAGTATCACCTGTATATGTAACTATATGTAAAGGACCAGGTGCTAAAATGACAACACATTTTTGGGAAAGTGGTGATATTTGAATACCTGTTATTAATAATAATATTATTAATAATAATAATTATTATATAGGAAAAAATGCGCGCTAGTGTGTTATCAAAAGTAGACAGCAGCTGTGCCCTAAAACCTAAATACTAGGGATGGGCCCAGTGTGAATCGAACATCGGCCGTTCGACCGCTTGTCGAAACCAGAACTCTCAGGACCGTTCGCATCAAATTCGTGTGATGCGAACGGTCCACAATGCATTGCGCCAGTCGCAGTGCATTGCTGGCTGATGATTGGCCAAGCATGCACTGTGACCCCGCATGCTTGGCCAATCATAGAGCCAGCGGCGAGGAGAGCAATAACTGGCCAATTATAGCTCAGGGGGTTTAGTACACGCCCCACACTATATAAGGCCGGCCTCATGTAGTGTGCTCCGGCGTTAGGAACAGTGTCAGTGACATTATCTGCTTGTGATTCATTTCTGTGTGTGGATTCTGGGGATTAGTGTAGGGAAAGAGGAAAAATAGGCAGGGATAGTTTATTCTTCTCAGTGCTGTTCTCAATCTGTACCAATCCAGCCATCTGCAGGAGTAGTTAGTCTGTGTGCGTGCTGTGTTAGTATAGCACAGCAGTAGCACACTAAACCATCTTACCCTGTATCTGCCCTTCTGGCCTATTGTCATCTAAGGCAGCCAGCCATCTGCAGGAGTTAGTGTGTGTGTGTGTTCTCTGTGACTATAACACAGCACACTAAACCACCTTACCCTGTATCTGCCCTTCTGGCCTGTTGTCATCTAAGGCAGCCAGCCAGCCAGCCAGCCATTTGCAGGAGTTATTGTGTGTGTGTGTGTTCTCTGTGACTATAACACAGCACACTAAACCACCTTACCCTGTCTCTGCCCTTCTGGCCTGTTGTCATCTAAGGCAGCCAGCCAGCCAGCCATCTGCAGGAGTTATTGTGTGTGTGTGTTTTCTGTGACTATAACACAGCACACTAAACCACCTTACCCTGTATCTGCCCTTCTGGCCTGTTGTCATCTAAGGCAGCCAGCCAGCCAGCCATCTGCAGGAGTTAGTGTGTGTGTGTGCTCTGTGACTATAACACAGCACACTAAACCACCTTACCCTGTATCTGCCCTTCTGGCCTGTTGTCATCTAAGGCAGCCAGCCAGCCATCTGCAGGAGTTAGTGTGTGTGTGTGTGTGTGTTCTCTGTGACTATAACACAGCACACTAAACCACCTTACCCTGTATCTGCCCTTCTGCCTGTTGTAATGTGTTGGCCGATTTATGTGGGACTTTATGTATTATATATATGTATTGGATATATATATTCCACACACAGTCTTAGTGACCAGGCCAGATATCAGTTGACAATGTTATCTGTTACCCTTTGATGTGTAAATCTTATGCAAGTTGTGTGTGTGTGAGGAATAGCCTTTTAACCTAGATGAACATTTCAAAGGGAGTATTTACTGATGGTAATTAGAATTGAGGGGGGTATTCATGGTAAACATTTGGTTGACCCCCACCCAGTGTCAGACTAGTATTTTGAGAAGACAGTCAGGATGTGAGGCAGTCTAGAAGATATGTCTATGAGAGAAGGGTCTGGAGTCACGGGTCTAGGAGAAGATATTCCTTGTCATGTACTCTGTTGGATTTTGCCATCTGTAATAATGTTCTGTTTTGGAAGTCAATAAAATCTCTCTCTGGGAGAATCGGGTTTTGCTGCGGGAGGACAATACTTTTAATAACTATATTCCATCAACGAGGAACGACGATTATATTAGATCACTACATTGGTGCCGTTCAAGCGACCAGAAGAAGTCGGTGATAACAATCCTGTGAGTTGGACAGAAGTCTGATGGAGACCCAAGACCTGTGCTGTGACTCTAACGTCTGGTTGTGACATAAGAGAGTCTGATCTACAAAATCAAAGTTTGGAACCCCAGAATTATTCTCTGGAGACTGGAAACGAAGAAAAGGACTGCATCGTGTACCAGAAGACGTGAGCTGGAAGCTGAAGGAGTAATTAATGCGGTGAGTAAAATATTTCTCTTTTTAAATTATTAATAATATAGTAAAAATGCTTACTCAGTGTGAAGCTAGTGTCAGTTCTGATAAAGTTAACAGATGGGTGTTAAAATGTATTAAGCGTCATGGCGGTCCTTATGAGGTGCCAGAAAAATATAAGCAGACATGGACTATGATGAATGAATTTTTAGAAAAAACTGTTTTTGATAGTAAAATTTCAGAAAGTAAAAGAAAAGGTTGTATTGTACAGGGCTTGTTATCTTGCTGTTTAACAATGGAAAGTTCTTTGAAAGATAAGGTTGAGGAAATTACCCAGTTACAGAGTGCAGTTGATAATAGCAACAAGGTTTGTCAGAGGTTACAAAACCAATCAGAATCTGAGACTGTAAATTTAAAATTGCATGCAGTCACCATTGGGGAAGCTCTGCTTGAGAAGTCTAAACGTTGTAATGAATTATCAGAGGAAAATGAGAGATCTCAGGAATGCAGAATCGTGGATTCCGCAATCTGCAGCAAAATACAAATACAAACATTCTATCAAATGAAACAGAACCTCATATTAAATCTGATAATTCATTGCCAGCTGCACCCACTGTGACCACCACAGTTTATAACAATAATAATAATGCAGGTGAAGTTCAGCTTGTAATGAAGCCTTTGAAACCAAAAGAATTAGATGCGATTCTTAAAGAAATAGGAATGATTCCCTGCCATGATTTAAACAGATTTTTAAAATGGTTTTGTGACTTGCAGAATGTCAGAGATATGTACAATCTCAACCCATCTGATTTAGAACGAGTTATGCAACATTCTATAGGAAATAGTCTTTGGGTGAGAATTAAGCAGATCTGTACTCAGCCAATGAGAACAAGGGACATATTGCTGGAATTATTATGTGTTTTGTATGGTGTACGTTCTGATGTTACTGTTCATGGGAAGATCAAACAAATGCAAAGTGAATCTCCCTACGAACTGTCAGAAAGGATAAAATCTATTATGGAAATATTGGTCAGTAATAATCTTGCATTTGAGCATGGTGGCTTGTTACATATGAGTATATTTCTACATGCTTTGCATGAAGATATTAGACAAAATATTTTACTAGTTACCCCAAAATCCTCATGATTTAAAAGACGTATTGTTAAAAGCAGACAATTTATGGAGAAAGTCAAATAAGCAAGCTGTCAAAATTAATTTAGCGACATTGTTTAGGACAAATACTGAACATAAAGATCAAAAGATAATGTCTTATGATAACAATCAAAGAGGAGACACCAGGTCAAATATAGGTGATATTGATATGAAAAACAGAGCTGACCAAAATCATAATAAAAAAATATCTAAGGCTTGGATACCGTTTTCTCAGTTAAAACAGAAATATGACCACCTAAAGATTGAGTACGATAAAATGAAAATAGAACATTACACATTGCTGGGACAGCTAAACAGATTACATTATCCAGATCTGTTTTTGAATACAAGTGACATTTCTCTAACAGTGGGGGTGGTTTAGTTTCAACCTGGGGATGTGTAAATAGTCCTTTGTTTTAACTTCAAAGAATGTTTAAGGACCTTGCTAATTAGTTTTGTTGGAGAGTTTTTTTGTCTTTCAGATATATTGGAGATACTGCATGTGAACTGCAAGCTGAAATTTCTGGCTAGTGGGGGAGAAACGCTGAATAAACAATATCATGGACTCTCTCAATATTCATCAAACAATTGACTTATTTTTTTGACTTTTTGGACTTGGACAATGGACTTTTCCCTATATTTTATTTTTTATTTTTTATTTTTCACCCTTTCCCATTTTTATTCATCAAGCCCTATTTTTTATTTTTTATTTTTCACCCTTTTCCATTTTTATATTTTATTTTTTTATTTTATTATCTTAAAACCAGAGCGAAACATTTAAACCTAAAATAATTTTCGTGTTACATAACATGTTGCATATTACATATTGCAATATATTTGACATCTAAGGTGAGATGCTGCACAATGGCTTGGCATAGCATAAAGTATAGTATGTTGGGTGGTTTTCCTAAATTTATAAGAGGGGTGAGTGAAATTCATAACTCCAGTCATGATTTGAAACTTTGTTGAATCAGTCATTAATAATATTGACATATGGATGAAAAAAGACCTAACTTTACTGGCAAGATTTTCCACTGCTGCTTTGTCTGGATAGAAGATCTGATAAACGCTGATGTCAAGCTGATTCTATCTGAAAGTGGGGGATTATATATGGATATATGGATATATGGATTATAGATTGGTATATAGATTGGTATACCATTCAGGTGGAATTATGGACTGAATGATTCAAGTAACTGCTCTATTATGGAGGCAATGAGGAGTCGGCCTACAGCAAATTACAAAGTACAGCAATAGCAGTTTTTTTCAGCCGTATCCAAACCTTTTGAACTTGAAAGTGAGAGCTGGTACATGATGGTTCTTCTTACTATAAAGATGGAAGTAGAATTTCGGGATTTGCTGGTGTTTGTGCAAAAGCATCTTTAAGAAAATGAAAACCTTGAGCCTGGAGAGGAATCCTGGATTTATGTGGATCGGAGCTCCCAGCACACCAAGTCTACTTTCAATGAGAGATGTGATGAAGTTGAAGTTGAAAATTGAAGAATGAACTGTGACATCAGCTCGTTTTTGTGCAATATTCAAGATCTTGATGTGATATAATAAGGCCTAACAGCTATATGGGCCACGGATGTTTACCAAACCCTTTTCAAGTCATGGTCTAAAGCTATATTATCTAATGACTTTTTCATGGGGATATTTTAGAGGCTGGTGAAGAGTGATGTAACCAGTTTCAACTTTATATTTCATATGAGCCATTGTGAAGCATTCAGTACCTCAAGTCGGTTCTAGTAGTTAGAACGACCCATATGTTGTAATGTGTTGGCCGATTTATGTGGGACTTTATGTATTATATATATGTATTGGATATATATATTCCACACACAGTATTAGTGACCAGGCCAGATATCAGTTGACAATGTTATCTGTTACCCTTTGATGTGTAAATCTTATGCAAGTTGTGTGTGTGTGAGGAATAGCCTTTTAACCTAGATGAACATTTCAAAGGGAGTATTTACTGATGGTAATTAGAATTGAGGGGGGTATTCATGGTAAACATTTGGTTGACCCCCACCCAGTGTCAGACTAGTATTTTGAGAAGACAGTCAGGATGTGAGGCAGTCTAGAAGATATGTCTATGAGAGAAGGGTCTGGAGTCACGGGTCTAGGAGAAGATATTCCTTGTCATGTACTCTGTTGGATTTTGCCATCTGTAATAATGTTCTGTTTTGGAAGTCAATAAAATCTCTCTCTGGGAGAATCGGGTTTTGCTGCGGGAGGACAATACTTTTAATAACCATATACCATCTATGAGGAACGATTATATTAGATCACTACACTGCCCTGTTGTCATCTAAGGCAGCCAGCCACCTGCAGGAGTTAGTGTGTGTGTGTGCTCTGTGACTATAACACAGCACACTAAATCACCTTACCCTGTATCTGCCCTTCTGGCCTGTTGTCATCTAAGGCAGCCAGACAGCCAGCGATCTGCAGCAGTTAGTGTGTGTGTGTGTGTGTGTGTGCTCTGTGACTATAACACAACACACTAAACCACCTTACCCTGTATCTGCCCTTCTGGCCTGTTGTCATCTAAGGCAGCCAGCCAGCCAGCCATCTGCAGGAGTTTGTGTGTGTGTGTGCTCTGTGACTATAACACAGCACACTAAACCACCTTACCCTGTATCTGCCCTTATGGCCTGTTGTCATCTAAGGCAGCCAGCCAGCCAGCCAGCCAGCCATCTGCAGGAGTTAGTGTGTGTGTGTGCTCTATGACTATAACACAGCACACTAAACCACCTTACCTTGTATCTGTCCTTCTGGCCTGTTGTCATCTAAGGCAGCCAGCCAGCCAGCCAGCCATCTGCAGGAGTTAGTGTGTGTGTGTGCTCTGTGACTATAACACAGCACACTAAACCACCTTACCCTGTATCTGCCCTTCTGGCCTGTTGTCATCTAAGGCAGCCAGCCAGCCATCTGCAGGAGTTAGTGTGTTAGTGTGTGTGTGTGCTCTGTGACTATAACACAGCACACTAAACCACCTTACCCTGTATCTGCCCTTCTGGCCTGTTGTCATCTAAGGCAGCCATCTGCAGGAGTTAGTGTGTGTGCTGTGTGACTTCATCACAATATACACTACCCATTACAATGTCTGGAAGACCAACAAGGAGAGGCAGACAGTCATGAGCCAAGAAAACAGGGCAAGCAGGCTCTGTGTCTAGAGACAACAGTGCTGGTCGTGGACGTGGTGCATCGTCATCAGCACGTGGCCATGGGACACGCTTGTCCTTATTATCAGCAGCTGGACATGTTGAGCCGCATCATGCCGAAGGCTTGGTAGAGTGGATAACCAAGCCCTCCTCATCCTCCTCATCCTCTCTCACCCAAGCTCAGGGTACTGGCAAAGCAGCTGCCAACGCATACTCAATGTCATCATCAGACACCCCTTCCCTAGACCCGCCATGTCCTCCTGAGGAGTCCCCCGAACTGTTTGAGCACAGTGTTGGGTACATGCTCCAGGAGGATGCCCGGCGTTTTGAAGGCTCGGATGATGATAAACAGCTAGAGGAAGGCAGTAGCGTGAGCGCAGAGAGAGGGGATGCTCAAGAACAGCAATCTGGCAGTCATGTTCCACCAGCTGCAGCTTACTGCCAGGTTTGCTCCAGTGGTGAAGAGGGAGGGGATGATGAGGTCACTGACTCCACATGGGTGCCTGAACGGAGATAGGAGGAGGAGGAGGAGGCGGCACATCTCCAACGAGGCAGGATGCCCTCCGGGGGCCAGCTTGAGGCCAGCACACCAACTGAATCACACCGCAGAGCTCCGCCTGTGCAGGGCGCTGCCTCTGCATGTTATTACAAAAGTTCTTTGGTGTGGGCCTTTTTTGAGATGAGTGCACCAGATCGCACCACTGCTATTTGCAACATATGTCTCAAGCGTATCTCGCGTGGCCAAAACATCAGCCGCTTGGGCACCACAGGCTTGACCAGACATATGTTGACCTGCCATGCAGCTCGTTGGCAAGCGCACATTAACCACTTTCAGACCGGACCAATTTGCAGCCAAAGGACCAGGCCCCTTTTTGCGATTCGGCACTGCGTCGCTTTAACTGACAATTGCGCGGTCGTGCGACGTGGCTCCCAAACAAAATTAACGTCCTTTTTTCCCCACAAATAGAGCTTTCTTTTGGTGGGATTTTATCACCCCTGCGGTTTTTATTTTTTGCGCTATAAACAAAAATAGAGCGACAATTTTGAAAAAAATGCATTATTTTTTACTTTTTGCTATAATAAATATCCCCAAAAAATATATAAAAAAACATTTTTTTCCTCAGTTTAGGCCGATACGTATTCTTCTACATATTTTTGGTAAAAAAAATCGCAATAAGCGATTATTGATGGTTTGCGCAGAAGTTATAGCGTTTACAACATAGGGGATAGTTTTATAGCATTTTTATTAATAATTTTTTTTTTATTAGTAATGGCGGAGATCTGCGATTTTTTTTGTGACTGCGACATTATGGCGGACACTTCGGACATTTTTGACACATTTTTGGAACCATTGTCATTTTTACAGCAATTAATGCTATTTAAATGCATTGATTCCTGTAAAAATGACACTGGCAGTGAAGGGGTTAACCACAAGGGGGCAGTGTAAGGGTTAAGTATGCCTAGGGGTGTGTTTCTTACTGTGGGGGGGCGTGGCTGTCAGCTAGTAAATGCTGATCTCTGCTCCAATCACAGGGAGCAGAGATCAGCGTCACTAGTTGCTAGGCAGAACGGGGAGATGCTGTTTATCTCGGCATCTCCCCGTTCAGCCGTCCCGTGAGACGATCGCGGGGGTCCCCGCGGCGATCGAGTCCGCGGGAACCGCGATCGGACTCACGGGGGTCCCGACCGGCACAGGAGCGCGCCACTCCCGGCGCGCTCCCGATGGCACGGACAGGCAGAAAGGAGGGACTTATATATACGCCCTCCTGCCTGTACGTGCCATTCTGCCGACGTATATCGTCGTGCACCGGTCGGCAAGTGGTTAAAGACCCACACCAAAGAACAAAGCGGATCTCTCCTTGCTCCTCATCAGCTGGGATCTCCAACCCCACTTTACCTTCAGTCCTCTCTGAAAGCTGCACTGAGAGGAATGAAGGTGTAGAATTAGGTGTGTCACAGCCAAGTACTTGCGGGCACTCTGCTAGCAGTACACCGACGTCCGATTGTACCAGGAAAATTTCCCTGCCCCAGCTGCTGGACTGTCAAAAGAAGTTTACTCCCAGCCATCCACATGCCCAGCGGTTGAATGCTAGCTTGGCTAAATTGATAGCACAGAACAACCATTCTTCGGATCAAGGAGAGGGACCATTACTGGCTGGCCACTCTCCTTGATCCATGGTACAAGGGTAAGGTTGCGGACCTTATCTTGCCATCGCAGAGGGAGCAGGGGATGAGACATCTCCGGGAGGCCTTGCAGAAAGGTCTATGTAACGCGTTCCCAGAGACTGGGAGGTTACAAACTCCTGGTCCTGGACGACGAGTTGCTGAGGCTTCGGTCAGTAGCAGAAGTAGCGGTGGGGAAGGTGGGCGTCTGACCAATGCGTTCAGACAATTTTTTAGTCCGCAGCCCCAAGGTATGATCGGTTCCAGCAACCATCGCCAGCGTCTGATATACATGGTGCAGGAATACCTAGGGGCAAGGTCAGACTTGGACACCTTTCCCACCGAAAATCCTCTGGCTTACTGGGTCTTGAGGATGGATCACTGGCCAGAGCTTGCACAGTATGCAATTGAGCTACTGGCCTGTCCTGCATCCAGCGTTCTTTTTCGGAACACACATTCAGTGCTGCTGGAGGCTTTGTCACCGATCACAGGGTGCGCCTGTCCACCAACTCGGTTGATCGACTGACCTTCATAAAGATGAATCAGTCTTGGATCACCACCAGCTACCAGGCACCTAAAGCTGAGATAACAGAATAATTTATTTTGAAATGTCACATCCCTTCAAGACTGCCTATGCTGATGCTGAGTGACTGTTCTGTTATGTTGACTGACTATCCTCTTCCTCCTCAATGATCCTGATGATAGCTTGGAAGAACATTTTTGTTTTTGGGTGCCACCACCAGTGGCTAAGGACCAATTTGTCAGCCCCTGTTTAACAGGGGCTTGTAATTACATTTTTTTATGCAATGCTTTGCAACAGGTCTCATTGCTGTGCTCCAACTACAGTATCTGTGAGGGATTGCAGTGTTGTCGCACCAGCACCAGTACCTAAGGCCCAATTTTTCAGCCCCTGTTTAACAGGGGCGTGTAATTACAATTTTTTTATGCAATGTTTAACAGGGGCGTGTAATTACAATTTTTTTATGCAATGCTTTGCAACAGGTCTGATTGCTGTGCTCCAAGTACAGTATCTGTGAGGGGTTGCAGTGTTGTGGCACCAGCACCAGTGCCTAAGGCACAATTTTTCAGCCCCTGTTTAGCAAATCTTGATCTAATAATTCACAGCAGGGCCCATTCCTGTGCCCACCAAGAGTAACTGTGAGGGCTTACAGTGTTGTGGCAACACCGTCCACCACCACCACCCCCACCAAAGGCCCAATTTTTCTGCCCCTGTTCAACAGGTGCATGCAATTACAAATCTTGATCTAATAATTCACAGCAGGGCCCATTCCTGTGCCCACCAAGAGTAACTGTGAGGGCTTACAGTGTTGTGGCAACACCAACATCTAATGGGGCAAATTTATGCAGAGTATATACGGCAGGCCCCTACTTTCAAACATCCAACTTAGAAACGACTCCTACTTGCAAACAGGAAGTGAGAGGAAATCAACCCCTAGGAAGGGAAATTCTATCCTGTTAGATTTAATTTGGGAAAAATGTATCTCCTCTCTACTGATGCTTTATCACCAATCCTTGTTTCAATAAAAACCCCACTTTTCCAAAAACATTTGCCATTGGGACGGAAGGTAAGGTGAAATGTTCTGAACAGGTGCACAGACAGCAAAACAAATGTTACAGGGGTGATAACCCTTCCCTATGTTCTCCAAAAAGCTTAAAAATAGATTTTTTTCGGATGGAGCTACACTTAAAAATTTACCTGTTCAAAATTACAAACAGATTCTACTTAACAACAAACCTACAGTCCCTGTCTTGTTTGCACCGCCTGTATACTGCTGTTCAGAGTATATAGGGTTGTAGGTATAGGGTTTTATTTTGGGTGCGGGTTCCCCTTAATATCCATACAAGACCCAAAGGGGCTGGTAATGGGCTAGGGTGAGGGGGGGGGGGGTCTGATGGGGTAGCCATGCCATTTTTCTCAAAGATTTTCATCCATATTGCCAGGACAAGACATGACATTAAAGCCGCAAGCAGTTTTAAATGGCTTATTTTTTTCCTTTACAAATGTCATTTTTTGCAGGGACAGTTCTAAACAGGGGAAACACATGCCACTTCACAGGCATACTTTAGACACCCAGTAGGTACCATATTTAAAGAAATATTTCACTTATTTTTTTTTTCACTTTATGCATCATTAAAATGACTGCTCCCAAAAAAACGTCAGTTTTTAAAACTTCTTTTTGCATTGATACATGTCCCCTGGGGCAGGACCCGGGTCCCCAAACCTCTTTTATGACATTAACATGCATATTGGCTGTTATAATTAGCACTTTAGATTTCGAACGTTTGCGTCCATTGTAACTAATAGGGTTCGAACGTTCGCGCAAACTTTCGGTCCGTTCGCAGGTTCTGGTGCGAACCGAAGCCGGGGGTGTTCGGCTCATCCCTACTAAATACCAGGTTAATCAAATATGTTTGTCCTAAAAGTGCAGTGCTAAATAAAATTATCATGAGCAAAACACCATATATGACATAGTGCAAAACCTTTAAAGTGAATAGAAAATCCAATCAAAATATTATTCAATCCAAAAATGTCCTTATGCAAAAGTGCAAAATATATTATATTCATAAAGTGCAAAGTTCATAAATTGATCACTAAAGTGCTCCTGTGCAAACAGTTCATGCAAGCCAGTTTCCCACACTGGATAGATAGATCCTGACAGCAGAGTGCTCAGACATTCACCGTTGTGACACCTTCACCATAAATCAGATGGGGGCTTACCAGACCAACAGCGATCATTCAGTGCTTATTGGGATCTCTGGTCCTCTGACCTGTCATTTACAACTGGGTTAGCTCTGTGAAACTTACAACTGGGTATGTTTCACAGAGCTAAGAACTGGTTCAGCTCTGTGAAAAAACAGGGGAAATTCTATCTCTGACAGCTGTCACCAGAAGTGTCCCCATTGAAAGATATCCTCTCTACCCCTTTTCCAGTGACAACCATAAAATGTTGTTTCATGGTCCCTAGTCCTCAGTACAAATGATTAGATGTCCCAAACTAAGATTCAGGCATTAATAAAACCCTAACAGAGTTTGTAACCTTTTTTCATTCTATCTAAAACTATCTAGAACTAGAAAAAAGTTTTGGTTGAAATTATATGTGATTGTAGTGTTAGCCAATAAAAGATATAACATCGCTTCTTGTGAGACATACATTTTAATTCTCCTGAATAGGGATGAGCTTCGAGTTCGAGACGAACTCATGTTCGACTCGAACATTGCCTACAATTTGGGGTGTCCGCGGCAAATTCGAAAAGCACCCTGTAAAAGTCTATGGGAGAAATCTAAAGTGCTAATTTTAAAAGCCTATATGCAAGTTATTGTCATAAAAAGTGCCCCAGGGGACATGTATCAATGAAAAAAAGTTTTAAAAACGTCCGTCAAGTGACAAGTGGCCCCGTCCTCCTGAGCTAAGACCTGGGATTCCCTCAGTGTCTCTGTGGAGACAGGATGCGCACGCGCTGGACATCGGGAGAGATCAGCCATCGCTGGACCCCAGAGCAGAGACCACCCATCGCTGGATAGCAAGAGTGGATTACCACCGCTGGAATCTTTTTTTTATTATTTTTTTTTTTAATAAAGGACTTTTCCCAACGGTGTCTGTGTGTTTTTTAACTATTTTTTACACTTTCTTTGTGAAATGGTAAGGGGTACTTTTGTACCCCTTACCATTTCAAACAGGAGGGGGCAGGATCTGGGGGTCCCCTTGTTAAAGGGGGCTTCCAGATTCTGATAAGCCCCCCGCCCGCAGACCCCCACAATCACTGGCCAGGGTTGTGGGGGAAGAGACCCTTCTCCTCATCAACATGGGGACATGGTGCTTTGAGGGGTCACAGACCCCCAAAGCATCCTCCCAATGTTGAAGGCATGTGGCCTGGTACAGTTCAGGAGGGGGGGTGCTCTCTCGCCCCCCTCTTTTCCTGTGGCCTGCCAGGTTGCGTGCTCGGATAAGGGTCTGGTATGGATTTTGAGGGGGACCCCCACGCTATTTTTTTTTCAATTGGCGTGGAGTTCCCCTTAAAATCCATACCAGACCTGAAGGTCTGGTATGGATATTTAGGGTGAACCCCACGTCGTTTTTTTTTTTTATTTTGACTCGGAACTGTCCCTGCACAAAGTGTCATTTTTGCAGGAAAAAAAGCTATTTAAAATCACTCGCGGCTATAATGAATTGTCGGCTTCCGTAATACAGAGAACAGTCATTGAAAATCATTAAAAAAAAAAAGCGTGGGGTTCCCCCGAAATTCAATTACCAGGCCCTTCAGGTCTGGTATGGATATTAAGGGGAACCCCACGCTTTTTTTTTTTTTAATGATTTTCAATGACTGTTCTCTGTATTACGGAAGCCGACAATTCATTATAGCCGCGAGTGATTTTAAATAGCTATTTTTCCTGCAAAAATGACACTTTGTGCAGGGACAGTTCTAAGCACGGGAAACATGCGCCCCTTTTTTTACATGCATACTATAGACACCCCCCAGGTACGAAATTTAAAGGAATATTACACTTTTATTGTTTCACTTTAAGCATTATTAAAATCACTGCTCCTGAAAAATGGCCGTTTTTAAAACTTTTTTTTGCATTGATACATGTCCCCTGGGCAGGACCCAGGTCCCCAAACACTTTTTATGACAATAACTTGCATATTAGCTTTTAAAATTAGCACTTTTGATTTTGAACGTTCGAGTCCCATAGACTTTAACAGGGTTCTAAAGTTCACACGAGCTTTAGGTCTGTTCGCAGGTTCTGGTGCGAACCGAACAGGGGGGTGTTCGGCTCATCCCTACTCCTGAATATGATTTTTATAATTTCATATAACTATTACAATGTTGGCATCAGTATGGATGAACGAGTTTGGGCAGAACCACACACATAATACTGTGCTCTGTTTTAATTAACTTTAATTACCTGCTAGAACTAGTTTGTACAGAACAGGGTGTTTATTAATGAGGTATAATTACAGGTTGCGTAAAAACTACCTAAAAATAAATAAGTATATTTATAATATATTTATAAATAAATAGCTGGCGTTTCATGCTACTAAATTAAAAAAATCAAAGAAAAGTGGTCATGAATTGACATATACTGTGTATACATACTGTACATACCCATATATATATATATATATATATATATACCCATATATATATATATATATATACACACACACACAGGTGCATCTCAAAAAATTTGAATATCATCAAAGTGTTAATTTATTTCAGTAATTCAATTTAAAAAGTGAAACTCATATATTATATAGATTCATTACACACGGAGTGATATATTTCAAGCACTCAAAGCTCAATATTTCAAGCTCTCAAAAACCCCTGTAAAGGTTTCCTGAGCCTTTAAATGGTCTATCAGTCTGGTCCAGTAGGAAGACATTGTGAATACTGCTGACTTAACAGCTGTCCAGGAGACAGTCATTGACACCCTCCACAAGGAGGCAAAGTCACAAAAGGTCATTGCTAAAGAAGCTGGCTGTTCACAGAGTGCTGTATCCAAGCATATTAATGGAAACTTGCGTGGAAGGAAAAAGTGTGCTAGAAAAAAGTGCAAAAGCAACAGAGATAACCGCAGCCTTGAAAGCATTGTGAAGCAAAGGCGATTCAAGAATTTGGGGGAGATTCACAAGGAGTGGAGTACGGCTGACGTCAATGCTTCAAGAGCCACCACACACATGTATCCAGGCTTCAACTGTCGCAATTCTTGTGTCAAGCCACTCCTGAACCAGAAACAACGGCAGAAGCGTCTTACCTGGGCTAAGGAGAAAAAGGACTGGATTGTTGCTCAGTGGTCCAGACTCCTCTTTTCGGATGAAAGTTAATTTTATATTTCATTTGGAAATCAATGTCCCAGAGTCTGGAGGAAGAGTGGAGAGGCACAGAATCCAAGTTGCATGACGTCCAGTGTAAAGTTTCCACAGTCAGTGATGATTTGGGGAGCCATGTCATCTGCTGGTGTTGGTCCACTATATTTTATCAAGTCCAAAGTCTGCGCAGCCCTCTACCAGGAAATTTTAGAGCACTTCATACTTCCCTCTGTTGACCAGCTTTATGGATTTAATTTTCCAGCAGGACTTGGCACCTGCCCACACTGCCAAAAGTACCAATACCTGGCTTAAAGTGGTTGTAAACCTTAGGCCGCGTACACACGAGTGGACTTTCCTGCGGGATTGTCCGCCAGACTACAGTCCGCCGGACATTCCGACCGTGTGTGGGCTCCGGCTGACTTTTCCCTCCCAAAAGTCCGGCGGACTAAGTTTTAAGTTTAGACTTAAAATTGTCCGCTGGACTCGGCAGTCCGGCGGACAATCCCGCCATCTGTGTGCTAGTCCGTTGAAATGAACGTGACTTCAGGTAGACGGGACTAACGAAGGCAATCAATGCCGCCACGCTAGCACTGTCACCTGGTATGGATTTAAAGGGGAATCCCTACACTGAAAAAACGGCGTGGGGGTCCCCCCCAAATCCATCTCAGACCCTTATCCGAGCACGCAGCCCGGCCGGTCAGGAAAGGGAGTGGGGACGAGCAATCCCCCCCCCCCCCCTCCTGAGCCGTACCAGGCCGTGTGCTTTCACACTGGAGTGGTGCGATTGCAGGACGCTGAAAAATGTCCTGCAAGCCGCATCTTTGGTGCGCTGTAGGAGCGGTGTATTTACCGCTCCTAAAGCGCCCCCTCCCATTGAAAACAATGGGGCAGCGCTCCGAACCCGCCCGCAAAGCGCCGCTCGAGCGGCACTTTGCGGGCGGGTATTAACCCTTTTTCAGCCGCTCGCGGGGGGGTAAAACTGCCCCGCTAGCGGCCGAAATGCGCCGCTAAAAAGACGGTAAAGCGGCGCTAAATATAGTGCCGCTTTACCGCCAGTGCACCAAGCGCCTCGGTTTGAAAATAGCCTAACCCACACATCGAGGTAATGAAAGGGGTAATCTTCCAACAGTTTACTCCAGGAAGGATCCTGAGTGAGTTTTCATGTTCACAAAAAAATGACTTTTGAATTGTGTGACTGTTTTAGAAAATAATAGCTGGCAGTGAATGGAAAGGCAATTTTAGCTAACATTACAATACAAAATTACACTCGTAGTACTTTTATATATCTTTTTAAGGGAAAGTTGTGTTATTCTATATTCTAATTAAAATACACCCGTGCGACTTGACATGCGATTTGACAGGTCCAAATCACATGACAAGTCCCACCCTATTGTCGGCAATGGAACTGTTCAAATCTGTGCAAATCCGACTTTGCGATGCCGCACTGATTTGCAAAAAATGTTCCTGCACTATTTTTTGTGATTTCAGGTGCGACTTGCATAAACAACTGTGCATGAAGTCACACAAATGTCAGCCAAGTCGTACCTGAAGCTGACCTAAGGCTTTGAAATCATACGACTTTCAAAGTTGGAATCAGTGTGAACAGGGGCAGAGTCAACCTCTATCATTGCTTCTGCAATATCACTGGATCAGTGTTTGTGTTGGCGTGTTATATGGATACCACAGTTAATTGTGGCTAATACAAAGCATAACCTAACTTTAGATTCCTATGCTACCCATAGTGTCCTGGATATGGGCAGATGGAACTAAGAAGAAAATTATAACTAGTAGAATCAAAACTCACATGTCATTCTGTGGAACAGTTTCTCCATTTCAGCCCAGACAGATGTTCGCTGGACTTCCTGCTCTGATCGAACCCGAAATGCGTACAAGACATTAGCGGCCACATCATAAGTAACATTGCATTGGTGCTCAGAGATAGATTGGCATTGATAAATGTCATTCCAGGTATGATTTTTATATACTCGCTCATACTCTCTGGGAAAACAAGAAATCCATAATGAAGCAAAGTCAAAATGAATCACTATGTCAAGATGATAACAAAATTCCAAAATATCAGAATAAATATCATGTAAAAAAATGTTTTATTTTTGTTTTGTTTTTTAAAGCTATGGCTTTATGACAAAGTAGGACATGCTCTTAGATTAGATGTAACAGCATGTAAATGCACGTAAATGCTGTAACTAGCAGTGTTTTGTTTACAGGCACTTTTAATGGAGATACATTTTTGACTATTTGAAAAAAAGGCTTCTAAACACAAACACTGCTAAATGCGGTATGTAAACGTTTTCAAATGTTGGTTACTATCTGTCAAGTTAACTAGTTCAGGAGAGGTTTTAAAATGTCCCGTGTACATTAAGCCTTACACATTAGGTCTTGTGCTAGAATTATTACTCTCCATCTGACTTTTGCGGTAATACCTCACATGTGTGGTGTAAATCACTGTTTATGTACCAACATGGGACCAACGTGTGGTCGCCTTTGAGCAGGGGTGTGGGGGATGGGGGCACTTTAAATTTTTTGATTATTTTATTTGTTTTACATTGTATCTTTACATTTTTTTTTTTCTCGCTTCTATTGTTATCACAAGGGATGAAAACATCCCTTTGTGAGGAGCAATAGGCAAAGACAGGTCCTCTTTACTGAGACATCTGGTGTCCCTGCCCTTAAAAGCTTTGGATCATACCAATATCGTTATGATCTGATGCTTTTTTCAAACCAGTTTACCTGTTTTTTTCAAACCAGTTTACAACCAGTGAAACCGGAAGTGACAAAATCCTCCTGCTTCCAGCTTCTTAGACACCGGGCATAGTGTCACCCCCGCCATAAAAAAAAAAAAAAAGACAGCAAAACAGAACAACCTTTTTTTTTTTTTTTTTTTTGATAAAATATGTTTACTCAGAACAAAAATAAGTATTACAAAAGAGTGCAGGGTCTAGGAGTGCGTTATTCAGAGAATGCAGGGTTCATCAGTGCATTACGCTCAAAATGCAAGGATCAGGAGAGGGCTGCGCTCAGAATGCAGGGTTCAGGAGTGTGCTGCACTCAGAATGCAGGTTTAAGGAGTGCGTTGCACTCAGAAGGCAGGATTCAGGAGTGCATTGCCGTCAGAATGCAGGGTTCAGTAGCGCGTTGCAGTCAGAATGCAGGGTTAAGGAGTGCATTGCAGTCAGAATGCAGGGTTCAGGAGTATGTTGCGGTCCGATTGCAGTGTTCAGGAGCACGTTGCGATCAGAATGTAGCATTCAGGAGTGCATTGCGGTCAGAATGCAGAGTTCAGGAGTGCATTGTGGCCAGAATGCAGGGTTCAGGAGTGTGTTACACTTAGAATGCAGGGTTCAGGAGTGCATTACGCTCAGAATGCAGGGTTCAGGAGTGCGTTACACTTAGAATGCAGGGTTCAGGAGTATGTTGCGGTCAGAATACATGGTTCAGGAGTGCGTTATGCTCAGAATGCAGGGTATCAGGAGTGCGTTGCGCTCAGAATGCAGGGTTTAGGGGTACATTGCACTCAGAATGCAGGGTTCAGGAGTGCCATATGCTCAGAATTCAGGGTTTAGAAGTGTGTTGCACTCAGAATGCAGGGGATCAGGAGTGCATTACACTCAGAATGCAGGGTTCAAGGGTGCGTTACGCTTAGAATGCAAGGTTTAAAAGTGTGTTCCACCCAGAATGCAGGGGATCAGGAGTGCGTTGCACCAAGAATGCAGGGTTTAGGGGTGCCCGGGAAGGCGGTGGTAGGAGCCCACTACCACCACTTGTAAAAGCAATCCATGGGGAATCCCTTGCCAATTTTTTATGTTTTTTTCTTCCTTTTGCAGGGCATGTGTCCTGGTGTTTTTTAAGGAGAATGGTGCATGCTCACTGCCCCCTTCTTTCATGGCTTCATGGATAAGGAACTAGTGTGGATTTTGAGAGGGAAACCACGCAAAAGAAATTACAGCATGGGGTCTCCCTCAAAATCCAGGGGACCAGGAAAAGGAAGGCCAGTGAGCGTGCAGCACTCTCCTCCTGAACCAGACCAAGCCACATGCCCTCAACATTGAGAAGTACCTTATCAGGGGGGCCCTAAATTTCCAGCTACTGCCATGTTTCTCATTCACGTAAAAGTAAACTTACATGTAGACACTGTAAAAATAAATACATAAACATTGTGCCCCAATGTAAATGCAATGTCATTCACTTTGTTTAGCGATGTAGATCCAGTGCCAGTCACGATGAACAGTGCCCCTACAACCCACAGATATGACGACACCCCATGACAGGCTGTTCCTATTGCATTCCTGCCACAAATGACAGCTCCCTGGACAACTGCTGAATGTCAACAAGCCAGCAGGGGATACTGGCTGATGTATTTGACCACATATGGTCATGATATCAGCCAGTGGCTAATGGCTATAGCTGTGGGATTGATTGTTTGCCTTGGCTTTGTTGAGAAACTTCCAGAGATTGGGGTGAGAAAATTCAAATCCCCAGCCTGAATATTTACTACCCCCTGACCAATCCCTGGGGAGGTGTGCTCAGTAGGTGGGGAGGGAAGGGGTAAATAGGCCGGAGGTTGGACAGACAGGGTTTTTTGGAGCCTGGTCATCCTGCCTGCAAGGATGAACTGCTAATGCTCCAGGGGGCTACTTGGCCCTGGAGCCTTCCAGGACTGGCTGCTAGACTACTCCATGCTATGGACAGAGCCCACAAACATGATCTCCCTCCTGGGTCTGTGAGTAGAGCCTGAAGTTCTGAACACTATTCTCCAGTTATCAATGGTCCACAGCTGTGGATGTATGACTGTTCCAGCTAGCCCAGATTGCCCAAACTGTCCATCTATTTCAACCCAAAAAAATAATACAATCCCATTACAATTGTGCTACACTTTATTGTTCATGGTCATCAGCTGTGAACCTAGTGACTGTTCTACTGCTAAGTGTCCTCAGCTTAAATATGCATGCAAGACTTTGACTTGTAATAAACCTTTCAGCTTAACAACATATACATTGCAAAGTGGTAGCTTGAGAACTTTTTCAACCTTCAACCTCAAGCTTTAATCAAACAATGCTAAAACCATTCTTTGACCTGGAAGAGAAGGAAAAAATAGTCCTATTTCTTAAAGTAGTTGTAAACCCTTATGCCCCGTACACACGGTCGGATTTCCCAACGGAAAATGTCCTATCGGACCATGTTGTCGGAAATTCCGACCGTGTGTGGGCTCCATCGGACTTTTTCCTTCGGAAAAAGTTTGAGATCCCACTCTCAAATTTTCCGACAACAAAGTCCTATCGGACTTTTTCCAATCGTGTGTAGCGAATTCCGGCGGATAAAGTGCCACGCATGCTCAGATCACATTACAAGACCAAAGCTATTGGCTACTAGCCTCTACGTAGTCCCGTCGTACGCAACGAACGTCATCACGTTCAGGATGATCAGATTTTCCGACAACTTTGTCCGACCGTGTGTATGCAACACCAGTGTCGGACAAAATCCGTTGGAATAAATCCGACGGATTTTGTGGTCGGAATTTCAGACCGTGTGTACGGGGCATTACACACCACTTTTACCTACAGGTAAGCCTATAATAAGGCTTACCTGTAGGTACCGTGAATATCTCCTAAACTTGCACCGTTTAGGAGATATTCGCTGTATCAGCATGTGCCGACGTCATCGGCACATGCGCACTGAAGAAACGGCTCGCTCATACCGCTTCTTCAGCTGCTGTGTGCATGCGTCATCGTGGCTCCGACCAATCACAGTGCCGGAGCCTGCGATACCCGGACACTCCACTCCGGGAGACATGACGCCGGCCACAGCAGTGTGCCGGGACCGCTCCGGGGGCTTCAATCTAAGGTAAGTATTTCATAATGAGCTAGTATGCTATGCAATACTAACTCATTATGCCTTTGTCTTGCAGGGTTTTTTTTTGTTTTGTTTTTTCCGTGGGTTTACAACCACTTTAAGGCTATACTAATCATTATAAAATGTAAAGAAATTAGCTGCATTGTCTCTAAACCTTAACATTAAATACTAGTCATACCCTTGTGACTGGACGGAGTATGTCACATTTCCCCAGGACTTTGGCAATGGTTTCCAGTGCAAGATATGGATTAGGTTGGTGGAATGTATAAAAACGTTCTCCGGAGGTGGAAGCAAATCTGGTTCTAGAAAATATAAAAATATGAGAATAAATGTTTCATAACAGGAATCTGCACTGATAAAAATAGGCTTTGGTCACTTTAAAAGAGCACTGTATAGCATGTTTTACTGATACAAAGTCTACGTTGAAAACAATCAATATGAAGAGATAGCATGTGCCCTAGCTCAGACTGTTACTATAGGTAAATACAATTTTCTTCTGCTTTTAGTT